>CM055612.1:20606953-21021490 GCA_029379385.1 Quillaja saponaria
TATGAAATGATAAGTACTTTATAATTTTTTTTACTACAGTGTCAAATATATTTACATCATTTTTATTAAATATCTACTAATACTCAATTAAAACATTTTAAAGATATAATCACACAAATATGAATATTTTATCCTCTTCATTTCTTTCTCTCCAACTTTCAAATAAAAAATATATATTATTATATCTTGTACTCTCTCTTCATTTTTTTACTTCCAAATGAGAAAAATGATGAATACTAATTTTCCTTCACTCTCTTTTTCTTTCCTCTTCTCTCCTCTCATCACCCTCTATTTACTCTTCTATCCTTTCTCCTCAAACTCTCAAATAAACCAAAGACATGTTTCAAAAGATTTCTGATGCATAAAAAAAAATGTGGAAATAAAGTAACAAATTATTTGGGACCATGATTCTTGGAGAATAATCTACTCCTAATTTGTGACGTAATATGTCTTAATTTATACATATTATTATTTTTTTTAAAATTAAATACCGTTTTTAAGTTCTTGCACTATTTATTTAAATTTTGTAGCCATTACACAATTGGTTTGTGATATAATAAGATTGACACTAAATTAGATAATTTTTTAATTATTTTTTAAAGAATCACGGACGTAAATTATTCTCTAATAATCATATATGTTAATTTTTGAGTTAACAATCATTTGAAAGGTGGTTCTCAAAATAGTTACTCACTTTTTATTTATATCATATGAGGCCTTTACCAAAAACTGGTGAGTATAATCACTGAAAAATGATGACATATCAATTTTTTTTTACACATCATTATTTATTTTCTTAATCTAATTTTTTATTTTATTTTTCAGTATTTATCTAGCTACTCCACTAATTAAATGTCTAAGATGAATATTAAACAGTAACAAATAATATGATATTTTATTTTCTTATCTTTTCATTTATATTATTTTTATCATTATCTATTATGAGACAAAACTTAAATCACAAATTAAATATTTTTTATAAATTCATAAAGTTTTGTTTCATGGTGAATAACATCAGAAAAATGTAAAAATTAGGAAAAATAAAAACAATCATATCATCGATGTTATCCAAGATGTATTTTCAATTTTTGTAAAATAATCAAGTTAAGGTTAAAAAAAAAAAGATATAGTTTAATGCTCATCAATAATAAATTTTGAGAAATTATTTGGAATATATATATATTTATATTTTTAGAAGAGTACACTAAACGATATATATATAATAAAGCATCTCAAATGATATAAAACAAGAGTGAGTGTCATACTTTGATGATTTTTAATTTTTTGCAATTGAAATTGAAATTTATTAATCAAAATAAAATTCAAAAGTACTTGATTTTTAAAGATATTGCTCTACAATCATAATTTGTGGGAATCTATAACCATATTATTAGAATTTTGGTGAAAGTTTAAACTTTATACATATTTAGTAATTAAGTCGATGACTACTTCAAAAACAGATGAAAGCGATTAGGCCATTCAAAATGTATTGAGCTCGTGTAGCTCTGTGGATAGAGCGTCTGTTTCCTAACCAGAAAGTCGTAGGTTCTACCCCTACCTGGCGCGTTTTCTGCAACAGATTGTACTTTCCTGCAATCTACAATCTACTTGTTTTTTAGTACCCTTTATATGAATGTGAATAAGCTTCAAAGTTCAAATACCATCTGATCATCAAGTGACTCAGACCGAAAGCTCCAAATCCATACATAGTTCAAACAGGATGGAGACAGAAACAATAAACATCTCCCACTCCTGGTGTCCCATCCAGATGCATATACATAAAGACAAACAGGCAAACTTTACAACCTTTGTGAACATAAGACCCTCTTTCACTGCCCCTACCTAAAAGGAGCAGCAACATCTTTTACACATATATTGATGCATAATATCAGACAACTGACTGAAGAATCAACAAAACCATGTTACATGGTTTCTTATGACTAACTTGGGTGGCTTGGTGCTTGCTTTTAACCCAAAAGCACACTAAGCAATCCCAAAAGAAAAAGAAGGATACATAGTTTACAAGATCAGATATAATTACATTAGGATGCATAAACTGGAACTCGCTTATGACTGACAAAGGCCTTCCGAAGCCTATAGTACCCGTTCCTGTAATGATCAAGTGAGAAACAAAGCTGCCGTATAACCTCGCGTTTCTCTTCGGCTCCTTCTAATATCATATCCCTTTGCCTCTCAACCTCTTCCTTAAGTTCTATAGTTCTTGATTTCAACTCTTCCACCTGCTTATGTGCTCCTTGCATTCCAGCAATCAGCTCCGCCTGCTCCATGTGCAACTGGTTTAAATGTTTGTCCAATAGGTCAATCCTATCATCTCTTGAACTTACCTCACTTTTGAGTGCAGAAACTTTTGTATTAAGATCATCTCTCTTTGATTTTAATTCACTGAGGCTTATATCCATACTTTTTATGAGGTCATCTCTCTCTGTGATGTCTGCCTTTAACTGCTGAATTTCGGCTTTAAGTTTGTCCTCCATCTCTTTTTTTCTGAGTTTATTTTTCTGATTTCCTCCTCAAAAGAACGCCCACGACATTCCCATTCCCTGACTAGCTCTCCCAAATGAGTCTGTTCCTCTAACAATCTAGACATTTCAGCCTTCAATTGAGATTTTTCAGGAAAGATGTTCTCTTCAGCATCAGATACTGCTAGCTTTAAATCCCGGATCTCATGATCCCGGTCTGTAAGACTGGTTTTTAATCTTGCAAGCCTTTCCTGCAGCTTGGTGGCATCCCTTTTCCCTGTGTTGAACCTGCTTTTCCAGGTAGCAGCCTCATTCTGAGCTGATGCAAGCTGGTCCTGCAATTGGTGGATTCTTTCTGAGGATATATTACTCTCATGTCTCAGTGTAGCAATTTGCTTTTCCGAATCTTCAAGTCTTGCTTTCGTAATTCTCAATTCCTCCACCAGTGACTTACTCAGTGATTCCATGACTTCCTCATCCAATCCACTGATCCTTTCCTCGAACTCTGATGTCTCCAGCTGAAGCTGAGGTTCTCCTCCCATCTTGACATCTTCCTGAATTGATTCAAATTCGGGCCCAGCTGGAAAAGTTGTGGATTCTAAGGACCTGTCTCTCTGTACCTCAATGCTTAGCTTTATGATTTCTTCTTCAGCAAGCCGCAATTTTTGGTTAGCAACCCTCAATTCTCGCTCATAACCAGCAACTCTAGCAATCAAATCTTCAGGAACATTGTCATGTTTTCTCCCTCTAGATGAACCCTTCTGCATTCTCCTCCTGTTGCATCCGTAGCTTCTCTTTTGCCTCACGTAATTCAATCTCTAATTCCATTATTTCCTGCTCAGCCCTTGATCACCAGTAGTCCCTAATAAACCTGAGTAGTTGTTGACAGAGGAATCATCCGATTCAGACTCAGAATCTGTCAATGTAGAGGATTCATCCCCTTCTTTTGGTAAATTCAGAGCTGTTACCACCAGCACCAAGGAAAAATTCAAACCCAGCAGCCCGGTGTCCAGATCTTCGACGACTTATTTTTGGATCAGGAGAGGGCCATGTAGAGGGTAATTCAGAGCCAAAGTCAGATATACCTGAACCCTGGGATTGAAGGTCTGAAGGTAAATTCTTCCTTAATTCTCCAGTCACATGATCATATCGCTCGGCTAGAGAACGGTACATACGGTAGAACTCCTCAACATGAGAAATCAATTCTGGCCTCTTTTGATAATACATCTCAGCCTTTTTGGCAAATGAATCACCATCCTCTTCAATCAGCTTCAGCATCCGTTTGACGCTTTGGTCCATAGCTGAGGTTAAGGAACGTTTCATCATTTTCTTGTTCGCCATTTTGAGGAAGAAAATGATTATAGCATTTGATTATTCCATAATTTAAACTTCAGAATATCAATAAACCTACAACCTTCGCAGCAGTTGGGAAGTTGGGAATAAGGAAGTTGGTTTCCTAGGAGATCAGGGTGCAAACAAAAAGAAGATGCTAAAATTAAACTAGAATGTTATTTTCTTTACTATAAAACAGAAATCTAATTTTGATTGTATGGAGACCAAGAATTAAGAAGAAAAAAGGCAACAAATGTCCTTAAAAAAGAAAACGGATTCATTTCTTAACAGGGACCTTTTAGTTTATTGCACCTGCTCATGGGGAATTATAAGGAAAGAGAAATTGCATATAGAACAATATTAGGAAATATAGTAAAAAATAAAAAGAATCTGTTAAGCAAATATAGTAAAAAATCAAAAAGAGCCTGTTAGGCAAAAATAGTAAAAAATAAAAAAGAACCTGTTAGGCAAATATAGTAAAAAATAAAAAAGAATTTGTTAGTCAATTATAGCAAATATCAAGAAAGTTTTATTAGTATTTCCATAAGACTAAGAAGTTAGTACCATTTAATAAACGTCTCCACATTAGTTAGTTCCTAACTAACACCTTTTTTTTTACTTGGTCTCAGACAAGACTACAAATAAGAAAAACGATAATGCACATAGAAAGTTTCAAATAGATGAATCATTGAGTATTGTAGTACTATAATTTTTTTCTGAAGGTCACAAAAACATCAATATATTGGACTCCAATTTTAATTGAAAACATGTCACACGAGATCTATGGTAGATTTGAAGGAAAAAAACTCCTGGTCTTTGGATACTCAAAAACATTCTGCAGGAGCCTTCATATTTGACTAAAAACAAGATTGGCCAATTGGGGAGATTTCTTTTGAATGCCCTTGATTGCACTATACTCATAAAGGAAAGATTAATAAATATCCAAAAACTGATCGCATCCAGAATTTGCTTACTCTCGAGGTTTTCTGCAAGCCACTTAGAATTCTTGGGACTGACGTGACTGTCCCACCACCAGGAATATGACTTTTTGGATTCCATCCTCCTCACATGCTTGTTTGAGTTAATCTGAATAAAAACCAAGAAATATTATTTCAGACCTATGAAAAAACCAATTGAAAGCCATTATTCAAATGAGTTAACCAGATGGAGCAGAGAGCTTAAAACTGTGAATGTTGCCAGGATCAATTATTGTTTAGCACTATAATTTATCATTAACTATACAAATTGGGTATAGCTTCAAATTTGAGTTTTATGGAAGGACGAAAAATTTTATAAGTTGCAGATTCAATACTATCAGTTTATAAAACCTTTATACTCAAGATCATTACTTTGACCGACCTCTGAGTATTGATACAATCTTTTTCACCAAATTGGGTGAACATAAATGTGTTGCAGAATTGATAAACCAATATGTCCTAATGGTGAAGATACAATATGATTCAGGTTTCAACATTATATTTGTGTTATCATATACTCCAAACTTCTAAGTAAAAATTCCATCTTTTAATTAAAAGAAATTTCCAACCATAAAAAATTGATGCTTCCTTTCCATTGACCCGCGAAATATATATTTTACAGCACATTCCAAATAACAATGTTCTCACACAAAGATAAAATCATGTAAACTCAATGATAAATTCTAACAAGTGTGATACCCTCAATATAAATTTATCATTTAATCTATAAGAATTTCGAGAAATTGGTGTGCATTTAACAATATTCTTTTGCAAATTGAATAACAAAATATTATAATTATCACAATCTAGTATACACAAACAAAACAAATATACTACATATTTACCCAGGATGTATGCATAATGCATGTAGTATAATCAGAAAACAGCAAATGTTTCTTTCATGTCTTACCACAGAAGCAGCCATTTCTAATGTTGTACAGTACAAAGTTGGTAGCAATTGATAGTATGTCCCTCCTGTTAACAAAAAGTAAAATAAAATACTGTCTTGAGCTCAATGGTGACTCCATTCTAGAAGGAGCGTGACTTCAACGCGATTACGAAACGCGGGAACATTGAAAAATAAAATAATAATTGAAATTCGTAAATCAAATTTTAAATAAATTGCCATCGTTATCCAGAGCCAACTGTCCAAAATAGGACATCCAGCTATTTCCACGTGGCACGTTCTACAATTCTCTTTCACAACGTGGTACGGTGGTAGCCTTAAAAAGAAGCTGACATTTTCAGAAAAAAGAAAAAGAAAATAAATAGAATTGATTTTATTTTTTTGAAAAAAAGAAAAGAAAAAAAGAAAGAGACGAAGATTCCAAGACCATGAAACCCAGCAGCTTCAGAGTCAAAGACAAAAAATGTGAAAAATAATCTGGAATTACACAGAAATAAAATTGAAGAAACAAAGAAGAAGAAATTCAATCAAAATCAAAACAGGAGGTGCCTGAGAGAAATTAATTGAGTGATGGATGATTGAATTCCCAGAAATCAAAGGAAAATTCGAAGAATCAAATAACCATGGCTGATTTTAAGAAGTTTTGTTACTTACCAAAAAGATAAGGCTCTGTTTGGAGAAGACTGTGAATCTGCGAAGTAAGTGGCAGATCTAGCAAGCTCAGAGTAGAGACCTACAAACTTGCCCTAATTTTGCTAGAATTCCAACTTCCGAGGAGAGAGATATAGAGAATTTGGGGAGGTGTAGGTCTGAATCTGAGAGGAAGGTGGGAGGCCGAAGGTAGGTGGAGAGAACACGATCTTACTTTTGAAATGGAAAATATTCACATGGGTTTATGCTACGGAGTCAAACACTTCTGAATCATTTTATTTTTTTATAATAAAAACAAATTTTGGTCTTCCAAGATTTGCATTTATGATGAAAATATTATTGATTTATTTAATAATTATTAGTAGTATTAATTATTGAACCGCGTTGAAAATTAATATGAATGTGAATGTGAATGTGAATGTGAATGTGCACCTTATAAATCAAAGAAGAAAAAATAAAACCATATTATTATTATGAGATATGAATGTGCTGTCAATGTTGCGTTATAGTATTAGGGAAGTTACTACTATGCACGATGGCCTAACATTAGCCTTCATTTCTTTTTATTAACTACATTATTTTTATTGTAATAATAAGTTAATTAGTTAAACTATTTTATCAGTTACAACTTTTATCACTGTACAAAAGTGAAATATATCATTTTCATACTTTTAAGATACCATAAATGTTCCCAAAATAAAAAAATTCAATTACTACCATTCAAGTTTAAGGTGTGCAGGTATTAGGAATTTGGAAGAAACACTTTTCTATTTTGTCATACATACTCATATATTCTTTTCAACAATAAGTAAATATCATAATTTTCTATAATAGATGTGCATAATTTCTAATAAGGGATGCTTGGTGACTTAGAATTTTAATTTATGATAATAATTTTGATATTTTATTCGATCATTTATGAGAAAAATATCTTAAAAAAGAGAAATTCATCGACATCAACTTTAATAGTTTAGATCCATGATTGTTTAAAAGATTCTTTTACAAGTGTTGGTCATTGTTGAATATTTTATTTTAATTTAATTGCAAAAAATTTAATTATATTAATTATTTATCTTATTTTATAATTTTTGATAATAAGTGCCATTTTAATTTAAGTACTATTTTTAATTAAGTATGTTATTTACACTAAAAAATTATTTAATTAGAAATCAAAATTAAATAAAAATTAATTTAATTTCAATTAAAAATTAATTTTATAGCAAGTTAATATAAAGTGAACCTTTTTACATATTGACGTTAATATGAAGTAGACTTATTTTCATTGGTGAGAATATATATTTCGATGCCTCAAAATTTTCTTTTTTTATCTAATAATTTTTTAAAACATGCTCATTTATTTCTTAATTATCATAATAATATCATTTGGATAATTTTTACACAAATTTATTTCATCATTTCAAATAGTCACTAAAGTTATGGTGAAATCTCAGATCACGTCTTCCGCCAAACTACAAGAAAATTGAAACTCACAATCTAACAGAGCAGATAAGTTAGGATTGTCAGAGAGTTTCTTTTTTCAGAGAGTAAGTGGTGTTTGACCAAAAACACAAAGCAGATAGGTGACACAAGTGACAGATATCCGAGATGTTGACATTGAATGATATACATGTATTTGGACACATAAAAGTTGTTCATAATAAAAATTTATAAATGAACGATTAGAAAACAAAAAAAATAAATCTTTCTTTTCATATTTTTGTTTATCTATAAAAATTTGATAGTCCATAAAGTACTATCCTTAAAAATTTTATATTTTTATTAAATAATATAATTAATTAGATATTTTAAAATCATGCCTCACAGAACACTTTCAAGAAATTTGTTATCAATTTTACGCTTGCATAATTTTGCTTTTGACCAAATAAAACACTAGCTAGGTGACAAGCTTATACTTCCACCAGTAGTTATCTAAGATCCCTCTTACAATAAAATGTCATACAATTAAAGTTTACAGAAGATCCAATTTTGTGTGGTAATTTGACCAAATATAATCATTCTTCATGACCATAAATTTAGAGACTTCATCAACGGTAAAAATATTTGAATTGAATTTTACCACAAACTAGCTAGCAACAAACCCTTGATTCTAACCTAGGATGCTACTTTTCTTTTTTTGGATTCAATAAGACAGACGTGCTTAAACATGAATTTCCAAAAAGAAACTTTTGGACACAAATTTCTAACCCTTTTCCAACCCATTCTTTTTTTTAAAAAAAATTTACCTTTAATTTTCATCTTTTTCAGTTTCCCTCTCACACAGTCTTAAATATCAAACACTGTGCCCAAAACGGTTGCTGTCAGTAATTCTGTACAAAGAATATATATATATTATTCTCAAATTCCCACCATTTTTATTAATTTTATTTAAATTTAAAGGAAGTTAGTAAGAATGCTAATGAATGACAAGTCCATGATACGACCTCCTATGTCGGCTAATATAAGAATTATGATAGATTTTGTTGTATCACGATTTGTTACTATCATCGAATAGTAAAAATGTGCAAGTAATATCTCTGAATTAAATTTAAAGAATCACAAATCAATTAATCTTTACAAAAGATCTAAAATGCTATTATCTTCACATTCTTCAAGAGATTTGAGCATATCATTCTTTAATTTTTAAGTTATATATTATCCTAAGTTTTAAATAACAATGATATTTTATACTATAAAATACTATTAAGTAATTTTAATATTTCATAAAGAATAATTTTCATTTACTGTTCTGATTAAAGTTTTTTTTTTTTTTTTAAGTAATAATGTAAAAAAATATTATAATTATTGTATAAAACGGAGAGAATGAGATAAGTTTTAGAATAGATTAATTTTTTTTTTAAAATAATTGATTAAATTGAAGTTAATAATATGTAAATTTTTTTTTTTTTTTAATTATAAGAGAAATTGTGCATTTTTTAATAAATGATGAAATTTTAGTTTATAAAGAGATCAAAATTTAGGAGGACATTATCATTCTTTTTAGTATGTTATTTAAATTAAAAATTATATTAAAAAGCTAGAATACATCAGAAAGGTGTTATGACTTTTAATATAGCATATAGTATAGAGTATAGATAGATAGATAAATAGATAAATTTTTAAACAACATAATATTTTATTTGGTAAATTTTTAGACAACATAATTTTCGAAAACAATTTACAAGATAAAGTGCCTGGTAATCCTAACCTTCCACAAAAGTTTGACATTTTAGATTTTAACACTTCATCCCAAAATATTCTCTTTTCAAAAATAAAACTTGATTTTTAAAAATATGAAGAAATATATGATAAATTAATGTTTTTACTTATTTTTATTCTTTTTTTTTATTTGTTTTTGGGGCTTACATGTTTGATTTTCTAAAAATGCGTTTGAAATTTTATTTCTTTTGAATAACTCATTTTCTTAGTTTTACAATTTTTTATTTTTTCAAAAATACATCATACCTAATAAATAATATGATCAATATATTTTCAATGAAAAATAATTGCTCTATGACTTCCGTTATTGAAGATGTACAGACCAATTCTCCAAAATGGTACATGTGGAAACAATAATAATTAATTTATAATATATATATTAAAAATAAAGGCTTATTTTTGGAAAGAGAGTAATTATGGATGGAGTGCTGAAATATAAACAGTTGATTTTAATTTATTTTTTTAAAGGTAGGATGAGTGCACTTTACTTTTAGTTTTTCTTTTTTAAAAGGAAAAAGTAAGGATATTTAATGATTTATATTTTTTTTATTCCAATTTCTTTAAAAAAAATAAAAAAATCACTGCAATACATGTACATGACCCGTAACTTTTTTTTATCAAAGATAGGAATTTCATTCAAATGAGCAAATAAAGTAATTAGCTCTTATAGATGGTCCTGAGCCAACTCTGTAGTGTAGGGGGATCCGAACACAAAACTGGATCAATAAGGACATGTCTTGCCACTAAGTGGGCAGCCCAATTACAACAGCGATGAACAAATTGAAATTGGCAGTCCAAGGAAGCAGAAAGTTTATCTATGTCTTCAATAATATGTTGTTGGTAGGGTTTCCACTGGAAGTACGTGAAACTTCCTCAAGGAGTAGTTTAGCGTCTCCTTCTAAGATGACCTGCTGCCACCCTTGACTTAAGCATTCATGGACTGTTTCTCTGAGGGCTAAAGACACCAAAGCAACTGGTGAAACATTCCCAGGGATTTGACCGCCTTAGGCAAACACTATTTCTCCTGCATGGTCGCGTACCACAAATCCAATACTAATCCTACCTTGTTCACCACGTACCTGGAATAGTTCAACCTGGTTAACAGTACCCAACATACTTCCAATTTTCCATCCCATCTTAATTGTAGAGCAGTGGTGTGGCAGACCCCATAACTGGATCCAAATGGGGCTTCTCAATGTCCAAGTCCCATTTCCGTAGCACGAGCCACTGGTTTTTGTAGAGCCACGGACTACCCTTCAGAACCCTCCAGCAATCCACTTCATCTTCAAAGAAAAATTGGTAGCATTGGTCACCCATTTCTATAATACGAAACCCTTTAAGGTTGTTCCATATATTAGAAAGCACAGTATGCATTATTCCTGTTGCATTGAATCTAGTAGACGCAAATTTCCCTATAAGTGTGTTTGCAGCTTCTTGTACTCCTATTGCAATATCTGATTCATCAAATGAGGCAACTAAGTCCTCCTCACCATCTCCCGGTGTGTTTGTAGGGTTAAGTAAAGGTTCCATTGTTCAGTAGGTACGGATTGGAATAGAGGTTTTGATGTTTGTATTTAGGTGTTTCAATAGTGATGAACACTGATAGCATGGAAGAGAGTTGAAAGCCTCATGGAGAAGATAAGGAGCCTCATAAAGAGGAAAACTTATTGTTTTTAGTAGTATTATTCTTTTTGCATAACCCGTTACTTGTAAGCCCCTTAATTTTAATTTTCTCTTTAAAATAAATCATTGTACCAATAAATAAATTTTAATTTTTTCTTTAAAATAAATCATTGTACCAATAACAATATATATAGTGTCAATTTTACCTTGATAAACTCATTACATTCTAGTTTAGAAATACAAAGATTTTAACAAATTTGATTTTCATTTTTTGTGAGAATATAATCTATAATTGTAACACAATCCTATTAAAAATATATTTTATATAAGAGTCAATCACATTTTATCATCATAAACTATCACCCGTCTTACAATCATTCCTATGAACTATCAAATTAGGCACATAGTACCATTATATCATATTAACCCAATGAAGACTAGTCTTCAATAAATCGTTTTCAATGAAGATTCTTAGTTTTAGAACTTAGAAGATAATAATCCAAACTAATTGATTAATCCAATTATATCTCACAATCTCCCACACACGAGCACAAAATCTTAATCAACAAGCCAAAGTTTATTGCACGTTCTTTTATCAAATTATACGAGATTAAAGATTAAAAGAAAATGATTCGAATTATATGCATGTCGGGATTCCACATTAGCATCAGATTTACTACGACCAGGACCCATCAGGGCATTCACTGCTTAAAGACACAACAAGAAGCTGCTATGATAAGCTGGTGGCCACCATCTCAAATTTTATAAATGGACAGCGATCACAGTCCATTCTTTTCAAAGCCGCACGAACTCTCCAGCTTTCTGGTTAACCTCTTTGTTTAATATAGACAGAGAAGAGACCCTTAACAGAGCAGGGAGAAGAAAGAATAAATAGACCCTCTTGTGAGTTGAGAATGTATATTTTATGCTAAACAGAGATCACATAATGATACTAAATTGTTATCCTCTGTTCCACGTAGGAGCACCTGTCGGCACGGGGGTTCTGGCCAACAAAGTAATGTGAAAATTATGCAGTGTTTACGAGATTTAAAGAGTGACGTTTTGTTTCCTAAACGAGAACAACTCATAGAGTGCCAATGACACAATTACTGCTGCTTAGGGTTCTTGTCTGGGTAAAAATTCTTCATGTGACATTATTTATAACAAAACACTAGCCAGAGTATCAGCTGAAGCTCTTCTAGGTTCCAACATTGATTATTGAGCCAATGTTATTTTGCACCCGCTACAGAAGCGGGGAACTTAGAAATAAAACACTATGATAGCAGTCATCACAAGTTGCAGTCGAGTTTAAATGCCAAGCAATCTAATCAATGCACAAAAATGTGTCATCAAACAATGGGAAGATGCAAAATTGTAAGTATAAGAACTGAAGAACTAAAGTGAAAACATGGATTATCGTCACAAGCTATTATGGTGAGGATATGTTGGCTGAGCTAAATGTTGTGGTATCAAGGGTTCTCAAGTCTACATTACTGAAATTCCTATGGGCTTTGATAGATTGATATCTTTGAAATGCATATTGTGGGATATCACTTTGTACATAAGGAATTGGATTGTGCTGTAAGATTCACTATTATTAAGCAAAGTCTGAATCTAGTAGTTTAAATACAATTGAAATACATTGTAACGAAAACGAATTTGATGAATGAAATAGTTTTTTCCCTTTTTAGCTTAGTGTAGTGTAAGTTTTCATAAGTGGGTCCATATATATAAGTCTTAAATTCGATGTTGACTAAATAATTTTGAATTCAATGTAAGATTAGATAATACACAAATTTGGTAGAGAACTAGTTAATTGATACAAAAGAAAGAAAAAAAAAAGAGTTACAATTATCTAGATTTTTGTTTTAAATATGACTTGTTACAATTTATTACAATTAAATATAAAAATATATTCTTAAGAAAAATTGTATTTTTTTAAGGTAATTTTTTTCACTTTTGAAAAGTGAGTTTGAGTTTTACAAAGAAGTTAAAATTTGATGGTTTATCAAGTAAATGATAAAACTGAAACTATATGCATTGTTATGGAAATTAAAATTTATTAGCCATGGAAACTTATTATATGGCTTTTTCAAAATCTTAAATATAAAATAAAACTTGTTCTTACTTTTTCTTTTTTCTATTACAGTTGGTTATAGAGAGAGCCTCTATATATATGTTAATGGATTAGAGTATTAATCCTCCAAAATCTATATATTCATCTTACAAATTAAACATTTTTTATTTTTGGTGCTTCAGATCTTAATCTCACTGACATTGGTCGTAGGATATATGTGGTTTGAAAAAAAAAAATGATCCGTAAATTTCATGAGATTTACGACTTTATTGTGTTGTTTGAAGACCAAGAGCTTGAAAAATAACTAAAATTAAAAGGTTTGAAATTTCGGCTTTGGGCTTCAAAAGCCTAAACAGGTCACATTATGCACGTCCAAATGTTTTGCAGATTACCTTTCATACAGTTTTACCCTCAAAGGCACCCCTAAAATCCTAACCAAACAAACAGAAGTTCTTCTCTTTAGGCTTGAACCCGATCATTTTGGGCTGAACCCATGGCCCATCATCATTCATGTCACCATTCTAAGAATCTGTCATTCGAGGCAGTTTGATTAGCGGTGGGATAGAAGGCAAGGGAGTAGCAGACCACACTTTCATTGGTTTCTGTGCCACCTATATTCTGGATTGGATCATTCCCTAGAAGTGAAAATGATACAACACATTTCTTTGAAAAAATTAAATTTTTTTTTGTTTCGGCATTCTGTAAGTATTTTCGTGTCTTTTAGTGCAAGTTCAATCTTGTTCGAGAATTGGAGAGTTAAAAATTTTTTTTTTTTTTAAAGGGTGATTCAGGGACTCGAATTTTTGATCTGACCCTGAAATAAAAATTGAATTGACTGACCTGAAATGAAAATTAAATTTATATTTAAGAAGAATTTGATATAAATTTATTACACACAATCTCAGTGAGTTTAACAGGTTTAGATATTTATTAGGATGAGGTTTTTGTTTGTATTAAGTGAAAGATGAGGAGCCACGTATTACTTGAGTTTTTTGTTTGTTATTTTGAAGAAGATACAGATGGAGTCTTCCAGGTTTTTCCTTCTGTGGGGCTATCATTATCTGATTCCTATTAAATTACATTGTTATCCTATTTATAAAATATTACAATTTATAAAAAAAAAAATTAAAATTTTTTTTGGGTATTCTATGAGTATACTCACATATTTTTATAGTGTAAATCCAATTTTATTCGAGGATTAGAAAGCTAAAAATTTATCTTTTTCTTAAGTAGTGACTCAGATACTCAAATATTTGTTCTGACCCTAAAATAAAAATTAAATCTATATTTAAGAAAAATTTTGATATAAATTTTCTATTATAAATATATAATGATTACCAATTAAAGTACATAATGTATATATATATATATATACGTGAAATTAAAATTATTAAGACAAACTCAAATAAGTTAATTATTTAAATTAGCCAATAAAATCATGCCTTGTGTGTCACATATAATATTAAGATTCTCTCTCTAAAATTCTTAATATTATATTAAGTGAAAGATGAGGAGCCACGGATTACTTGAGTTTTTTGTTTGTTTGTTTGTTATTTTGAAGAAGATACAGATGGAGTCTTCCAGGTTTTTCCTTCTGTGGGCCTATCATTATCTGATTCCTATTAAATTACATTGTTATCCTATGCCCCATAGAACTCAAATTCCACAACCAACTTCCAGCCTTCAAGAAGCTTCCTCAACAATTAAAGATCTCAACTTCATACATTAACAAATAAGTACAAAGTCTAGAGATTCAAATTAAATTTACCATCAATTACGACACATTGCTCGAGATCGAGTGGAACTCCACAAGTCCTTGTTTAAGAATTCCACGTTCATGATCAAATTTTATGCCTTGAAGAATCAACAATTTCAAGACAACTGAAACTCTTGGATAGCTAATAAATTTACAAATCGATAATATTTATTCTTTTATTACAAAGAATAATTAAAACATAAATCATACTTAATTCACTTATACAAATTAATACCAAGTATTACATACTCAAAATCCGTGTTTACAGCTGTCCAAATTAATGTAATGAATGTAAGCCATTAGCTAAGACTAATTTGCAGTTGCAGCTACTATAGGCCATTGAATATTAAGTTGTGAGAGTTGTAATGCTTCCATTTTTTTATTCTTTAGATTTAAAAAGGAGACAGAGGGTTATTAGTTTATGATGTAAAAATTTTGAATAAGTGGCAAAGTAATTTTATTAGTGGGACAGATGATCTGTATCCTCTCCGTGAGACTCTGTCTTTTCTTGAGAAGTAAGAAGCTTACAGGATAAGGGCTAGCTGGACAAGATAAATATACAGTGATCTACTCCATTAAACAAGAGGGCACTACAGATCTAGGAGAGGATAGGAGAACTAAAATGAGGGAAATACCAAAGCTTAGGAAACCTGATGATCATCACTTTGTTCTTGTCCATGGTGTAGGCCACGGAGCATGGTGTTGGTACAAGATTCAGTATCTAATGGAGGCATCTGGTTACAAAGTCACCAGCCTTGATCTCAAAGGTTCTGGTATCGACAAAACCGATCCCAACACCATTTCCACTTTGGAAGAATACAATAACCCTCTTACTATGTTCTTCTCCAGGTTGCCGGAAAATGAAAAGGTTTATATCAATCATTCGATCTGTTTAATTTTAGGTCGTATACATAATTACACATGGTTTTTTGTATTCATCTCTTAATTAGATTGTGTTAAATTTTTTTGTTTGCAGGTGATATTAGTGGGACACAGTGCAGGAGGTCTTAGCTTGACAGATGCTATATACAAGTTTGCAAACAAAATTCATGTTGCAGTTTATGTTGCTGCAAACATGTTGAGATATGGTTTCGCTACAGATCAAGATTTCAAAGATGTAAGCATCATCCTTCCTATGTATCCTTGTTCCACCTCTCTTGACAAAACATTAATGCACAAAATGCTGTTGTCCCTGTTCTTGAAGGTTGATTTGTACTCTACTCAGGGACAAGGGCTTGCACATTACACATAAAAAGAATCTATGCATGTGCTTTCTGCTGCATGCAACTATTTTTTTTATAAATGCTTTATCTTATTGATGCAGGGAGATCCAGATATTTCTGAATATGGAGACATAAGTGAGTTGGAGTACATGTTGGGCCCTGATAAGCCTCCAACGAGTGTCATAATCGAGCAACAGTTTCAACGCAACATCTTATATCACATGAGCCCAATGGAGGTCAGTCTTCAATAACTTGTTTTCAATGAAGATTCTTAGTTGTTAAAACTTTGAAGATAATAATCCAAACTAATTGATTAATCCAATTATATCTCAGAATCTCCCACACACAAGCACAAAATCTCAATCAACAAGCCAAAGTTTATTGCACTTTCTTTTATCAAATTATACTAGACTGAAGATTAAAAGAAAATGATTCAAATTATATTCATGACAGGATTCCACACTAGCATCAATTTTACTACGACCAGGACCCATCAGGGCGTTCACCTTCGCTCGATTCGTCGGAGGGCCAGAGGCTGATAGTGTCCCTCGTGTGTACATTAAGACAATGCAGGATCACTGCTTAAAGCCACAACAACAAGCTGCTATGATAAGCAGGTGGCCACCATCTCAAATTTTTGAATTGGACAGCGATCACAGTCCATTCTTTTCGAAGCCTCACGAACTCTTCAGCTTTCTGGTTAATCTTTTTGTTTAATATAGACAGGGAATAGACCCTTCATAGAGCAGGGAGAAAAAAGAATAGAAAGACCACCTTATGAGTTGAGAATATATATTTTATGCTAAACAGAGATCACATAATGATACTAAATTGTTATCCTCTGTTCCACATAAGAGCAAAATACTGTCGGCACCGAGGTTCTGGCCAACAAAGTAATGTGAAAATTATGCAGTGTTTACGAGATTTAAAGAGAGACTTTTTGTTTCCTAAACGAGAACTCATAGAGTGCCATTGACACAATTACTACTGCTTAGGGTTCTTGTCTGGGTAAAAATTCTTCATGTGACATTATTTATAACAAAACACAAGCCAGAGTATCAGCTGAAGCTCTTCTTGGTTCTAACATTGATTATTGAGCCAATGTTATTTTGCAGCCGCTACAGATGAGGGGAACTTAGAAATAAAACAATATGATAGCAGTCATCACAAGTTGCAGTCGAGTTTAAATGCCAAGCAATCTAATCAATGCAGAAAAATGTGTTATCAGACAATGGAAAGATGCAAAATTGTTAAGTATAAGAACTGACGAACCTAAAATGAAAACTTGGATTACCGTCACTATTTGAGAGAATGCAATTACATGAATATGAATACAAATAGGCAGTGGACCTGGGCAGTGCATGAATTCTATATATCAAGATAGTGATTCCTTTGAAGTTATGACAAGTTGTATATATCTTCAAGTGAAAGAAAAACCAAGTGCTTTCTCCTCATGAATCTTCCACAATTAAAGATAATCATATTCATATCTCCCAAAACTGCAAATGACTAGCACAATATCAGAGGTTTCAGCAGAGCAATGTATCAAGTGCTCACAAAAGGTCCTGCAGGTATCATCAGAAGCAACAAGAGCAATCAAATGGGCAGAGTGGGGTACTTCCAGCATCTGCATTATTAATACCCAACTCCTCTTCAGTGTAGACAGTAAGTCCATCTTCTATTCTCTTTCTAGATCGAGATGGCAGATCTACAAAGTCAGCCTCATTTGAGCCTTTTTTCTTCTTCTTTTTCTTCAATTTTTTGTCTTATAACAGCATCTTCATTTAGTTTCTCAATATTTGTAGGTTCAGATTTCTTCCTCTTTTTTCCATCAAAGATTTCATCAATCTCAATGCCTGTTGTTTTCTGTGCAGAAGAGGGTTTCTCCTCTTCCACAACAGCTTTCTCTTGCATCTTACCTGGGGTTATTTTGGGACACTTCTTTGGCATTGAAAGGAAGAAAAAACTGCCTGTCATGAATCAGATATATTGAGAATTTATAAACTTGTGGCTCTCACATGTTTATCAACTAATCATTTGAAATTCAATAAACATATTAAAAGAAGGATCAAGAAAGAATCACCCCAACATCATGTTAGCCAAGAAAATACTGGGATATATCAATCATAGAAGAAAAAAACATATTTCAAAAGTTAAATACACCCCAAAAAAAAAATGCATGAATAATGAGTACCTCCATCATAGAAAAATTACCAAAATAAAACTAAAACTAAACCACAAGAAAATTATGGGAAAAAAAAACCATATATAATTTAGTTAGAGAGATACAAGAGCAAAAGTCACTTAGTCCTCTGCCATGGAATGCCCTAATCGTCCTTACGTAACCAACAGCGCAGTTTCAACTCGAGATACTCACAGAGTCACAATCCGCCGATTGCCGCATAAAAGAATGCCGCTGGTGACTGCTGACCGTAACCAATTAGGGATTTTGAAAATAGAAAGGGGCAGACTACAAAACCAGTGGTTGCTGGTGCTGGACCAGGACTACCATGGTGGTGATTTAACAGCATGGGTACGGTTTACTTTTGGGCTAAATAGTGTGTTTGGTCCTTATAGTTTTATACAATATTCACTTTGACCTCTCTTTTTCTAATTTGATCAATGTGGTCCATATAGTTTATGAACAAAATCAATCTGTGATCATCCCTCTCCATTATGTATTGTTCAAATTAATCTTATATTGGTAGATGCAATTTTTTGCTTAATATTCATAATAATGTAGTTTTTTTTTTAATATGTCATTTATGAATTTTTAATTCTTACATGAAGTATGATTTTTAACCATTCCAATTCTTATATATATTTAAAATATCGTTTCTTTACACAATCTAAATTTGAAATT
The DNA here is from genome assembly GCA_029379385.1 of Quillaja saponaria. Classification (NCBI taxonomy): domain Eukaryota; kingdom Viridiplantae; phylum Streptophyta; class Magnoliopsida; order Fabales; family Quillajaceae; genus Quillaja; species Quillaja saponaria. Next base: position 20,626,059 of record CM055612.1, read on the forward strand.
GTGAATATGAAAACAAAGTATTTCATGTGCCAATGTAGGTATCAATTTAAACAAAAGACAAAGAGAGGGACTTACCTTTTTTTTTTTTTTTTTTTAGAAAGAGTAAATTACACTATGTTCTCTTGAGATTTATTAAAATAATACTAAGATCTAAAATTTGAGAAATTTAATACTTCTATTTTGGATGGATAGAAAATTAATGTGTTAAAACTAATTTTCAAAAAAATATTAAAAGTCCCAATTTTTTCTTCAAAGTACTTAAATGTCTTTTTTTTTTTCAAACGAGTCCTAAATACTTCTTTTTTTTCTATCTTGCCCTCTATTTTTAATTATTTTACTATGTAAATATTACACCTAAAATAAAATAAAAATAAAAATCTCTTCATAAATATTAGATTTTATGTTATTGTTAAATATGTATTATTATTTTAGCTTTTAATTATAATTTGTAATCTTAAACAATTTTCAATTATATTTATTTAGTTAAAAATTATGTAACTTAATTTTTTTATATAAATATTTTGGACCGTAATATATGTTAAAAATAGTTATTGGATTACTTTGAAATAAAACTTATTTATGAATAACTAACCAACCCAATTTTACTTCAGATAAAAAATTATCTGGCCACCTTGATTTTCAAAGTTGAGTAAAATTATAGTTCAATCAAAGTGACTTAAACAAAAGAAAATTGTTGACGAGACCTATGACAACTAAAACAAAAAAGGGGAGTCCTAGGTTAAACCCTAAATTTAGAAGTAGGAGTAAAAGAGAGCCTTAAGCTCAGGTGACTCATTCCATTCAGGACTTAGAAGTAAGGGACAAACAACCTTATCTCTACTACCACTCCATTGAAGCTACATTCACGGTAGTAAAACTTATAGTGGTCGGTCAAAAATGACTGGCCAACCCAAACATTATTTAAAGATTCGGTCGGTTTTATAAAAAATAAGAAGAAAACAAAACAAAACATTAAAAATAATTAAGAGAAACTTGTAATAGATTATTTTTATTTTCTCTGACTCAGACTATCAAAAGAAAGACCTGTGGGGAGCTCTACCATGTGATTGCAAACCCTCGTTCCCCTCTTTAATTTTCATTTATACTTTTATTTTTTGTTTAACAGTAAATTATCACATAAACATAAAACTTATCTTCTCTTTGATTCCCCATAAAAGAACATGATCTCCTGTTTTTCCCACATTTAATATTATTTTTGTTTATTGTGACAACTATAGAAAATAAGGAGTAAAATGTACAGCAAAATAATTAAAAAGATGAAGAGTAGCAAGTTTTAATTATTTTGAGTATAATAATGTATGAATGATTAATAAATAAATCACTGATTATTTTTTTGGGAGTATGCATATCAGTAATATGAAAATCAAATCGTGTTGAAAGCTATTTGAAAATGCATCAGTTAAAAGCACTTTTTCTGTTGATCCAAAAACCCACAGCTTTAGAGCAATGGCCAGAAACTTCAAACATAGAAAATGCATGCAACAACGTTTTCTGCATTTTGTAGCCAAAATCCAGAGTCGAAGGACAGACAACCAAATACATTAACACATAACTCAAGGTTCATTTAACTCATTTCTCAGTCTACACAGCGATAGCAAAACAGATAAATCATGTCCCTGCATTCCTACGACCAACACGAGCAACAAAACCAGCTTTGATCTGAGCAACTGATCTTCCAGATCCACACTACACAAAAAGAAAAATAGCATCAAAAGGGGAATCAAAGTGAGAGCATTCTCAAAATTATCCTACATTAATATAAGATGTTGTCTTCGGTGATCAAGCATCATTGGAAAATGGTATAAAATCATTACATTACATTTATTTCTAAAACTAAAACAATAATAACTGAGTTGCCAAGTTTTTGCACTAAATTTCATAAGAATCTGAGAAAGGGTCTACTATGTAGAGAAGGGGGAGGCGACGTGTGGTTAAAAGCATATGAGAATTGTTACCTTTTCACATCTGAGAAAGAAGATTCGATTCTCCTTAGAAAGTATTGTGTCTGGACTTTTGCATCCGAGACAAATGACATATTCATCTGAAAGCATAAGAGTAAAGATCAATGGCAATAAAAAAAGAATAGAGAAAACAGAAGAATACAATAATTGCAGTGACAGCAGAAGCACCAAATCAAAACAGCCACCAAGTGAAATACTCATCAGAGACAACATATGAATTGAGGTGGACCTGCTTTACTGTAAGTATAAAATGCTATATCACAGTACAAAAGGCAAGAAACATATATTGGACTTCCTTTTTTTTTCTTTTTCTTTTTTTTTTCTGTTTCTTCCCAAGGGTGGTGAAGGGGGTGTTTGAAGAAAATGAGAGGAAAAGAAGGTATTCGTTATGCTGAATCTCCCACCTGTCCCAACTCACTGAAGTACAAAAGTGATTTACGAGACCAATACAAAAGTAAAATCATCTAATAATGATTTTGTTTTTTTTCTCATCTACAAAGAACAGGTCATTAGCCCAATATTGCTGCTTGGAAAGTGTAATATAACATGCAAGCAGAATTTAAATTTATAAAAACATGCTCCTTATTAGCCCATACAGGCATGCAGAAATATAAGTAGCAGACTTCATGAATGCAACAATGCCACTGACCGTCAAACACAAAGACACATCAGATATCAAGCGAGTACTTACTGATATATCGACGCAGAATTCCTTCAAAGTTCTTGGGTGCAAATCTGCCCTTCACAACTAACCTCTGCTGTCCATCAAGAGATCCACTTGTACCCAGCTCGGCAAGCAAGAAAGCCATAACATGGTCTGGCTGGCGATGCATCCTAGAAAATTGGGGTGGGATGGAAAGAGGAAGAAAATTAGTTCTCTCAAGTTAAGATGTTAAAAACAACCCCTTCAACCCATACTTCTTGTCCAATATTCCTTGTTTTGATGTCCCAAAGTCTTGGTTAGTTCATCACAACAAATGCATTAAAGTTTAAGTTTGCTGATTTACCTTATATGTAATGAACTTACATAGAAAACAAAGTAATTTTCTGACAATGAATTAGGGGAATTTGAGGTAACATTTATTGACATGTTCCAATGCAATTGTCACCCCTAGAATTTTCTAAAGGTGGAAAGATGGAGGAGACTCTTAATGGAGTAATATAAATATAAAGCAAGTCGACACTAAAATTTACAAATGGATGAAGTTATTCAGCAGCAAGGAATTAAAAATACCAAAAGAAAACAATCATCACTAGCTGAAGCAAAGCAATGGTATTCCAGCAAAGGACATAGTATACAGCAGAAAGACTAGGCAAGAAATATTTGATATTTTCTTTCCTAGTTGAGCATGTAATCCTGCAGTACAATCTCCAAAAGCATGAATAATCTAATCATGTTAAAATACAAACAAGATTTCTCCATGCGCAACCTTCTAATAAAAGAAATAAATGCTAGGAAATAGGTTCATGTGTTAAAATACAAAAATGATCATTTAGAAATTACAATAATCATGAATACCAATATAACAAAAACATTAATTCCACCCTCATCCCAATGACATTTAGATAATAGATATAAAACGGCCAGATTTCAAAGAAAAACAGAAGCCGAAGAAAAATAACATACGTCTTGCAGAGATCCATGAAATTCACAAAAACAGTTTTCTTTGTTCCCTCGCGAAGAACTTGTGGAGGCCTCATAACTGTCCTACGCCGATCTCCAGCTAGTTCTGGGTTATTCTCACGTAGGATATTAAACACCCTGCCAAGCAGCTTTAGAGAATACAATACAAAAGCATGTCATTACTCTACAAATTAGAAATAAAAAAGTAAGAACTAGACCCATGTACACCCTATTAAAAAACAAAAAAAAACTTATGTAGCAAGTGAAAAACGAATCAGCTAACACTCTCCTTAAGCCAATAAGACTTCCTCTTAACTAGCCAATAACACTTAGAGAGCAAAGAAATAAATCAAACACACTCTTGGAACAATCATTACAAATAAGGGGAATTATGAACAGAGTGTGGCATAAAAACAACTTTACATTTAAGGAACCTTCATGTGGAAAGTGCATATAAAGTGGGGAAATGAATGGGCACATATTATTAGTGACAGAAAAACTTAAAAGTGCAGATAAGGTACTGCAACTGATAAAAATCTAAAGACACATTACACTGGCAGAACTGCAGAAGCACTCAGAAATCACTCTAACAAGATTTGGGAGTCAATTAGGTATAACACATGTGACAAGAAATACAGTTGATATCAGGTAGTATGGGAAAGACAGAAGTGTCTGCTGTTTGACCTAGCAATAAATCAATCAAGGAACAAGCACCAGAGATGCATAATTCTGTGAAAATGAATAGAACAAGGCACCAACCAGGATTAAGATTTCATATGAAAATTTTCAAATCCATATACATTTAAGAGATACTAAATCAGTGGTCCATTGGACAGGAAACTATTGTAGCTAAAGATGCAACGTACATGGGAAGGCACGTCCACCCCTCAACCTCATCATAACGAGGTCAAAGGCAAGAAAGCTTGAGCAAATTTTAATCATGCATCCAGAGAGAAATGTCTGTTATAGAAAAAAGCATATACAAAATATACCTCCTCATATTCATAGTCACGGTCACTGCCCTTCCCATGGATAACGAGTTTGCGGGACAGTTCCTTCTCCTTCTCCATCCTCTCCCACGTGGTCTAAAGTTCGAAAATAAATAAATAAATATCTAGCACTGATCCCAAAATATTCATGATATTATGCATTGACTTAAAAAAAAAAAAATGAGCTATTTACCATCCAAATCTTCACCAGCTTCTCCACCCTCTTCATTCAAAATATTTGATTCAACCTAAATCCACAACAACCATCAGAAGTTGTATTCCTTCTCCAGACAATAATGCATTTATATGTCCACTTAAAATGAGCAATAACTTACTGGCTTCTTCTTCTTCTTTTTCAAACCAGAAAATGTGCTCTCGAGCCCATCGGAAACTGCAAGAGGTAAGAACATAAAAAAGAAGCATATCTGAGCACAATCACAATTACAGATGCTTGAGTAAATTTCATAAAAGATAATCAACTCTTTTATCAGTTATGATACCTGACAAGTTTTCAGTTTTGTCAGCCAACTTGTCCACAGATTCATCAGCAAGATCCTGGATTACTACCTTCTTCTTCTTCTTCTTTTTAGTAGGATCAAATGGGGCAATCTGCAGTCCAGAAATTAATTTAAAAAATTAAAGACATGACAAAGTACAGTATTTCACCAAACATCTGCAGCTTAGGGAAAAAAAATGTAAGTCTACATACCCACATACACAAATTGAGAAAATACAAAATAGATAGCAATCTACATTAAAAATAGCAATAAACTTACGTCTGCAACCTCTTCCTTCACATCGTTTACAGCTTCATCTGCCATGATTGCTACAGCACAAGTAAAATAAGATAAATGAAACCATAATTGCTACAGCCAAGTATGATAGATTAACCGATAACCCACCAAAACCCAGCAGAGAATAGTCGCAGATGCACGGAAAAAAAAGAAAGATGGAAGGTGGTTTCTGTAATATACGATACTACCAAAAGAAATACAAAGAAAGCATTCCAATAGTGCATGACAACAATTCTACAAGCTAACAATCTTTGGGTAAAAGCTGAATTATTTCTAAAACAAAAATAAGGATTCGATTAAGCCCAGAAAAATTAAAGATACTGTCTCAACTTTTCTTAGAGGTCCAAAAAAAAATTCAAAAGGGTATAAGAACAATCACACAAGCAAAGAAATTAACCGATTTTCATACCGGAAGTGAAAATCAACTTTCTTCAAAAGAAAATCTCCGTACCTGATAGGATTGGTTACCGGAAAAGAGAATCTGATGTCGGAGTTATACGTCTGGGTCCTAAATTCGAAGGGCGCCGCGAGGATAGCAAAGTGTGGAGGAGAAAATTGCGAGCACCAGATTTGAGATTCTGGGTTTTCCAATAGAGTGCAACCTAGGCTAGAAAGAAAGAAAGAAAAAAAAAATTCGATTACGTTAATGATTATTGGGCTTTCTGGAACTTGTAGGCCCATAAATTTTTCTGTCGGTGGCCCATAATTTTTTCATTTAAATGCTGGGCCTAAAGTATTTTTTTGTGCCCAGAGGCTAAAAACAAAGAAAAGCTAGAGCACTATTGTTTTCTGCCGATTATCTTTTTTTTTTTTGTGGTAGAAATGTTGACTATCTTGGTTGTTGTTTAGGTTAACCTTTTGGGCTCTAGGAAGATATTAAAAGGTAAACATTTGGGCTATTTATATTGGGCTCCGAAATACTAATCATTTTGTATTAGATCTTGTGTGCCTTACCATCTCATATAAGTACTAGGGAAAAAGACAAAAAGTAAACATAAATAACATATGATAATAACTTGTGAGAAAACCTGTTATTGTTTTGACTAATTTACACGTTAATTAAATATGAGTAATTTATAAAGAAATCATCTAAAGTTGTATTTGGATTCATTAAATTTGAATTTGGTTAGAATTATAATAAGCAATCTTGGATCACATAAAAAATTACAACCATAATTGTACTTCTCGTGATGGTTATTGCCGTCTCCTGACGACATTCAATAATGGACTTGTTGTAGTTTTCAGTGATGGTTACTGTCCAATGATATTTTTTGTCAGTCTCCGACAGGTTCCGATGATGATTGATAATATTCTAGAGGATTGTAATGGTGGTTGTCATTATTCTTTGCATGTTTGAAAGATGGTCGGTATCATATTTGACGGGTCAACGTTGGTTGTGGTTGTTGGTGGTAATAGCCAATTTATAATATGATATGCCATCACAAGTTAGTGGTTATCAATAATAGTACATACTCAAGAACTGTAAATTTAAAGCATATTCATAAGAATTGAAGATGATGTTTTTTTAGTTGAGTTGAAAACTTTAATTTAGATCCTAAATCGTGAGCCAAACAAGAAATTGGAATTGAACAATTCAATTCTCAATTTCAATATCAATTTTCTACATCCAAATAGACTTTTAAGTTCATTTATATATTAATTACATATAAGAATAATTTGTAAAGAAATCGACTAAAATCTATTTACGTGAAAATTATATCTCAAAATAATTTTTACAAATTAATAAACAATTTAATGATTTACATGTTAATTATATATGAGAATAATTTATCAAAAAATTTATTAAATTTTTATTTTTTTCAACTATTAATTAGAAAAAAATTAGTAAAATCTCGTCAGTTATGACATGTTAATAGTAATATGATTGCAATTACTTTTGACTATTCATTTCTTTTTTTTCTTAATTTCAATAGTAATAATAGGATTATAATTATTGTATTTCAATATGAGTGTATCTCTTTCATCCTCTTTTCTTGTAGAATATATTTTATTTTCTGTTCCCCATTGTGAGATTTATTGGTGTAAATAACATTAATTAATCGAAATACTCCTAAAATTCTATCTCGCTAAATAAAAAATAGTATTTAAAACTTTTGTTTGCTCTTTATCGTGGCCTATTTTACATGTGACGGCATCAATATTCACTATAACTTGGTTTGACTTGGAGTCTACTTGTCCTTGACAATTTCGTTTTTTATGTACTGATGAACAAAATTAAGGAAAGCATGTTAGTTTCAACTCCACCTCCCATCCCATGTCCCATTTGATTCTATTTCTTTTGATGGTCATGTTTGCCCAATTATTTAGAAAAATATTTGTGTAAATATACCCTAGTTGTTAAAAACAATCAAAAACTTCTTCTTTTTTCTAGATAGGAAATAGTCTTGGTGTCGAACTTGGAACTAAAATAAGAGAAAGGCTTAAGATCATATACTGTTTGAGCTTATATGCTCACGGATCAAGAAAATAATTTTGATTGATTAATTTATAGATGTTAAACTATATTAATCTTGTTGTTATCTTGTTAAGTTTTTTTTTTATGTTTATTTTCTCTTAATTTTATAAAGAGAAATTTAAGAAATAAGGTATTTATATCGTTGTTTAATTAGAACAGTTAAAATTAGTGTGCATATTTTTTTTGGGAATAAGTGTGTTTTAAAAGATGTTTTCCTAATCATTGAAACTATTGAAACTATAAATGGAATAAAATCGACTTGTTTCATTGAATCAACTATTATGTTGAGAAAGTTGTTAGAGTTTTCTTGGTTGAATTGTTGGATTATATTATTTTTTACTAAATATAATCATGGTTGTTGTATTTCAGTGGTAGTTACTATCATCTACGGCGGCTTTCGATGATATTTGTTGTCATCTTCGACTAGTTTTTGATGATGATTGATGACATTTTGGAGGATTCCAATGATAGTTATTATTATTTTCTGCAGGTTTCAATGGAGGTCGGTATCATATTCCAGGGGTCAATGGTGACGATGGTGGCGGGGTTTGGCGGAGGTTGTTGGTGGTAGTAGCCAATTTAGTATGATGTGTCATCATAAGTTAGTTGTTGTAAATAATAATATATGTTAAATAATTATAAATTTAGGATATCTCCATAAGAATTGAAGATGATATTTTTTAGTTGAGTTGAAAACTTCAATTTCAATTATAAATTGTGCGCCAAATAAGAAAATTTGAATTGAATTGTTCAATTTCAATTTAGTGCATCTAAATTGACCGTAAGTTCATTAATATATTAAATACATATAAGAATAAAATTTATGAAGAAATCAACTAAAATCTATTTACATGAAAATTATATATTTTTTTTAATAAATTGACAAACAATTTAACGATTTACATGTTAATTACATATGAGAATAATTTGTAAAAATTTCATAATTTTTATTTTTTCAACTATTAATTTAGAAGAAAATTAGTAAAATCTCGTCAGTTATGACATGTTAATAGTAATATGATTGCAATTACTTTTGACTATTCATTTCTTTTTTTTTCTTAATGTCAATAGTAATAATAGGATTATAATTATTGTATTTCAATATGAGTGTATCTCTTTCATCCTCTTTTCTTGTAGAATATATTTTATTTTCTGTTCCCCATAGTGAGATTTATTGGTTATATAACATTAATTAATCGAAATACTCCTAAAATTCTATCTCGCTAAATAAAAAATAGTATTTAATACTTTTGTTTGGTCTTTATCGTGGCCTATTTTACATGTGACGGCATCAATATTCGCTATAACTTGGTTTGACTTGGAGTCTACTTGTCCTTGACAATTTCGTTTTTTTATGTACTGATGAACAAAATTAAGGAAAGCATGTTAGGTTCAACTCCACCTTCCATCCTATGTCCCATTTGATTCTATTTCTTTTGATGGTCATGTTTACCCAATTATTTAGAAAAATATTTGTGTAGATATACCCTAGTTGTTAAAAACAATCAAAAACTTCTTCTTTTTTCTATATAAAGAATAGTCTTGGTGTCGAACTTGGAACTGGAGAATAAGCGAGAGGCTTAAGCTCATGTACCCTTTGAACTATATATGCTCACGGATCCAGAAAATAATGTTGATTGATATACATCCAAATCATTAATTTTAATTTACAGATGTTAAACTCTATTAATGTTGTTGTTATCTTTGTTAAGTTTTTATTTTTTATTTTTCCTTTATTTATATAAAGAGAAATTTAAGAAATAAGGTATTTATATCGTTGTCTAATTAGAACCGTTAAAATTAGTGCATTTACATTTTTTGGAATAAGTGTGTCTTTAAAGATGTTGTTTCTAATCATTGAAACTTTTGAAACTATAAATGGGATAAAATCGACTGGTTTCATTGAATCAACTATTATGTTGAGAAAGTTATGAGAGTAATTTTGGAAGCTTCTTTATTTAATTCAACTAATCCAAGTTCAAAGATTCAAAAGCATGATTAATTGGTGCTTATCCACTTAATCAATAGTAATTACCAACAAATTCGTCATTATGGGAAAAAGTTGTTGGCGTTTCGTTAAAAGGTGGATATATGCCTTGTGGGGAATTCTTCATACATAATAATACATTATTATGTAATATTTCCTCTCTTGTTCCAAATTCTTCATACCTAATAATACAAAAGATTTCTTTGATATAATTAAGAACCAAACTTTTTTATTTAAAAATATTATAGAGAGAGAAAACATCCTAGCAGGATCTCTTCATACATGTTTCTATAAAAATATAAAAAGATCCAAATCTAATTGTTCTAGACTTTTAATATTTGTTCAATTCAACTTCAAGCTATGAAGAAAGACTTTTCCTGGTCAAAAGAAGGGAGGTGAAAGACTCAAATTTTCTCTTTTTTGGGTGATTAATTGTCCTTGGATAAGGAGCAGGGTAGGGTACCCTTGGGGTTTTTTTTTTTTTTTTTGGTTCTTTCTTTTACTCTATATTTCTAATTCTTTCTCTTTCTCTATATATATATATATTTTTAGTGTGTAATTCTCGTATTGCTAACATAGCAATACTTCATAATATATATAATTAAATGAATCTCTTTTCTTGCTTTCAAGAATAATGTTTTAACATTATATCAACTTCACGTTCTATGTGAAATGATATTTATATAAATTTCATTGTATTAACTCTCACATTACTAACATAATAAAATTCACATATACGTAAATTGATTTTTTTCCTTATAACCAATTAATTGGTTAATCTCACATAGTTTGCTTACCACTTCATTTTGAACCTTTCCTTAATTGGTATGTTATAGTATAGGCTTAGTTATCTAGCCAAATACAGTGCAAAATTAGTTGATGAGGGCATCAAGCCCTTATAGGCTATAGCTCTATGCCTCTCTGTAAGGCCACTACATTAATTAATAGTTTAAAATGTATGTGTCTTACATATTACTATTTTCAATAGTGTACACTAGCTACCTATTCTTGTGTTTTTTTTTTTTTTTTTTTTTTTTTTTTTTTACAGGGTATCTCTATATTTTTTGGATTTAAAGATTAATTTTGTTTTGGGTTCGTGACATGACCCTCTCCACAAAGTACTTTCCTGTGGTCTTGAACTCTTAATATTGTAAAAGTCCTCCCTAATCACTTGAGTTCAAGTTTGTTTTATAATTTATGTTTTTATTTTTTTCTTCATAGAAATATAGAATATAACTAAATAATATTAATTAGTTTAAACTGTCCTTAATATAAGATATAATATGTCATAAATTATTTAAGAATTATTAGCATAATTCCTAGAGAAGTTGACAAAATAAATTATCATCACTTCCTCCAATTGATTGGAGTAAGTTTCTCTTATAATCATGGAGTATAATCTGCTCATTAATTGTATTTAATCTAATTATAAATTATTTCTATTTATGTTATGATTTTCACTAAATATAAAGAGGTATGACTCAATGTAATAAACACACTGAATGAATAAAAACAATATGAAGCATTTGGACATTTTGGTCCGCAGACTAGACCATTTTGGCTGCCCAACGTCAACTCCATCGACCATCTGCTTCTTTCCTCTATCTTATGTTTTTTTTTTTTTTTCTCATTGAAAATTAAGCATAGAGTCTTCATTACCAAATGGTAATGTCCAAGATTGATCGATTGTTGTTGTCACACATTTAAAAGAAAAAAAATATAATATATTTAACACAATTTATGAATTACTTGAACATTCATGGTACGTATCCCAACTTGAGGGGAAATATTACGCCACAAATTAGGCGTAAAATGTTTAAGAATAGTAGGCACAAATTATGAAGCGTAATTCTGGGAGAAGTTGACAAATTGAATTAGCATGATTACCTTCAATTGAATAAAATAATATTCTCTTATAATCATAGAGCATAATCTACTTACTTATGAATTAATTGTATTAAATTCAATTATAAAATATTTTTCATTTATTTTATGATTTCCTCATTATATAAGGGTGTGGCTCAATGTAATAGAGACACCAAATGAATAAGATTAATATGTATAGTATTTTTACATTGCGTCCGTGGATTAGGCCATCATAATTACCTCATGTAAAACCCATTGTCGTTGTATTTCATTTTTATTACTTCTTTCACATTTAAAATTTAAGAAGATATCAGTATATATGTTTACCAACTTACAAATTTGAAAGGTAAGATCATCCAAAATTATCACACTATCAAAATTAGGTAAAATTAGGTACAGTTTAAAAACACCGTATTCTAAATTATAATGATATGATATAAACTAACATGTGGATTTAGAATACGGCTTCTTCTTTTTTTTTTTTTTTATTTTATTTTAAATACTACCAAATATTTATTACCATTTAATTTTTAATATTGTGATGATTTTCGATGATTTAACACTAGATATTGATAAAATAAAAGATATATAAATCACATACAGGTAAAATCAAACAATTTCATTTAAAAAAACTTTTAAAATGTAAACATAACCTTTATCATCAATAATAGAAGAATCCAATGAAAAATGCAAAAGGAAACATTAAAAATACTATTACTAGATAAATTAAAATAAAAGCAAGTGAAAGATGCATACATGTGGACTTATATCTAATTAAGAATAAGAACTAATAATTTACATAGAGTTCAACTGCGATTGATTTATAGTATGTCAACATTATTATTTACAAATTGTAATTAAAAATTATTTATACGTCCCCTCCTAAATAGCCACATTAGGATAAGAGAAAATAATCAAAAATATAAAATTGCTATGAATGTAAATCATTAATGCTAAGTAGTGGGAGGCGGCTGTCTTCTATAGGCCTGTGGGCAGTGGGTCGACATAATTTGGCATTTCTTAAATCCGTATCTGTTTTGTTTGGTCACCAAACTATCTACCTTTTGTTTCTTTCTTTAGACCCATTCCACTCCTTTAACTTTATTTAATATTAATTATTTTCTCAATCTTATGAAATGACAAATTTACAAAAACAAATTAGTTTAAGCTCATATTATTACACTATCAAACCTAGTTATTTTTAGCATAATTAAAGTCAACTATCTATTTTGATAAAAATAAAATAAAATGAAGAAGTTTGACCTTAGGTTGTGTTTTGCAAATCACATAACAAAATCTAAAATATGTGAAAATATTGCATGAATCTTAAATTTTGCAAAGAGGGTAATATTATCCATTTTATTAGAAATTAAATCAATTATTGGTCTTACACCAAACATAGTATAAGATAAATAATTATTTATATATATTTTAATTTTTATTAATCTAGAAAAAATATCTTATCTTATTTGTGTGTCCAAACACAATTTAAATGAGTTGATACATGGTTAAGCTATTTTTAACTTTCTCATGACAATTTCTATTTTAGTCATCAATAATCTAATTTTGATGAAATGAAAAATAAATTCACATAAACTAGTTCACATAATATACAATAGTTAAATTAGAAAGAAAATCTTAACACATCATACAACAAAATTTTACAAATATCTTTCCTTCCGTCTACTTTCCTATGCCTGAAACTGAAGCATTATCAATTGACAATAATATATATATATATATATCCTTGAAGAAATTTAAGGTCTCTATCAAATGAGATTTGGTAAATTTTCCTTTTGAAATTTCTTCTACATTCTTTCATGCTTCAGCCGCCGGTTACCCACTTTGTCAGTTGGGGACTTGGGGTCCAATGCTATATGAAAACCATTGTGCAGAAGCATGAACCAGAAAGGTAGACCCCACCATTAATTATTATTAGTGTTAACCACACAACACAATTATCCACCTCTTCGGTGGGATCGGGGACCCCACTAATTTTAGTTATTTTGTCGTGGCCCTCATCTCTCTCACTTCAGGCTGCGGACCTTAATTTTTTTTTTTTTATTTCTCTTAATATATCAACTCAAACTAATAAAATATACTTCAATTAAATTTTTTTAATAATTTATATACTAGTTTATTTCTCAAATTATAATTACTTTAGATAATTCAAATATATCATAAAAATAAAACAAGACATAAATTATAATTTCAAACATGATACTCGGCTCATCTTTGATCTAAATAAATCATTCAGTCTATTTTCTTATGTATTCAATTCATAATCAGTGATTTTTTTTAATTTATTATTTTTATTTGCTGAAAAAGAAAACGAAAAAGAAAGAAAGATCTCACTCGAGCACAATGATAAAAGAAAAGACAAAAAAGTTTGAGTAAAATGTTTTTTATTTAAGTGGCCCAATCAAGTGGCAAGATTAAGATATCTTACCAAAATGAAACGACTCAAAATTAACAATTTCAACATTAGATTTAAAACTCAGTCAAGAGAAATGAACTTCCTTTTAAGGTAATTTGCATTTTCCGATACTATTCAGACTTAAAAATTAAATAAACAAACACTTCATAATATCTTTTAATGTATAAAAATATCGTATTTCATGAAATATATTTAAGTTAGCCTTAACTATTAAGAGAGAGAATAGATCGATTTGATTTTCATTATATATGTTTAATAAATTTGACTCCATGTTTTATTGGTTTTTTATTATTTTTTTGGGTTTTTTGATTTTTACAAATATAATATGATGAGTCTAATTTTTCAGATTTTATTACGAATGGCTCTTTCACGTATTCTCACTCTAAGATTACAGCCGTTTGCACCCAATTGTTTGCACCCAATGTTTATTTGTTGTTGTAATTGAGTTTTAGACCTTGTTAAACTATTTTTGTGCAAGTAAATAAAATTAATATTCTAATAAGCTGAATTTCAACACGTGTCAGCTATATCTAACTTCCAACTATGACAAAAAATTGTGTCACCATTAACAGTGACAAACATTGCCATTCAACTAAAACCAGGAAGGGAACAAAAATCAAAATTGAACATCCAATATTATTCTATAAAAATAATAATTAATTAATTTATAAACAAAACTTATGTTACATTAATATTACCTTTGCTTTTCCAAGTTAAGCGTGATCTTCAAGTATCACCCTCTTCACACTTAGACACTAATTTCAATCTTTTTCTAATTAATTTTATTTAATTATACCACAATAATATATTAAATATTTAATAAAAAGAGACAAAAAATCGCCACGTTAACTAGGAAAAATCGGCTAAACTCGCACCGGTTTTACACTCTTGAAGAAAACAAAATTTTAATTACGAGGGCACTTCCGGGATTCCAGGGTAAATTTGCTTCGTTATACTCTGTTGTTTAGTCTCCTGACGTGAGCAAAATTACTGAACAGTCCCTCCCCTTTCATGGAGTGACAAAAAAGAATTTAGAACACGGGGTCTACCAAAAAATCGTCGATGTCAAACTCGCCGAATTCTTCGTCTCCTAAATGCTGATTGGACAAACACATATCCGGCAAACTTAACGGTACGTCAATGTCAAACCCAAAGGCATCAACACCGCAGTAACGGAAACTGTCAAACGGCGTTGATTCTTCTTCCTCGTTGTAAGGGAGAACCGAAGTGGGTGAGGAGGCGGCAGCTGCGTTCAAAGAGCTAAAACCGTCGGTATTAGGACTGTCCAGAGCGGTGGTCTCTGTTATAACGGAGTTAGGAAAGTTGGTAACGGCGTTTGGACCCTTCAGTTTCACTGCAGCTTTATCATACATGGTAGCGGCTTCCTCTGCCGTATCAAAGGTTCCCAGCCATACCCGTTTTCGACGGTTCGGGTCTCGGATCTCCGCCGCCCATCGTCCCCAAGGTCTCTGACGAACACCCCTGAACTTTTTGTTCCGGCGAGACGAGTTGCAGCTCATAGATCTCTTGGACCTGTTATTACAAGAGGAAAATGAAGCAGACGATGAAGAAGTAGGAGAATCCGAAGAGTACGTGTCCAAGTTGATCTCTCTGATATGCCTCTTCACTTTTCTTACTGGGTTTTCTTGCTCATCGTCACTGGAAGAATCGGTGGCATCGGCGTCAGTGATTATGATCCTAACAAGCTTTTGCTGGGGTTTTCTCGTTGTTTTACATACTGGGTCATCACCACCACTCACCCCATCACTGAGGGTACTTGGGGATTTGCTGTTATGGAGGATTATGAGCTCTGAGAGCTCAACAATGGGTTGTCCGGACATGGCGAAAGTAGTCAAATGAGACAGAAATCAACTAAGAGTTGTTTGTCAAGGAATTTGCAGTAAAGAGTGACTGGTAATGAAACTGTTTGATCTGATTGACTCGATTTGCTGCATCAAGAAGCAGCAGAGATACACTAAAGATCTAATTTTTTTTCGAAAAATAGAAGACCCTTTTGATTAAAGCACAAGCTTATGATCAGAGAAAGCTGAGCAGAGTGAAACAGAGGAGGGTTTAGCCTGAGATAATTGGGTAGCTAAGATACAGAGAAAGCTGGAACAGAGCTAGAGATATGGGTGAAGCAGTATGTAATTAAATCTTGAAGGAAACCTGTGGAAACTTTAATTTTATGGGTGAAAGAAGAAATTAATTGAAGTTAAAAATCCTTTACTTTTTGCAGACTAATCGCTAGGAGGGACAGAATCTGACCAACCTTGGATACGCTTAAAAGCTCACAAAGACTTTTCTTTTTGAACTTTGAAGTAGTAGACACAGATTTAACGGATAATTATACAGACAAACAGGGAAGAAGACAAAGCACTAATGAAAAAGAAACACAGCCTGGAAGAGTATTGAGCATTTGGCGGGAAAGAAACTTGAGCTAGCGAGGGTGGAAGGTTAACTGTTTAGGCAGTCCTTGCAGGTATTTGTCAAAATTTATGAGAGAAAGAGAGAGAGTGTCAGCCAGTAAAATTGTCAGGGTGAGAGGAATTAAGCGTATTATATAATACACGGGAAAACCAAGAAAATGTTTGCTTTTTTCACGAGGGAGTGGGGTTTGGAGTGGGAGCAAGTACTAGTGAGTAGTGGTCCTAGTGGAGGGGCATGGGTCAATGAGGAAGTGAAAATGCAATTGCAGCAGTAGAGGCTTCCAGCTGCCTCCATTGACTTGTCCAACCCAAGTTTTCCCTCCATCCCATGTCAACAAAATCTTGCACCTATTTAGTTGGTTGTCTTCTCTACTAATTTTTATGTACACCAAGCATCACGTATCAATTCTCTTCATCAAACCTAACATAATAAAGTTCAAATTTATAAATACTTGGGTTGCCAATTACTCATAATTTCGATAAAAAAAAAAAAGCATTTGTTGATGGTTTTTCTCAAATCTAACATTACACGTTTGAACATAAAACTACTAGGTAGCCAAGTAATATATAAAATGCACATATGTTGTTGGAGAGTTACAAAGTTGATATTCACACTAGGATAAAAAAAAATTATGAAAATTATTTACTTCATAATCATTTTAAAATTTTGAAAACAAGAAATATAATATATTTTTTTAACTATCATACCTGATTTAAATATCAAGTAGATTAGTTCCTCAGTTTAAATTTATCAAATATTTTTAAGAAGTGACAACCTTAAAACTTGATTAAACTTTGTACCCAATGGAAGAAAACAAATACTCATTGTTTTCCACATATGTACAATTTGAACTTGACATTTTTACTTTCCTTTCACAATGCAGGGAAAGGTGATGTTCTACATTGTTTTAAAAATCAATGTGAAAAAATATCAACCCTCAAGTCACTGGTTGATAGAATCAATCGTCAAACTGACGTTATTATAAATATATTTAATTTAATAATAATAAAATAATTGTTATGTTATCACTGTATTGTTATTATGTATTAGATTTTCAAATGATATGAAGCTAGATAGGTCTAGCTCATTAGAATACTAGAAACCTAATTTATGGCTTAGTCTTTTTAGAATTTATGAAAAAACCAATGAGTAAAGACAGCCAAGGTGGTCGAATTTTTAAAATTTTACGGTTTTCAATGTTTCAACAATTAAAATAGTTCTATGCTCTAAACCTGTTTGAAATATTATTCAGGTGATAATTTAATTGGTCAAATCAACTTGTTGAATCTAGTTTTACTCTCTTCAACCTTACCAAAAATACTTGAATAAAGTTCATAAAAATAGCATACATTATTAACCGATAGATGAACCCATTAAGATAACATTATGTCATAAACAGTTGCTGTATTCACATACTTCACTTGGAACACATGATAGATAGGACAGTCAGCTATACAAATAACTATTCCTACTTTACATGTTCATCAAACTCAAACCACAGGATTAACAAATTCCAGTAGACAATCTTCCATCTAAAACAGTGGGTTAAGAACTTAAGAAACGGTTTGAAACTTCAGTAAAGTCGAATCACTTTATGCTAAAGTTGTTAAATTAACAAGGAACTTTTACCAAATTGAGTTTATAAGACTTATAATTCCCAAGTGTGGACTCTATTTAATTATGAGTTGACTACAATTAATTCAGTTTAAATAAGTATTTTTTTTTACGATAAGACCTTTAAATCACTCAAATTTAGACATAACAATGGATTGATCATGTCAAGACCTAGCCCAGTCCAAATTCTTACCAAATTGAGCTCAATAGACTCCTAAATCTCACGTATTGACTCCATTTGATTAATAATTAACTACGATTTTAAATAAATATTTTTCTTGTCATAGTGCCTTCAAGCCACTAAAATTTAGGCATGACTAATGAATTGATTTGGTCTTGACTCTGCCAATCCAAAGTCTTCATCTTAAAATTTGATATAGTCCAAGTGAAACTTGGTATAGATTTTTTTCTTATCATTTTATGTATTTTTATTTTTATTCATAGATCAATCGACATTCAAACTAATGAATTCTTTGATTTGAATCATATTTTATACATTAATAGATTGTTTAGAGACATAAAAATATCATGTCTGAGTGGACTAAGCAAACCCTTTTTTTTTGTATAACCGGTATGAGAAATCAATGGTAGCAAACGAATTTTAATATCAATCCTTATCATAAGTGGAAAAGTAATGGCTTCTCATCGTAAAAATAAACAAATGGAAAGGTTAACATCCAATGACGTGCTCAAACTAATGCCATTACACCTTGAAGAGTTGCGCAAAAGTTTGGTTAGGTTTTTGCTTGGAGAAGAAGCGAAGGCCAACATACCTTGGCTAGTCAAACACATGCGCTGTCATGAATAGATTAGGAGCAGAAAGAGTCTACAATCCCATGACCTCCCTTGTTGCTTCTTTACCAAGGGATGAGTCTTGTAGTACTTTTTCTCAATACTTTTGATGCACAAACACCTACTTTGTTTATATCATTATAGAAAAATAAAAAGATTCTCCATTGATTAACAAAACTAAAGTCAATCAGTCCTTCAATTTTTTAAGGACCTCTTCATCATGACTTTCCTAGTATGTAAATTAAATCACAACCAACTTTCAGATGGGCAGTCTCAATCAATACAAGTTTAACGGACAGATGCATGCTGGATGTTATTAATTGGTATCACTTCCTTCATAATGCTTTTGTAACAATAAATAAGAAAAAGAAAAAAGGAATTAAAAAGAAATAAAATTCTAACCCTAATCCACTTCTCACAAATCATAATTTGCAGTCCCCCACGACTTCACCATGTTCCAGATTAGGCACCACTTCTTCCCTCCAAACAAAAAATTTAAGCATACATAGCTACTACTAAATTAATCCACAATTCATTATTTCATAATTGATCATTGAAAAGTAACAGGTCAACAAGCAGACCAACCATTCATACAACATTAAGATTACAATTTCCCCCCCCATTAAATGGTTTCAACGAAATATTCACAAATGATAACCAAGACCCTTACCGTTGGAGTCCCATTGAAAAAAAGATAAAGCATTCATTCCAAACGTCTTCATTCTTTTACATAAGAAGATGTAAGTTGAGGACTTGCAGCTTCACTAAACAGCTGGGCGGACTGCCAACATCATCCCATGGCATACTTTTGTGTCCAGCTGCGAGCAGTGGCTTCATATTTGGCCCTGTCGGTCTTGTACATGTGAGCTATTTCAGGAACAAGCGGGTCGTCAGGGTTGGGGTCTGTCAACAAAGAGCATATTGACAAAAGCACCTAAACAAAAGAAAGTAAGTCTTTGATTTAACAAATAAATCATCCATGGGATCTTGTCATTCAAATTTGGCATATCATAGCATATGGTTACTTAGATAAGACAGAAGATATCGATTTATGAGGGGAAAAGGGAAAAGAAAAGTAAGAAACAGTTCAGTTTTCAATCTAGTTATTGTCATTACAAGGGTGCATATCAATGGATCAAATAGCCACAGTAATAAAAGTCAGTAAAACCAGAAGCCAAACAATTTAGGGAAGACACACGAACCAGTATAGATTTTACTCTGGTGAAGCTGTCACAGTAGTACAATTGTACAACATAAACACAGAAATGTAAAGCCACTGAAAAATTGTAATGCCACTTGTGAGACCTCATCCATACAAAAATTTACTCAAGTCATTGTCTCGGAGGGCAAAACTTCTATTCTAGCAAACTGATCTGATGGAAATTTTACAATTGTAATCTTAATAGAAAATCGGTGCTAGATTCTGATGTCTGTAGGTAAGCCCGTAAGTGTTTCAAAAGAATTACTCCCTTATGTTGCGTGATCCGCACTTAATAAATCAAGTAAACAAGCTATGTCAAACAAAAGATTATCTTTATTCAGAATACCAGGAGAACCATCCCCAATCTGCAGGGCTGGTTAAAATATCAGCATATCAGAAAGACACATCTCCGACTCAAGTTTAGATTACAGAAAAACCCCCAATCTGAAAACCTGAACCTCAGCTGACAATTTTCACAGTTTGAACTTTGGTGGGTACAAAACATTTATCACAGTAAAGTTATTCATAAGTTCCTTTGGATTTTAGCAATTATTTTGAAAGAACAATGATATAAGTCTCACAGCTAATACTACTAATCAAAAACCACGGAGCAAGTTGCATACTAATCATAATTATCCCGTATCACACAACAATAAAATTTAGCCATAGCCAGTTAATATTATGTAAACTAAAAGTAAAAGCTTGTGAATGACACTTAAACGTTGACTATAAGATGGTTAAGTAAAACCTTGGAAATGGTCAGTGCTGGGCTCCATTGTTCTTTCAGAATGTCAAGACATATGCTCCCATTGCTATTGATGTTGGGGTGGAATACCTTAGTCCTAAATGCAACCTGCAATAATTTTAATACATCACCATTTTCAGAATTCTGAGCTAAACCAAAAATTGAAGATATTTTCAAACTGTCAATAACACGTGAAACAAAAGTCAACCCAGAACAAACTGCATGGACTATCGGTCCATCACTAAACACAATCCAGAAGTCTGCCTTGGGCATGCCAGATTGGTCTAAACTAAAGTATCCCAATGCATGGTTCTCTCACATTCAAGGATATTGACCACATTAAATTATCCTACCATGGGTTTCAAGCTAGACTGCAAAAGAGAGCAGAGGATAGAAACTAGAAAGTAATAGGAGAACAGGACAAAAAGTATCTGGTAAAATCAATGCTGTCATTCGAATCATGGTATTTTGGAGTCTGTTCGATCACCATGCCAACCACCTAAGATCTTTCAGAAAAATGCAGCTACTAAGATTCAGAAGGGAAAAAACAAGCATTTTTTTTCTGACAATACTATTTACAATTTGTTATGTTGTAATGAACCATTTTATGAGAATTACAAATTCATTATGATTTTAAGTTAATTACATAAAAATAACTAAGTTCAGTTAATAAAGATGAATAAATTAATTTATTATGAAGTTAAAAACTAATACAATGCAATACTTCAGTTATGCATGCTACAACAAACTACATGAAGAAGTATACTTTAAATATGCATGTTATAATAAACTACATGAAAAAATATTCTTTAAACCTCAACTAAGAAACAGAAGATATTTTGGTAGAAATTGGGAACGTGCAAGAGTCTCAAGAAGGATCTTCCCTCCCTTCTTTGGTCAAAGGAGAGAAAAAAAAGGTAGCCGCTACTTGGGGTCTGCATCTGTCTGGTCACCTCTGTTACCATTGATCAGGTTACAATCCTGCCAGGTCTCACACTATATATCTCAAGGTTTCTCTGCCTCATAATCTTCTCCCTCCTCCTCTTAATAATTTAATGCAATTCAGTGTGGCACATGCTTCAGCCACCTCCCAACTCACAATAAGCACACATTTAAGAGCTAAAGGTGAGAATTTAACTAGTGGCGCAATGAATTTTTCCCTTTAAGAGGAGATTCGGTAGTACCCACCTCATCAGAGCACCTAGGTGCATACCTCATGTGCCTTTAAAACAAACCGGTCTGGATATTAAGTGCTCCAAAATAAGAACTTCTACATTATATTGGAGAGCAAGTGCTCTAATGTCTGTTGCAACAACAATATATATGGTGGTTTTTCTAATTTAAAATGAACAAAAGGGCAAGGCCGATAAAGGAAAATCTGAGCACTAAGTTCTACACACTCAAGGAGGGCGTACATTTGGAGATTGAGCATAATGAAGGTCAAAGACAATGAGAAGTATGACACAAAAAGGAGCATGGTGAAAATGCACCACTGATATATGAAGACATTGAACACGACAAGGACAAAGACAACAAGAAGTATAACAAACTGAGACCTTGGTGAAAATGCATTAGCATCAATAGGAAGGTGGTGAGATAGACCACGTACCAACAACACAAGGAATGTTGAAGTGAGAAACACACTACGCAAGTGAATAAAAACAGCAAGATACTGAAAGGGCTAAATTGACACTACAAAAAAGAATGCTTTAAGCATCCAAAATGTACATCAAAGAGTAGGGCTAGATAGTACATCTCAATATCGTGAATGTTTTCATACTAGGAACATTTCCAAGACCATCTTCATTCCAAAATAAAATTTAAGTATCATAGCTATTACTCCAAAAAAGATACTTACATGATCAACAGTTTTAAGATAGACTTCATTCACATTACTTTGTTAAACAAAGAAAGTGGCCTCAATTTCAGCAGAATATATCTTGGAAATGCAGTTAAAACTGGTGCCTTTCTTTCAAGGAAAAAATTTCCTTTGACCTTTGTAGTATACAACAAAGGGGTAACCTATCAGAAGTATAAAATCATAGACCGAATTCTCCTCTCTTTAGGAGATGAAGACTGTTGAGTGAAAGAAAACATACAAAATTTCTTACATTCTCTTTCCAAACAAGCAATTTGAATAAACATCAAAGTGACTTACATACTGCAAATTAATGATTAAAGAAGTCCAGATACTAATATCTATAATGATGAAGGGACAAAAATAAACATTAATTAATGCAAGATGCAGTCAACCATTGGACTTTTAAAGAGAACTACCATGAAAGATCCATTTAAAGAAATAAAAATAGGGAACCGTTGAAGTTAAAGTGTAAAAATAAAGAAACATTAATTACTTTTGGTGGCTTGAATGGATAGTCAGGTGGAAAATGAATAGAGACTAAAAATACACCACCAGCATATGGGCTATCAGCAGGTCCCATGATTGTTGCTTGCCAATGGAACATGTCTTCAGCCACAGGACCTAATAAATAGATGAGAGTAACTTTCAAAACCCAATGTACAAGCTTCAGTTTGAGCCATAAGTGAGATATTAAAATACCCATTTGAAAAATAACAATAAGTAAACTGACATTAATCAGGGGTAAAGTATCACATATGTGTGATTCTTAAAGTTGTTTGATTGAGTAGTGGCCATTTTTTTATTAAGCATTATGGATATTAATTAAGAAGCAGTGAAATTGTTAAGATAACAACTTGATAAGATGCTCTGCTGTTAGCATGGCAGTATGGATACTCCCAAGTTGGAGATGGAAATTGATAGAAAACTAGTCACCATTTGGTTCAGGTTTCAAATTACTTATCATTCCCACAAATGAAATAATTGAGTGCAGGTTCATTCTCAGTAACTTAGCAGAGCAAAGGCTTATAACACTTTCTGTGAAGGTAATCAATATGCAGGACTTCAAGAAAACGAATGAGCAAACTCTGTTGGATAGTGTAGTTTATTTTAACAACTCTCCTTGATTTATCAAAAACATATTTGATAATGAGATGAAGCTAACAGTATACTTAATAATTATTAGATTTGATGTATCTTTATCAAACTCCCATAATAGAAGTCTGTATTTGTAAATATCAAGGAGCAAGAAAGCCAAATTACAAGTCTGAGCGGGTGTGCATCAAACACCCACCTCCATAAAGCTAGCTTGAAATGATAGAAAGGTAAACCCTGCCAAACTGAAACTCATGCGGCAACCACTTTAAAGCTAGCAAGCAATAATATAAATCTCATAATAATCCAAAAATAAAAACAGCAACGGAAGGGCAATGAAGAATCAAACACAAGCAGGAAACTGTTAAAATGCTTTAAATTTAGACTAACAAGTTAATTTTTTTTTAGGGGGCGAGAGAAGTTAACAAGTTATTTGTCCGTGATCGTCAAGAGCTGAACTTGAACATTAATTTTACAAGAACGCCAGTTCAGAATACCGAAAACAAAAACAAAAAACAATGAGTGAATTGAGGTTGGGAAACATACCCGCACTACATGAGGCAGGAGGGTCCTTCTGCAGATCCTTAAGCTCTTTCAAGATGCGTTTTGATGCCATGATTGAACGGACTTGGAAAAAATCTCACAGACACAACCTAACACCAAGAAATACCACAATTGAATCTTATAGCAACAGATCGAGAAGCCAGTAAACCAAGCAAAAGAATTGAGCACAGAAGAAAAATATGATTTTGAGTTGACAATGACAGAACATGCACCAATGTCCGTCGAATACCATACACGTAAACAAAGGTGAGGCAAAGAGAGAGAAAGAGATGTCTTACCAACGAGAAAAGCAGCAGAATTCGGTAATGGAGGCTTTCACAATCAGGATGCAAATGTAACAGAGGCAAAGGGCGAAGAATGAAAACGAAAATTATAGGCCAGAGAAAGAGAGAGCTGCTTCTGGAATTTTCTGCGTTTGTGCGCCACAAACCACAATAGCGTATGATCAACGTCGTCCCCTTTTCTTTATTTAATTTTGAGATAATGGAAAGATAATATGCGATGTTAATAATGTATGTAAAATAAATAAACAGATAACAAAAATGCTACCCTACATTTGTTTCTCCTAAAAACATATCTTCACTACAGCATTGCTAATTAAAATCGAACTAATTCATACGTGACTTTATAATCAATTCAATTCTGTTCATGATCTCAAATTAATTTTAATTTTAATTGATTGGTTTCTAAGTTTATTTATATCTATCAATTTGCAAGCCCAACTTGTACGCTTATATGAGAAAAAAGAAGAAGAAGGTTTTGAGGGATAAAACCAGGGCCGAGCAATCCGTCGATTCAAGTTGGGTATGGGTCTTTAGTCAACTGATTCATTTTTGTCAATTTTACAAAATTGCCAATCGATAGATCAACTAAAAGATTCAGTCTTTAAAAATTATCAGTTGATGTTAAGTTTTGTCAGTTGATTACACCATTCTTCCTCACATGCTAGAAAGAGCCCTCAAATCCAAAAACCAAATTGATCTATTAAAAACACGTATCTTTAAAAATTTAACTTAAAAGAAATCAGTCATTATGGAAGTAACAAATTACATAACATATATAAATATATATTATTATTTTCACCAAAAAAAGAGCACAAATTCCATAAATTGAACAAAGAATGAATTTTACATCAAAATGATACAGGATACAGATAGAGAACCTTACTTACGATATGATTTTGAGTTGGATTCTAAATCGATTCATGAGTAAACACAAACTAGTGTCAGAGTTTAATAAAAAAAAAAAGCCTATTTGGATTAGACAAAATCAAATTTTATCTAATTCAAATTGAGCTGACTTATTTTTTTTAACTAAATAGTAAGTAAGTAAACTAATATTACTTCAATGAGGTTGGTATTTTTGCTTCTTCTTTTTTATGGCACAAGTGTAGAAAACATGTAATATTGATTTGTTAGGTTGAGTATTTAGTCTAATTGGATGGTTCATGAGTTTAATTCATTTATGTATTATATTTAATTCGAATCGGATCTGAATTGATCCACGGATAAACACGTACTCCAGCACGGCTTCCCCATTCCCATCCCATGAAGAAATTATTTTCTTTCATTAAATTATCAAAGATGACGATAATGCCATCATCACTAGTTTTAACTGCACGGCACGCCCATTTTCTCTCTCTATCAGTTGAAACTTGAAACACTCTTGGGCAGATGTCAATTACTTTGATCACATTGTTCCTCCAAACTCAAAATGTCGGCACCCTCTCCTCCCTCGCCTCCTCTGTTCGACCACTCTGACGCCGAGGGCCGCCTTCGTGAGGCGGAGGAGCGCCTCCGTGAGGCTATTGAGGAGCTCCAGCGCCGTCAACGTCGTGCCGCTGCTCATGTGCACCATCACCAGCATCAGCAACAGCACGATTGCCCTCCTTGTCATCATGCTCCTGATGAGTCCTGTATTGCCAATGCTGTCGGAAATCTCTGCCAGAGTTTTTTGCTTTCTTATGGTGTCAGGGTTGGCATTGGAATTCTTCTCCGTGCTTTTAAGCTTGTTCGGAGGCAATCCTATTCGTCCCTCCTTGATCTTAAGGTCAGAATTTCAATGGCAGTGTTTTGATTATGGTGGTCGTGGTAGTTTTACTGCTTTCTGTTTCGTTGCTTATGGGGGTTCAATTTGGTTTTCGAGCGATGAATGCTTAAATTGGTTGGAATTAGGGTTGCCATTGTTTTGATTCTTAAAGGATTATGAAATGCTGCTGCTTGATGCTAATAATGTTTTGTCCTTTATTGGAATTCAATTTAAATTCTGTAGCTATTAAATAGACTGATTTCCAGGAACTTTTCCAGCTTCCAAATGTTAGCTAAAATTTACACAGTGAAAGTGATTCATTGGAATGTCTTTTGCATCGATAACTTTATACAAAATGGACAATATGTAAGCGTTTATATTTTATTTGCAGCAACTTGTCTCTGAGAAGGATCTAATAGTAAGAGAGGAAGCATGCCGTATTGGTTTACTTTTCGGTGGTTTCACTGGATCTTACCATGCACTTAGATGTTTACTAAGAAAGTTGAGAAAGAAAGAGGCACCATTGAATGCGTAAGTGGCTGCATAATGATATTTCTTTATGATTTATTCTGATAGTTTTGCTATCATACTTCTTTTGTGTTCATGTTTGTGATATAGAAATGCTTAAAAGTGTCTTATACTGTTGGTTAAGATTATGCCCATTGCTTAGTTATGACATTGTGAAAGTGATGATGGAGCAGAATTTTATCAGGTTCAGTTGCTGGTTTGTCTATCCTAGCATTAGATGATTCCAACCGGAGGCGCACTCTTTCTCTGTACCTATTGGCTAGGCTAGCCCAGGTACTTGAACACACACTCCAAAAGGAATTCTCATGAGCTATCAAATTAAATGGAAATATGTTGCTGCTTTTCCTTTGCAATAAAATGATGTATGTGCTTGCTGCATGCGCTAATCTTACAGTTACTTTCTTATTAGTGTGCTTATAATTCTGCAAAAGCAAAAAACAAGTTTCACCTTTGGGGAAGCCATTGGAGGCATGGAGATTCTTTGCTCTTCTCTTTAGCTTGTGCACAGGTATGATATAGCTCATTTTAAATATCATTCTGTTATATCATTCTTAATTCTTAAGCTTCAAATATCTGGACTTTCCATCTCAACTTTCTTGTGTATAACAAATTGTGCCATCAGAAGAGCACTAAAACTGGGAGGAAGTTTGTTATTACTAATGACTTAAGAGACACCACTTAGTAGCCATTACTATTGTGTCATACAAAAAGAATAATATATGAAAGCAGTGAAAAGGCATACTTTTGCTGAGATAATTGATATTAAAGTATGGAGAAAAGAGGTGTTAGAAATATAATATTAATGTATTGTGTAATCCCACATTGTTAGATGTGGAAGCTATATTTCATCTTTTACTATGTAAAGCTTGGGTAGAGGTGGAAATTGGAATTCAAATCGGTTTATTAAAATCCGGATTTGAGTTCAAATTAAAAAATTCGAATTTGATTTAACATTCAAATTATCTTTGAATTAACATTCAATTATCTTGAAATTCGAATTCGGATAATGTATTATTCAATTTGATATTCGATAAATAATTTGATGTAGTATTCGAATTCATTTAAATAAAAACTTGTTTTAATTTTTATTTTTACCAAAATACATAAAAATTCCAATATTTTGAAAATTTATTCGAATTTGAATATCAACTTAGATTTGAATTCAAATTCAAGTGCAAGAATTCAAATAGTGCACTATTCGTTTCGAATTCTAACTCTACTTAAGGGTGTTGGCTTTGATTAATTCAAGCTATAGTTGTTTTCTCATTCTATTGTATTTAACATGGTATCAGGGCGGGTTTGAAACTCAAGTCCGATCTTGGCCTGATATCCAAAACCTAAATCATTTCCAGGAAAGATGAGTATTCTAACCGAAACCATCATCCTATGACTTTACCATCTGAGGATGATAGTACGGGAGATGAGTCGTCTTTTCTTGATGAAGTAGTTGAGGAGCTTATAGTTCCCGAGAATCCTAGTGAGATCAACCCTCTAATTGTTAAAGAATATGTAAAATTTTCAGTATCGGAACCAATACAAGTTCTGGTTGAAGAATAAGCTCCAGCTCAAGTAGAGGTTGAAGATGTTGTGGCTCTAGTCCGAGAGTGGTTAGTCAACACTACACCTCCTCTTATTGTTGACCACATAGACTTTGTCATACCATTGAAGTTTTCAATTTCTTCAAGGCTTCCAACAAAGTTCTTATCACCAGTTTTTTGCTACCGCTATTGAAGACCTTGTTGTAGGATTTTATTCCAAAGTTTTCCCTTCTCTTTCATTTTAAAACTTGAGGTCAAGTTTTTTCCAACCAAAAGAGAATGATTGAGAACGTAATAATAGGATTTATGATTTAATTGTATTTGAATTATGTAATTAGAATTAGGAATAAATTAGTAGTAATTTAGTATTATTAGGAGCTATTAGTTTTTATTTTTATTAGGACTCTAGATTTACTTTTTTATGCCATTAGGGATTTCCAGGTAGTCTATATAATAACCCTCAGTGCTACATTGTTAAGAAGCTTTTGATGAATTAAAAATATTTTTGCCTTTTGATTGTCCCTTTTGATTAAATTATCAATTGGTCCTTCATAAAAAAAGGCTTTTGCAGCCATCCATCATTCAAGCCCTAGTTATTTACTCTTTTCTCTATCCCTAGTTATCTTTAAGTCTAAGTGATGGCTTAACCCCTCTCTTTTTCAAGCCTTTTTTGTTTTAGAGTTTGATAGCTCAAACAGTAAATGCGTGAACTTTCCCGTTGTGCCTCACCAACGGCACCCTCTCCTCTTTCCCATTGTTCGTAAAATAGATTGGAGCTTGACCTATTGTTCTTAGGTTGTTGTGACTCCATCTTGAGAGAGACTATTAGAAATATAATATTAATGTATTGTGTAATTTCACATTACTTAGATGTGGAAGTCTATGTTTCATCTTTTACTATAAATAAAGCTTATGGGTTTAGGCTTTGATTAATTCAAGGCCCTTTTTCTCATTCTATTTTACTTAACAAGAGGGTTCTTTGGTAGCCTTTTAAAAGGAGGACATGGACTAATCTTAATCCTTAAAGCACCAAATTTTTACGGCTCTTTAATTGCAGGAATCTGAAATTTGAATCCAGGATGTTGTACATAATTAGTTACTAATAGAAGAAGGTAGGATTAGGGGGTTTTGTCAACTTGGGGATAGGAAACTGAGTGGATTTAAGGCTCGTCTGTGGTACTGCAGGACTGCATTTGAGAGACTTAAAGGGAGAATGGTAGTTCAAGAATGACGACTCTATCAATAGCTTCATGTTGTTTAGAAGAACAATTAACAAACTTTTGAATTGCAGTTTTGAAAGATATGAGATTTTAAATATGAAGGTAAATTAGGTTTGGGGAAAGCTCTAAGTTTGCAAAATCAGAAAGTTGATTAAAAATGAAGAAATAGCATAACTTGGGCTTCTCAAACAAAGGAAGTAAGAATGATTCTAACCCTGCACATGTCAACATGTAAACTATTAGGGTCACTGCTCTTCCTGATTCTAGTTGAAGCTAAATATCATAATTTGTTTTAATTGTGATAAATGCTGTTCCTTATTTTTTAGGATTAGTTAAACTCCAAGTATTGTAATGTTTTCTCTTGGTAAGAGTTTCATTTCTATGCTGTCAAAAGCAGTTGTACAGCAAGGCTTCTGAAGAGAATTAAGGAGTTTCGTTGAAAATCGTTTATGTGGTTTATTTATTTTGTTTGGGTTAACTATGGATTTCTTATTTTATTGTAGTATTTAAACCTACATATCTGCAACGTTTCTCTAAGGAACAACATATCTATTTTATCCGCAACATAGTTATCTTTATCAATGATACCGGCATGTTACAGAGAAAATATATATATTCATTCTCAAGTAGAGCCAGCATAGTATTTTGATGTACTATCCATACAATTCAAAACTAATGTGTATTATTTGATACTAATGGTGATTGACTCTATCTTAGAAAAGCTGGAGAATGAAGTGAAAAAGATGCCACTTTCTCAAGATTTACAAAGCAATAATTCTGCAGATGAAATAACTAAAGATATACCATGTACAAAGAATCAATTTTCGGTAGATTCAATCACCCAAAGGTCCCAATAGACAGAGTGTTAAACACAAAATAGCCAGCAGAGACAGATATTTGTAGACTTAACTGGAAGCATGGAATCTCCAGGGAATGGCTTCAAATATCAGACACCAAAGATTTGTTGGTTGCTGAAAGGCCCTTCAAATCTAAAACCATCAGATTGGCACTGTCTATACCTATGTTATCGTGACCTTTTATGTTGATAACTTCTAACCTTAGGGCTTGTCCCCAATCATATGTCAAGAAAATCAAGACTATTGTCAGTTTGGTGTAATACAACATTATTGTGATGCAGAAAAAGAAAATGAAGTCCTTATCCTAATTTCCCTCTATTGCTCTTCCTGCATGTGCTGCTTCCTCTTGCAATGCCAAAGCAGAATGTACCTTGTGTGGCATATTGAACTGCTTAGTTGAATGGTAGACAAACCACTTTCTATCCACGCTCCAATGCTGATCATAGCAAATTCGTGTCTAAATTGAGAGCTTAAATCAATCAGTGAATTCAGCCATGAATTGCTGTTTGGTTTTCATTAGATAATAGCCTTGATGGGCCATTAACACATCACACTCTGATACTAATGTGCCAGGTATTAGAAAAAAACAACTAACTAACCAAAAGTGAGGAATTAATGGTTCCAGTGCCCCCCCCCCCCCCCCCCCCCCCCATCTATAAATTCTTAGATGTGGGTATCACAACACCCGAAATTTTTTGCCAGTTAATTTTCTCAGTACTATATACAACTAAAATCTACTTGTATAGGCACTCTAATTTCCTGTGTTTTTTGTAAAACCAGCTTTCAATCTGTATTATATGCTTAAACAGATTGAATTCTGATCTTCTAATATTTTAGCATTATTAATAGTTTATTGAATTTCTTTCCCATCTCCGAGTTAAATTGGGTTCTCCCATACTTTATCAAAATCACTTCTGGTTCTGATACCTTTCTCTTTTTGTTATATTGATCTACATTTCATTTCAGGTTATGTATGCCTTTGTAATGCGTCCCTGAGAGCTTGCCGAAATCATATCAAGATTTCATTCAGAAGACTGGACCAGTTGCACAGCCTGTATACAAAGCAGTAAGGGATAGCTGTAGAGGTTACCCGGTTGATGTTGCCTTGCTCTCTGCTTACTTAGTTGACAGAAGGAAATCTGGCTATGTAAAGTTGGAAGAGTTTCCCTCCATTATTCCTTGTTCTGTTATTCATCCAGAAAGAAATTCATGTCTTTCACACAATGCCAGTGCAACGTCAGCTACATTCAGGAAAACATTCCCACTTTACTTCTCTTTGACGTTTGTACCATATGTTGTTCTGCACCTACAGAAGGTACTTTTCTTACATAACCTATCCATGTCATATGTTTGCTTAAATGGTGAGGAAATAAACAATCATTTATATAATAAATAACTAAGTAAAGAGCTTCTAGAAGCTGCACATTGTTTTTTAGATCTATTAATCAGAAATAATCTCTAATAGGAAAAACCCTGTTGTTGCTTGTGACGGCCAGAGCAATCTCAGAGGGTGCCAACAATGATATGGATTCTCATGTCACGAAGTGTTTGTGGAGTTGCTTTTGTAATGATATAGAGTGTTTGGTTGGAGACTAACGTGAGGGTTTTTTGGAATTTCTATCTCCCTATTCCTCTTGTTTGGTATAAGGTTCTGGTTTATCTTCATTTCTGCCCTCGGTAACTTTTGGAGTGTCTCTTTCATTGATATGCAACATCACATGATTGACATGTGCTTTTGCATTCACCCTGCCTCTGTATCTTTTTCTTTTTATTTAGGAAGATTCCTTGTCCTATGTCTCTGTACTGTCATCCTTTCTTAATAAAATTCTTTTCTTGTAAAAGAAGCCACCCTATTGTTGCCCAATGGCCATCTTTGTTCCACTTTCGGAATCAGTGTTCATATCTTTATCACCTAGTGATGACTCACAATCTCTATAATGCTAAACCTTGTACTATGGGTTGATGTGTGATGGGCAATCATTATCATTGCCTGGTGGATCTAAACTGTATAATTATTTATCCTGTGTTTCTACACCTTGTGCCTTTAGTGTGCAATCATCTTGAAGCCTTCAGTACTGTTCTGTATTTGTCCTGCAGATAATGATTTTATGTGGAGTACTGGCCTTCAACATAGATTTGAAATATGGTTCCAACTACACCTTTGCTCATGCATATAATCTGTCATGATTTGTTAATTCCATTTGAAGATGCCTACTCAAACAGATTTTGAAGATGTTATCTCATCCTGATTCCTATGCTAATAAAATGACTACCCCTGTTCTCTATGTAATTATTATTTGATGTGTACAAGCACTTTTTTGTTATAGTATGTACAAGCACTTATTTCCATCTTATAGAAAAGCATATAAGCACCTACAGTGCTGAAGCAGAGGAGATAGTGTTCTAAAATCTAGCTACTATGGTTGACCCAATTGACATGAATAAGACTATTCTTTGATCATTACTCTATCTCATTTTTGGGGAAAAAAAGAGGTAAAATGTTTGTGGAGATTTGCTCTCTTTGCAGTGATTTGGGGAGTTTGGTTGGAACGTAATGCAAGGATTTTCCATGATCGTTGTCTTTTGTGGCATCTTCTTTGAGACGAGATTGTCTTTTTTGCTTCTCTCTGGTGTTCTGCTTCAAGAGCTTTTCAAAGTGATCCTTTAGTAGATACGCAACATGATTGGCCAACATTATTGGTTTAAACTTGCATTTTTATTTTTATTTTTATTTTATCATTTCTGCTTTTGTTTAAGAGGGCTTATTGTCCTCTCTAGTACTCCTTTCTTTCTTAATGAAATTTCTTTTCCTATAAAAAAAGAAGAAGAAGAAATACTATACATACTAATTCTTCAGGCTGTTTTTCTAGTTGTCGAACCATGACCACTATCATTCTTGTTATATTGTTTGTTTTTTGTTATTTATTTATGGTGCCTTTTCAGTTCATGGGTGCTCCTGCTCGTACATGTTGGTTTGCTCTTAAAGGTGCTGTTCGCTCGACATCCTTTTTGTCAGCCTTTGTTGGAATATTTCAGGTAGTTGTTTGTTGATCAATGAATATGTCGCTCTGGTTGAAATCTGTATGATTATGTTCTTAATTTCTTTTGGGTTATGCAAGGGGGTCATATGTTTACATAGAAAAGTTGCATCAAAAGACCACAAGCTTGTATATTGGGTGGCAGGCGGACTATCTGCCCTTTCGGTGCTATTGGAGAAAAAAGCTAGACGTGGTGAACTTGCTCTATATGTTCTTCCCAGAGCAGGAGAGTCATTATGGTATATCTTGGTGAATCGCCAACTGCTTCCCGATGTTAAGAATGCCGAGGTATTGCCCTTTTAGTTATCATACTGAATTGATTTTTCTGCTATATTTTATATGTAAAAAGTTCACTAAAACGCCGCCAGATGGGCGAACCATGGTGCATAAGAGATATACAGGGTTCACCACCTAAATGACTAAAGAAACAAGAACAAAAACATCATAAAACATCAAATATTGAAATTCAAAGCATCTAAAAAGATACCAAGAAGTAGAAAGAGGGATGAATTGTCACTCGAGAACAAAGAATAAAGAAAAGATCTCTCCACCTCCTCCCCTGTTTGCTCTATTGTCTGTTTTGTCTTTCTATGTAATTTCTTGAGCTGCTGTATGAGACTTTCATTGAATTCCTGATTGATCTTGTTCTGAATTGTATATCATATGAACTATGAAGAAAAAGAGGTTATGCATTTTGTTGTTTTGATGGGAAAAAGAGAAAAAGAAACGAGGGTATCACATAGGCATGCATTTTGAGATAAGATAGCAAATATCCCTTTTCCTTTTCTATTTTGTTTAGGTTGCCAACTTCGAACTCTGCCCCCTCCCGAAACCAACACCACCACCAGCCATACACACGCACACAAAACTGTCTCCACTCCTGTTCATTATCTTTTTTATGGTTGTGAAACTTATAATTGGTCTCTAGCTGACTATATTTTCTATTTTACAATTTTTTTTATTTTTTTTTTTTGAGTTATAACTTATTTTTTGAGGGAGGGGTTTGGTCAAAGGAGTTGCATTTTGATTTAAATGTCAATGTCAAGCATGTTTCAGTACTTGTATTGATAGCTTTAACTGATGCAGGTGCTCTTGTTTTGTATGTGTATGGGAGGCATCATGTACTACTTGGATTATGAGCCAGACACCATGGCTCCTTTGCTCAGGGGCCTCATTCGCCGCTTTCTCGCCAGCAGAATCAGCAATCCAGCCCCACCACCACCACCACCAAATCAAACTGTTTCCAACAATTACTTGGAAACTCTTGATGCCATGAAGAAGCCAAAATTGCAAGAAAGCAGGACTTCTTCCGAGAAATACAATCTTGAATCCATTCCAGGTCTATGACTAAAGAGGGGGAGCCAAGGTCAGGTGCAGCTGACACCTTATTTTTTTCAATTTCTTTTAGAAGTTACACGATTCTTATTTTTAATAATTTTATTTTCTTGGATACTGCCAACTGAAAGTTGGTTTCTTTCTTTTTGATTAACAACAGAGTAGAAATGTAGATTACATAAACTTAAGCATCTCAATTCTTATACATATTGATGCCCGGTAATTGAAAGGGACGAATGTCTTACACTTTGTCGATGTACTTATCTATCCTCTACAGTAATTTATTACCTTGTGTTATATTTATTTTATATTATAAATCCAGTAGGTCAGGTTCTACTTGGTAATTCATAAAATTACTTTTTTGTAGAAAAAAAAAAATTGGTGCTTTGGAAAGTAAATTTTCAATTTCAGGATATATATGTTTTCAGACTTGAAAATAATTGAAGTGCAGATATATAATATATTTTAACTTGGGGAATAATTTGACTTGATCTCATCTCAATTATTACTATATAATTGTATAGGAATCAGATTTCCATATAAAAAAAAAAAGAAGATGAAATCAGTGTCACTTTGCAGACAGTATTGAGTTGAAGATAGATTGAGCTTTCAAGTATTGGAGTTATAGTTAGATTGGCAGGGCTATGTGAGAATAAATAGGATCACAGCTTGTATATATCTTTAACAATGAACCTGTTTCTGTATTGAGGAGTTCTGAACAATCTTGGGCAGTTCTTAATTCAGTCTCTGTTGGTTGAGATTTCCAGGTTTAGGTAATTCAACTGTAGACTGTGCTGCTAAACACGAATGAAAGAATGTGTCCTTTGAAGTGGGTGTTTGCAGAACCATGCTTTTTGTTTATAATTTAACTAATAATAGGGATGGCCTCCTAGATGAGTTTCATTTGAGGTTTTTTTTTTCTTCTAATCGAGTCCTTTTTTTAATGAACTTTCAATCAAATCATGCCTCTTAACCTAGATTGTCATTTCCTTGATCAAGGATCTAATTAAAATAAATAAATATTTTATAGTGTCTTCTCTATTTTATTTTATTTTTGGTAATAAATTTTTGTGTCTTCTATCTCCGAACATAATCTCCCTGATTCAAGAGTATCTGCTTTCAACAAACTCCTTAATAGGTACAACCATTAGATCAATGGGTTTAAGCTAAAACTCAATCAACATGGTAAAATTGGGTTGATTAACATCCCAAGCGATTTTTGAAATTGGTTGGTCGTATGATAAAAATATTTGTCTGATTAAAAATTATGTTGGATTGGTTGGACAAGACAATTTATTTGTTGGATTATTTTTAAAATCACACAATAATAATATCTATTAAATAATATAAATTTTTCTTTTGGCCTGATAAATAATCTAGTTCAAAATCAATAAAATCTAAGTTATAAGAATTTTAACTAAATTGAGATCTTTCAACGCTTACAAAAACATATTACATGACTAAATTTGCTTTATAGCTAGATGCCTAAAATAAAATAAATATAATTTGTAACATTTTATTTTTGAGAACATGAATATAAATCTAAATTTATAATAAATATGATAGGCTAAAATCAAAGACGTTGGACTATTGGATTATAATTTTTATATATATAAAAAATATTAGACAACCTTGTTTGAAGATTTATTCATCAGGCTAAGTGACATGATCCGATTAAAAGAATAAATTAACCCTAATTTTAACGGAATTTCTACTTTTTAATTAGATCACTCCTAAGTTTTTGAGTATTTTATACACCCTTACTTCTCAATGTAGTAATCAATTTAACTGTAATCAGTTTGAACAGCATGATTGCCAAGTTGTCAAAACCAAGTTTGACTGCTCACAACTGAAAGAACCAAGACCAATCAAATGAGCAAAACCAGTAAACCATACAAGCAGACCTCGATTCCCTCTCCAACAAATTCCAATCAAATTGAGATTAGTATACATGTCCGCATAAACAGTCTAAATTCTGAAAGGCCTTATGCATGTGAATCATATGGACATCCCCTTCTTTTGTTTTTTCATAGTTTTCATTCAAACTCTGTACAATATCAAAGGACAGTTCCATTCTAGTCATTCATTCTACTTAGAACTTTCGTATTACAAAGAAGTTGTTGCATTTAAAATCATAAAATTCAGACCAAAAGAATAAACATTTCTCACAAATGTAAACCAGGTGAAATTATATACGGTTTTCATGCAGATTGTTTTTCAGACAAAATATGATGTTTCTTCTTATCTCTCTGTAACTAATGATCCTTTTATTGATTAGTAAACAACAAGGATTGAACTCACATTCACTGTTTGCCTCCAGCCTTTCGGATTTTGCAAATTATGTTTTCAACAAGCTAGTGTTCAGCAGGTAACTATTACATAAATTTTGGAATCATTTCATTTCAATTGAGAATAGCTTACTATCTAGGAAAGTACATTCACATTGCATTAATGAAATGTAGGTTACAAACAAGCCAAACAAGAAAAGACCCTCCTGTGAGGGTTGTGAACTTAGTTTGTAATGATCTGAGGGTGTTTTCTATTCTCAAATGATTCCTAGTTGTTTGTTTTGAACTTTTTGCCCCGTTTGCTCATCAGGAAAAAAAGAAGATAAAAAAGACACCCTACAAGTCAAATCACAACTTAGATAAGCAACAATTCAATCCTATAGTAGGCCAATTTTAGCTACACAAATTTGCATCATTACGAATGACAACAGCGCACATCACTTGCATACCGAGTCTATACGTAAAATTATGATATCACCTTCTACTTGAAGAAGTAAATCTTAACATCACATTTAGGACCTCTTCCGGAATCAACATCCTCTTGCTGGATCTCAGCACAAGATACTAGCAATGGCACTGTATTCAATTCCTGAATCTTCAAAATGGAAACCAAGATTTCCCTTCATGACAACATTAAACACTGCCTGTATGTTTTTCAAATCTGTTTTTAAATCTGTAGCAGCATCTGCATCAACTTCAGATTTCCTTACAGACAACCTTATATCCAATTCTGTTGTGTTCTGAGCCTTTTGAGAAAAGGGATCAATTTTACTCTTCCCCAGAATAATTTTCTGGCTGGTGGTAACCTCAACATTCATATCACTATATGAGAGCTTGAGTTTCTCATTCTTGTTCTTCACGTCAAGTCGTAAGGCTACATATGTATCTATTTTTGCTTGATTGTTTGATTTGGTGACATCCAATTTAGCTACAGACAGCTTCATAACATTCACATGAGGCATAGAACTTTGGAGGAAAGCAAAGTATGACACCCCGCCAACGAGAAGGATCAGAATAACAGCAGATATGAGGATGCAGCCCCATGTAGCACAAGTGAAACAAAATGGTCGGCTGTGTCTTCCTTCTTTACCTCCATAATTATCATCATCAAGACCAGAACGCATATTGGAAGGGATATCGAAGGCAACATGATATGTACGCTTTGATTTGTATCTGGTGGATGAATTCCTTAGTAATGGCGCAGCACGGTTTTGATCGTTTTGAATTTTAGACCCTGAATCCGCCATTGCTCGAGAAACTCCGATTCCAAGGGGAAGGCCTAGCTCCAACGTGAGTTTAGGATGCTCATTTGTATGTTGGACCTTGTCTGAAGGAATATTTTGTTGGTTGTGAAATTTTCTAGGCACGCAAATCTATATATGGTAAATTGAAGTTTGCATGGTTACAATGCAAATGCAAATGATATTATTCATGTACGTAAAGTATTTACACATTGACAACCAGCGTGTAGTTTACCTAGGCGCCGAGTTTTTAAGCCAGAAAATTGTATCACCCACCCTGAATCAAATTCCAAGAGTAACAGCCAGGATCTCAACCACTTCTCATATAGCTTTCCAGGATCGATCTCTCTAGACATTCATGCATAGTCACACATACACCCATCACCTTTCCAAGGGACACAAGGTGCATCGAGCGCACATAGTTCTTGATTGAAGATGGATAGTTAAATCGTTTTAAAATACATATCACAGAAAATGGAAAACATAAACCCACCTTAGGAGAGTATAAAAAATCAAGCAATTACATATAAGAAGTATCACACAGTTGGGCAGAATCACACACTACAAATTAAAGCTGTTCATGCTAGTCAGGTTAGGATAAACCTTTTATGTATGCAACCCTAATAATGTTCAATCTTGATTCATGAACAAATCAATTTTTAACAAGTAATGGGTTGGAACTCAAATTGACAAACCAATAAGTTTTTGAAGTTACGGTGTTTGCACATTCGAGTTCTTGGATTTGTTCTCTTCAGAAGATGGTCGGTTCTCTGAGTCAGATTGTCGGATCTCTTCAATCATTCTAACAACTTCATCCATGTTAGGCCGCATATCTGGCATCCTGGTCACACATGTCATGGCAATTTGTAACATTTGTACCATTTCTTCTTCACTGTTTTGGTACCTCATTAGGTCCACGTCGAAAACCTCAGCTGTCCATTCCTCCCTGACAACAGACTGGACCCACCTAGGGAGATCAGCCATATCGTCACGTCCTGGTGATTGAAGAGGAGCTTTCCCAGTAAGCATCTCTAGGAGGAGGACGCCAAAGCTGTAAACATCTGATTTATGTGTGTGCTTACGGGTTTCAATCACCTCAGGAGCACGGTAGCCTGCACTCCGAGAAGGGGTTGCAGGAACATTCATGAGCGGGGTCAACCCAAAATCAGAGATGCAGCCATCATTATATTGGTTGAGTAGGACATTCGAGGACTTTATATTTCCGTGTGTAAATTTTGGACTGCCAGCAGAGTGTATGTGAGCAATTCCTCTGGCAGTTGAAAGAGAGATTTTCACTCTGGAGTCCCAGTCTAATGGAGTTCTTCCTCCACCTCTGTCTCCTGTCATCAAATTAAACTGACGTCAGGGGAAAGGAGAGTACTGTAGCTAATAGATGATCCATAACTATCTAGAAAAGGAGAATTAATCCTGTTAAATGATAACATCATAAAGCATCTCATTGGCATCGTAGCTGGTACTGAGAGTTTTATGATCGTCTTTAATGGAATATTAAGTTCCGAATGACATTTGAGCTTATTTTCCCAACTCACCTGACAATCATTTTAAAATTATTGCCTCTTTCGTATAAATTTTAATCTTTTGCAGCTTTTGAGTCATGAACTTGGCAGCTCTGGTCAAAGTCTATGGCACAGAAAAAGCAAGACTTATCTATATTGTTTTCACGTGCAATAAAGGAATTCCAGTGATGTCTGGAAACTGTGTTGCATGTGCAGTGTCACATAAAAGAATCACCAGCTTCCCTTATTATAGTGGCTCATTAGATCCTGCTCTCTCTAAAATGGTGAAGGCTCAGAAACACATAGTATACATGACATGGTTCGTCACTCAGAAACAGAT
Organism: Quillaja saponaria; assembly: GCA_029379385.1. Lineage (NCBI taxonomy): Eukaryota > Viridiplantae > Streptophyta > Magnoliopsida > Fabales > Quillajaceae > Quillaja > Quillaja saponaria. The sequence goes on from CM055612.1 coordinate 20,666,443, forward strand.
GAGGTGCATGGAAATGGATTTAATGCCTCACTTGGCAAGTCCCTATGGATTGAAGAGAGGCAGCAAGAACATGAAAACAAAGAAAATTTGTGTATGGGATCTTAAGTACACATATATCAGTGATGTGTAGTTGACAGTCTAAAATTTATCCATAATAACCACATTATCATATGGACTACATATGTGCATTGTCAGGTTTGTCCAGAAACAACAACCTAAAATCTATAGTAGTTCTTATTAGATCACCTACATTTTCCTCAAGTAATTGATTCATTATATTGCTTTTTCATGGTTAGAACTTTTTTAATCTCAGTGTGATTGACTGTCCTGCCCCACATTTTGTTAATGGTCCAAGGGATTATCTAGTATCCTTGCCCAAACATGCGCATATGCTATGATTTATCTGTGAACAATTACTTTTGTAATTCTTTAAATCAGTAACTCTGTGTTCAAAGAAATGTTTGAGTGATATGCATTGTACAAATTGGAGCAAAACTCTAACCCCAGAAAAAATTAGAGAAATAACGAGGATCAGAAATTGCTTACCATGCAAGAGTGTGGAGAGGTTGCCACCTGGGACATAGTCACAAACAAGGAGCTTCTCATCCTTTGAATAATAATAAGCACGGAGTGGCAAAACATTTGGGTGCTGTCCTACTCTTCCCACAATCTCCATCTGCTGTTCAAAGTCCCTCTTGCTTACCACTACTTCTTTCAACCTTTTGACCACCACTGTTGTCGACTCCTCCAATATAGCTTTATATGCCGTACCGTAACTGCCCTTTCCCAGAACTTCTGCTGAAGCCCTCAGTAAATCCTCAAGATCAAAATTATAAGAACAACCTTCAAAAAAGACCAGCTTATTTTTCTCAGGTTCTTGCACCCCACTCCCAAATTCTTCTTTGGGCTTGTCACCCCTCCCACCACTAGAACCCTTCCCTTTAGTTACACTAGATCCTCCATCATCTTTCTTCCTCAAACAGCAGAGAACAATGACAAGAGCTACAAAAAACAGCAGTACAAACCCTCCAACTGCAATAGCAATGATAGCTCCCATACTTAATTTCTTCTTGGAGCTTTGTTTTTGAGGACCAACTGAAGGGGGTGGAATGTAGCTAGGAGATGGTGTAGGGGGGACAACAGGGCAAGGTTTTAAAGGTAGTCCACATAAGAGAGAGTTTCCCTGAAAGGATGAATTAGGAAATATTTGAAGGGATCCTGGTATAGAACCATTCAAATGGTTGTAGCTTAAATTCAAATACTTGAGCTTAGGGAGTTTGAGATCAGGTATGTGTCCAGATAGGGTGTTGTTCTGGAGGTTCAATTTAGTGAGTTCTGTCAAATTTTGTATTGATTGTGGAATACTGCCGGTAAAGGAATTGAATGACAAATCAATTACATTGAGCTGGGGAGACAAAGAAGGAGGAATATCACCAGAGAGGTTATTACGTTGGAGGTAGAGATAGCTCAGAGAAGGAAGAGAAGTGATATCAGTGGGTATATTACCAATCAGTAGGTTGGAATGTAGGCTGAGAATTCTGAGGGCATCCAGCTTACCAAGAGTGTTGACTGGAATGGAGCCCACAAGTCCGATTCCAGGGAGTCGGAGGTATATTATACGTGTGCGATTAGCATTGCAAGTAACTCCTACCCAATTCATGCAGACTGGGGCAGCTGTACTCCAATTGAGGTTCCGACGATGAGGAACAGCAGTAGCAAAGTCAATAAGGGCTTGCTTATCTGAGTTTAGATCAGCAATAGCCACAGGAAAAAGAACAACTATGACAAAAAGGAAAACACGCACTGAGGTGGAGTAGAACTTCATGGGGAGCTGTTTCCCACATATTTTTAGAGTCTGACTATCAAAATGAAAGTATCCTTTGGTGATCTGCATGCTTTCCTGGTTCAGCAGAAGGACCAAGAATAGATTACGGATTAGTTAAGCAACACCTCCTATCATACCAAGCTTGATTATTGAAAGAAATCAAGAAGTATTAAGAAGATTAAGTAAGCCACAATTCACTACCAAATAAGAAGATAGCAGTCAGAAAAAGAAAAAAAAAATGTAGAATAAGATTTACAATCATTCTTAGGTGACATGTTGCAGTGTCTTTCTCTTTATTTGCAAAATTTTCGTTGTCAACAAAAAATTATGGAGAAATATGCCTTCCTTGTTTAAAAAATCTATACATTACAAAGCACTTAATTTGTGAGTATTCCACAGGCTAATTAACAAAAGATTATTTCTTTTGGACAAATAAAAAATGCACTGCTGATGCAAAGACCATATCAGCAGTCTCTTCTAGGGAACAGATTAAAGAACAAAAATTCATAGAAACATAAGATTATGTTAAAGATGACTTAACCCAGTTTCATTGTTGGGATTTTATGGAATAAAAAAAATTAAACATAGAGGAAGTTGACTTCACCAGAAGGAGACTCACTATTTGGAATAAATATAATAGTGACAAACAGAAGAAAAACTATATTGAATTTGTCAAAGGAGGCACTTACTATCAATTTCTTTAAAGTTTCTCAACCATTGGGGAATTGGAACATCACAAATTCAGAAAATTTTCAACAAGGAGATCTCTCAAGTTTCCAGAGGAAGGAGTTATGGAAATTTTTTTTCCTTTTCACTCAACTATATTTAGTACATACACAAGTCATAACTTAAGAGCGATTAGAAAAATTAATGAGCACCTAAAGCTGCAACAGTAAACCATTATTAGAGAAAAGAAAGGATATCCAAGGAACATAATAGAGCAGAACAATACTTTATCTTTTTCAGTCCCCAGCGAACTATGTAGAAAATGATACTAGCAGGATTAGGAGAAAATTCAATAGCACAGAGAAATAATATAAGAAACTAAAGGAGGAAGTAACGCATGCAATAATTATATGTTCAATATAAAAGCAGCAATATGAACTTGTATATTCATACTAGGACTGTTGACCCAATATAGAAAATATAGAAGAAGAGAAAGAAAATTAATTTCAGCAATTTGTGGAAGAAGTTTTTAAGAAATTAAGGACTGAATTCACAATAGGAATTTTTTTTTTTTGGGTAAACAATTCACTATAGAATTTAGTTGCATGAATGGGAACTAACATGTCTGCAATTTAGTATAGAAAACAGATAATGATCTGATTAAACAACTAAAGAATCAAAGATTTCCTTTTAATCTACTTGTTTGAGAAGAATGTAGAGTGACCACTGACCAGAATCTCCATATCGAAGAGCATGGGAGAAAAGAGAACCAAAACTTTTACCAAAGTATACCTCCTTTAACATAAATGGCAATAAAATAGTTGAAGTCCTGAATAATTGATAGCTAGAGTGGTTCAACAACTAAATGTAATAGAAAGAAAAAGTATACAACGTCTTTATCCATACCTCAAATCCTAAACAAAAAACCAAACCCAATATTCCAAACACGAGAAATTCCACAAGAAAGGAAAAACAAAAGTTCTTCAGAACATATCAACCAAATCCACAATGTCTAAACCGTTTCGTGCTCGATAAAGCAGAATCAGCATTCATGAACATTATATATAATGACCCAGATCTACAAGAAGCTAAACTAGAGACCCATTATTTAAAAAGCCAAAAGCTCAGACTTTTCACAGGCTAAGTACCTGAGATTGGCAAATTGCAGCAGCAGGTTTCACTAAAGCTCAGAAGCAGCCATTTTCATCAGAGCCAAAAACAGTACTTTAACGGCATTTGCTGAAGACTCTTCAAAAGTTAGTACTTCAGATCCCCAAGTACTCGTTAGAGCAGTAATTAGCTGAAATTGGGTTTCTTTGGGTACTAACATAGGAAGCTAGGAACTCATTAATTCAGAGAATTTGCGCGAAATTCGTGAGCATTGTAAGCCTGAGGGCTTAACAACAAAATTAACAAACTTTTGGTAGAGAATTTTAAAATTTTGAAAATTAGAAAATAAAATGGAAGTTGAGGAAAGAGAGCAAAAGAAAAAGGGAGCAATTCAGCAAGGAGTAAGAAGACAGAGGGATGTAGGGCACTGAGAGTGACAGGGTCATCAGTAACACGCACATGTACTATCACCAGTGAAAAGTCCTTACATGGAAAAAGCGTATTTTCCTTGGGGTATTCTGAATTTAATAAAACCACTTATTAGTTTTTTTTTTTTTTTAAAGAATTAAAATCCAAGAATTTTATTACTTTTATATTCAAATATCTTAAAATTTTAAATAATATCCTATTATTAATTACTTTTGTACTCTTAAATCTTAATATAAGTTTTAAAAATTTTGAAGCACCAAACACGAAAATATAAAACTTAACTACGAAATATTCTAGTTATATTAAGAGAATTAGTTAAATTACTCTTTGTTTTATTCTTTTTCACGATAATTCTTCGGCCATAAATTATGTCTTTTCTTTTGGTTTGTATCTATTTATTTTTTTTTACTTTGTAATTGCCATAAAAATTAAGCATTTGTAAAAAAAAATAAAAAAATTCAATTCTTAGTTTTGATGAAATATATACTTTTGAATTGTTTTGTGAGTACCTTATCAACGTCAGTTTCAAAAATAAATAATAAATTGTAAATAAGTTTGACTAAATATTAAATACTTTGAAGTTTATTTCTCTTTAAGTTTTTTGGTTAAATTTTTTTTTAATAAGTGTCCTAAGTACATTTGTGATATAATAAATACAATTTTTAAAAATAATAATTTATACATTGAAATAGTGGTCAACAAATTAAATATCACAAACTTTTTATTTATAAAATTTTAACAAATGTCCTTGAAACACTAATAAAAAAATCTATTAATTATTAGGCTACTCATGGCAATATAATAGAAGGGTCTTTCTATTATATGTCTACTAGACACATGATAGAAATATATTACAGTGTATTAGTCTTGAGTCCCCATTTTATACTAGGACATTAATACTCTTAAACTAAACTCAATATTTATTCAAATAATATTTTCAATATAATTTTAATTCTTAAAATCAAAATGAGTAAAAATATTAAAATAAAACTCTCCATCCCTAACTTTGACCCTAACCTAACCCTAATCCTAACGCTAATTCTAATCCTAACTCTAAACTTTAACCTTAATCCTAACCCTAGCCCTAATCCGAGTTAAAATATATTATAAATAATTACTTAAATAAAATATTAAATTTAGTTTAGGGATAATAGTGTCCTGTCATACAATGGACACTCCAACACTAATAAATAAGAACACATTCCTATAAAAATAAATAAATAAATAAAGTATTTAAATGCTTATTAAATACTTATTATTATGTGTCCAGTGAACATAAAATAGAGAATTTCATAACAAATGAATTTGGGCCTCTTTTGTATCGAAGATAATTCTATTTTAAATTCAAGTTTTTAGATTTTTTTCCCAAAAAGTGTATCTAATTAAAAAAAAAAGTTTATTCATTAGATCTAGGACAGTTCATTATATATTTTTTAAGAACAAGAGAGGAATTTGGATCCTAATAGAACATAACTGCCAAACCTTATTTTATTTTATTTTTTCTCTGAGAAAAGAAAACGCCAAACATTGCTTATACTGTGGCAGTGGCACATGCACTCCTTAAATAGAGGGGAATCTTGAACCCAATCAACTATTATGTTTACAATTAGATTAGTCTTTCCCATCTTACACGCTTTAGTACGTGTATATATATGAAAGGAGGAGTAAGGAATTTAAATAGTGTTTAGTTTATACTTAGAATGTTTGTAATTAATAGAAGAGTAAAAGATTTTTTTTGAAATTGATTTTATTTTTTATATTAATTAAAGTTTTAAAAAAAAATTAAAATTGATAAAAGAACTCTTTTAAGTATAAGATTATAAGGAATCTCTTCATTTAACGTTATAGTATAAATATTGATGTCATATGACTTTAGCCATTTTAAAGGTTCGTCAAACTTGCTCAAAAAAGAAAAAAAAACTTTCATTAACTTTTATGACTTAGCCATTTGTTGGTAAACCCTACACCGGTGTTGTTGAGATCTTTAGAAATTAGCCATTTGTTGGTAAACCCTACTCTGGTGTTGTTGAGGTCTTTAGAACATGGAGTGATCAAGATAGAGGTGTGCAAAAAATTTAGAAATTTGACTAATCTAATTGCAGTTTGGTCAAATCCGACCGAAACCCAATAATTCAATTAAATTCATAATATTAAGTTAGTTGATTTTTTATTTTTATTTAGGATTAAACCAGTTATTGAGATAAAAAAATTCACCTCAGAACACTCAACCCATACAAAAATATTATTAATATTTTAAAATTAGTTTTTATTTGCAAAAAAAATTAATCTAGAGTCTTTTAATATATGATAATAAGTGTGTGGCTCAATCGAATTTATATCCTATGTTGATTTTTTTAATCTTATCATATTTCATTTGAATTTATGTTCATATTAAACATACATTATTAGAAATTATATTTATTTTAAAATTATATTTATAATAATTGTACTGTTACAAACTTTAATTTATATTTATTTATAATTTAAAATTATATAACTTAATTTTTTTTTTGTTTGGACATTATTATTTGCTAAAAATAAATATTAGATCATTTTATCCAGTTGGCCCACTCAAATTTTTTAACTGGATGTAATTGTGTATACTCGATTTCAAAATTGCAAATTTTTTAACACCTCAACTTAATCGAGTCAAATGAAATTTATTCTAAACCCGACATTCCACCCGGTTCCATACCCCTATCAAGACCATCACACCTTGATGTTGCATTTTCTTCAAAATTTTCCAAATTAAATTATAAATAATTTCATGCAAAAAACAAAAACAGCCGCACGTGTTATTATTTTGTCTGAACGGGCAAAATGTAAGTCAAAGACAGACTCACTTTTGAACATTTGAAAGAAAAAATAAATAAAAATTGGCGGCTAATTGTAATTAAAAGGAGAAAATTTCTATTGTTTTTTTTTTTCTCTGTAATTTTTTTTTATATTTTGAATTTATTTAAGTCTTACTTAAATAACACTTGGTTATTTGAGAAGAACTAGCAAGTTGACACTCAAAATTAAATTCATGAATAATTTGCACAAGGATATTATATTTTCACCTCGATCATTTGCGTAGTAACTCTCCATTTTAATGTAAAATCAAATACTAGTTCAAGTATTTCACCAAAAAAATAACAATTAAAGTATTTTATTTGATAAGTTAACTGTGTTAATTTTATTTTTCTTTTGTCTCTTCAAACTCTCAATAAAAAACTTTAATATCTAGGGTTGTCATCATCATTTGACTTATCATGCCGATAGTTTCTAGATTTTGATTGATTATATATATATATTGAGAAATTTCTCTTGTCCTGAATTAAAATTTTTGTTTTTTTATATTGAAAATTTCATGTTTTCAGTGTGATTTAACTCTTTTGTTATGAGAGATTATGATCTAGTATTTCATTTGAACAATTATTTTTAGCTTGCTACATCACGGTGAAAATATTTTGACATTGTTTTTTGGTAGCAATATACATTAAGGAGTAAAACAAGATTTTAAACCCTGATTAGTGAAACTTTGTAAGAGTTCATATTATCTGTTTGTATTTTGATCTATTTGTTTTATTGTGAGTATCGTTAAATGTCCATGTTAATAAAAGATTTCATGTTCCTTCTAAAAAAAGTTACCCCTTTTAATTGTATAATTATTAGGATTTTGACCAAATTTCTTATTTGGTTCCTAATTAATTAATTTATTCTTAGTGTACAATGTTGTCTAAATATATAGGCTTGTAAGGGTGCAACAGAGAGATTTGTACAGGAGAGTGAAAATAAAAAATAAAAAAACCAAGAAGAGTGTCATTTTTTCTTGAACATTAATAAAGTTCTCTTTTTATTCGTAGATGCAGGGAATCAGCTAAATCATGATATATTTTGTGTTGATTGTCATTTTTGTTCTCTCCTACTTATATTTTATATGGATGCTATTGGTTATTTTTGTCATAATTGGTTGAAGTTTGAAAGAAAATTTGGAATAGCCTTCCAGTTGCAACAAAATCAGAAAAATTAGTCTCATAACAATGCAGGTAAGGATATCTAAAAAATAAAATACAAAAATAAAAAAGAATTTGTATGATTGTGAACAAATATGAGACCTTGTGTAATTTGTTATTAGCTCTGATCCAATGAATAATAACAAAAATAAGAAAGAAGTTAGAAGGAAAATTTTAAGATCTCTCAATCGCGATAGAGCCCAATAGATTAGTTTCATAACAATGTTCATGGGATACCCAAGAAAAAAAAAATTAGATGATTTCCAACAAATATGAGACCGTGTGTAATTTGTTATTATGGATCATGAATAAAAAATATTGGGTTATAAGTGTCATTAGATATTTATATTAATAAATAAAAATCAGTAAAAAAAAAAAAAAAAATTCACTAGACTTTAAAATTAAAGGTAAATGTAAAATTAATTTTGCATTTTATTACTTGCAGTTAGAGATTAATTATTGATATGCATTTATTTACTCACATTCAAGATTGAAGGGTGGTGGATGGAGACAGATGTGGGGCGACTAACTAATTATGAATTGTATTCAACAACTACTTCTACCTTTTTTAATTTTCCAACCACCACCTACACATATAGAAAAAGAAATTTTATGATAACAATTGTAGGACTATGTTAGCAATAAATTTCTACTCATCTTGAGAAAGAATCAATTTTTTGATCATTAAAATTTGATCTTATAAAATTAAATATATATATATATTTATTAATTAAATTAACAATTGATTGAAAATAATCTTAAAAAATGGGTATGGTTTTGCATGTTGTACTATACAAATACAATGCAAAATAAAAGAAAAGGGCATATGTATATACTCAAATGCAAAATGGTTTACAGATCAGATGTATTGAGAGAAGAGGCATATGATCCCAAGTTCCAACCCAAACACTGAGCTATTGAGCTGTCCAGTGTCCAGGAGAAGAAACAAAGCTGTCACTAATGCACAGTGTGTCTGGGAGTGGGTTTTTAATTAGCTCTAGGCTGCCCTTAGGCCTTAACAATAAGAAAAGCAAAGCTAACTAATAATTATAATATTGCTGGTAGGGGCAATATTTAATATTAAAATAAAATAAACCACATGGTAGGGGTAGGCCGTAGGCCCTTATTATTTAAACAAATTAACCCTAAAACAATATAGATACTAGATACTCTCTCCCCTTCACTCCTACAGCTAACTCACTTAACTCAGAATCACAAACTCCAATATGCTTATTGCAATAAATTCTTGTATTTGACTAACCTTTCCTTCTCTTAGAAAAAAAAAAAAAAAAAAGGACCGACCTTTCCTTCCTTTTCGATAAATTTTATTTTATTTAAAAACAAAAAGAGTAAATTAATTCTTTGGAATTGAGCATGTTCAAGAGCTTTGTTTTAACTATGATATGTAATGCAATATTAATTATTTTGATGCTAACATCTCTCCTAATATTTATATATTGGCAAAAGAATATTTGTCTGAATCCTTCCGTCTCATCTGCTGCGGGAAGCATATGTTTATATTTCCATCCCCACAACAGTGACATAACTGGGTACCGAAAAAAGAAATATAAAGCTAGATTATATTTATATAAACTATACTGCTCTTATAAAACAAACAAACAATATATCAACCTGTATAGATCATATCTCTCAATCCTTCCTGTTTTTGCTTATGTAGACGAGTATTCACCATTAGCCTAATAACACCGCTAAATATATGGAAAAAAAGATTTTGAATGGTTTAATTTATTACGTAACATAAATTAAGAGTTTAATGACAAAATCACCCTTTAAGATTTTTTCCTTCTGCGAACACCAAGGATAATAACTTAAAAACCAGTTACCGTATTAGAATGAATTAGGTTCCAGAAAGCTGTCATAATCTGCTTCTCATTTTCTTAGACAAATCACTACAACTGTACCAACAAAGGAAATAAAAAGAAAATAAATCATACAGACTAGGTTTTGCATGTATAAATAATGATGACAACCATTGGATATATCATCCACCATATCTAACATGGAAAATGTACTTTTCCAGATGCACTTCCAATAACCATCATCATCATCACTTGTAGAATTCGAAGTCTGTGTCAGGCTTCTTCACATTGGTTCTGTAACCCTTCTCGAAATCCTTTGGGAGTATAACATACCTGTTCTTACGAACAGCATGCATCCCAGCTTCTTGACAGATAGCCGCTATCTGCAGGCAACCAACAACAATCAAGTTGGCACTTCCGTTACATTCTCAAGGGAAATAGAGGAATTATCATCTTTCATAAAGTTGAAAGACCAAATTTGTTACTAAGTTATGACTAGTGATCATATAAGTATTTCCCAAGTGAAATTTCTCTGGCATACTAGGCAACATGCAATGAACATTACCTAGCTGTCTTCTTTGCCCATAATTGAGTTGAAAGTTGAAACACATCAATCCTAGGTGTTCTGCTGCATCTAAAGATTTACCAGAGAAAAGACTGGTATCTAATTGATTCCTCATCATTAGTACATAAACCTCCTATAATAATTCAAATCCTAAACATTCACATCTAAAAAGAGAATTTTTCCTATTTTCTCTTTTTTCTTTCTTCACCCCCTATCCATACCGTCTCTCCAATAGAAATGCAGCCAATCTAATATCTTATTCCTACATAAATACAGTAGCACAAGATATAATACATCATAATCCTGTCTGCACTGAGAACAACAAGTTTACCTTGTTTTTAACCTGAATAATTGTTCCATGTATATAAAATTAGAATACTGACTATGCTTTCAAATATATTCCGTTAAAGTAGAGTAAATTTTTTATAAAAGCAGAAATTTATAAGGAAGAAGTAGAAAATACGAGGAGGAGGAAGAAAATTCCTCCATTAAGAAAGTGAAATACAGGGAAGAAAAATAAAATTAATACAGAACAGCCCTCCAATCCCTTTTGATATCAGTTAAAAATGAATAATTTGTGCTACAAAAATAATATAATTCTACTCATCAAGGGCCATTCAGAAATGGTTTTTTGAACCTTTAACAAATCGCTTTCAAATGAGTTTCAGAAGGAATAAATTTTCTTTTTTAATTTCTGCTTTAAATTGTCAGCTAAATAAGTTACTTGAAAACAACTTCTTTCCAAATTCACCCTCTTCTAATTTTTGAACTAATTTAAAGACAGAAAAGGGGGAAATTCTACTTCCAATTAGAACAAAATAGTTCACAAGTTACTTCAAAACTTACAACTTATAAGTGAGGTAATCCAATGTGTAGCGATAAGATGTGTAGCATGCTATCAGTAATAAGTGAGGTCCACTGTGCAGGGGAATAGAAAACTAACCTCGGCTGCACTTATTTTGTCTGGACGAGAAACATAGTCCTCCAGATCAACCTCATCACCGAGGTTCATTTTAGCAGTGCAAACCTGCATGATAGTATAAAATATATAACTTGCCGCCAACTGCCGAAAGTTCACAAAACTAACCCCACCCCCCAAAAAAATCAGATACTGACATATAGGATACAACAGTTACAGATAGAATGCAGGAAGACTTGCCTGAAATACAAGCCTCTTTTGACGTCTATCAGGTAGAGGGAACTCAATTTTGCGGTCAAGCCTCCCAGGACGCAGAAGTGCAGGGTCCAAAGTGTCTGCCCGGTTAGTTGCCATTATGACTTTAACATTCACTGTTTGATCAAACCCATCCATCTGAGAAAGAGGGAAAATCCTTAGGACGGATTAAAAATAATAGTCAAGAAAAAAGATGAGAAGGGCAAGTTAGAATTTTGTTTTTGCTAACAGTGTTGCATATACACCATACTAGCAACAGAATCTTTAAAACTTGGATGAACAAACAAGCAACATGTCTGATGAAAATCCTCATGCATACCTGATTCAAAAGTTCCATAAGGATCCGCTGCACTTCTCTGTCAGCTCCAGTTTGAGCATCGAACCTAGCCGTTGCAATAGCATCTACCTCATCAATAAATATTATGGCAGGGGCGTTCTCTTTTGCAAGACGAAAAACATCACGAACCATCCTCGGTCCCTAAAGATTATCAAGAGAATGTCATTAAATGCATCCATTCATTGGAGATACAGAGAAGGAGAAAATATCAAAAAGCACTTCAAAGAAACACTTCTATCTTTAAAAATATAAATAGATCTAGAAATTCAGTGGAAATATAGGACATGCTATCAGTTATAAATTACTGACACTCTCACACATGAGACTATTAAAGATAAAGATCATAACAGCATGAACATAAACGATACATCATATTCAAAGTGAATTAAGTGGGAGAAACTTTCCAAAAGTAATCTTCAACAAATGCTAATTAATATTGAAGTAACCAGGACCAAGGACATCAAAGGCAAGCTATCAGTTAATAATGACTGACACTACAAACACAAAACATAAGAGAATAATAAGAGTTGCAACAACACATCCAAAGAAGAAAGGTAACTCCGAAAACATACCTCACCCAGATATTTCTGAACAAATTCTGATCCAACAACTCTGATGAAGGCTGCAGTTGTATGATTGGCAACAGCCTTGGCAAGCATTGTTTTACCCGTGCCAGGGGGACCATAAAGCAAAACACCACGAGGAGGGTCAATACCAATTTGTTTATATAGCTCGTGGTGGGTAAGGGGTAGCTCAACTGCCTCACGAATTTCCTGTTTTTGAATATCACATCCTCCAATGTCCTGCAAGAAAATGTAATAATTCAAGGTCCAAATGTTCAAGGGCCAATCTAAGGACATGAAAGCTTAGTTAATATGAAAATCATACATACGAACAAACAGCTTAAAACATACAAACTAATTGCAACCAATTAGCGGTATGATAAACTTTGTGATCCATCAGGACTGTACTTTTAGTAGGGTGACTGTGCGTGCGAGTTCTTTCAATTGTTGGATGGAAGGAGGAGATTGTGAAGTCAACACCAATAACTAAGTCAATAGCTATGATATGAGTGCAAACTGGAAACTAAAAATTTACTACTGCTAAAAACCATTAATCACCAAGTACAATAGACAGTAGGAATAAACATTAACATATTTTATTCACCTCAAACTTTATGACTTCAATAAAAGACACGAGTATAAAGGGCAAGTTATCTTAAATGTATTTCTTTTGCAAGTGTCCTAATTAACAGTGATATGACCTTCACGACTGCATGTTCTGCAAATTTAGACTGTGTAGGGTTAGATGGTTCTTCTCCTATTCAGAGTGTCGATACAATAATGTGCATTCTGCTCCAACACAAGTTGATGTCAAGAATTTATATGCTTCGTTGGATACTAGTACTCCTAGCCATGGTATCATTCCCAATCCCAGCCCTCCACCTTTACATCCTCTAGGGGTGTGATGGCCTAAAATTAGTGAGTTATTCTAGCCAAGAGGTTAAACTAGCTATTTCATAATTCCTTTGTTTAGAAAGAAGCAATGTAGCACAGATACGATATGAGTATTAGATACGATCCTTATCAGGCATGAGTATTAGATACGATCCGTATCGGATATGAGTATCAAATTCGATACATATTGGACATGGGGATACAACAATTTTTAAAAATCTAGAATACGATACTTCTAGAATATGTTAAATTGATTATCTTTTAAAAATATTTATTATTTATATAAAAATATAAATAATTACAAGTTAATAATAAAAGCATAAATACTAATAATAAAAGGAGGATTTTTATTTTGATAAAAAAGGATATTTGCTCTAAATTATAATAAAAAATTGAAATAAAAGAAAAATAGAAATTTCAAATTGAAAAATCAAACTTCCTGTGTTTGACTTTATGAAATTTCCAGCTTTGGGGTCCATTCACCTTTTTAGACTTGAGGTAGAGACTTAATTTCAGAATTATAGGGGAAAAAAAAAAAAGGAAAAGGAGATACGTCTTTTTCTCTCTTATTATATCCTTCCCCACCAAGGCCTGATCTTTGACCACTATTTTGACTAGTGCTCTGAAAATACAGAGCCGTATGTTATTGCCCATCAACTCCTTTTCAGAATCAGATTTAGATAAAAAAAGACTCAAATCACGAAAGGGAAGAGAGGATGAGAGCGAGAAAGAGAGAGGAAGAGGAGAGAGAAGATTGACCAGCAGTTTTACCTGCAGAAGCTTGAAGATCAGCAAACCATTCTTGTCTTCCATAGCGTTGGGTTACAGATGAAGAAGCACATAGAAAATCCAAACAAATCTAAGCAAAACACTCAGTCTAATATCGAGCTGTATTTTCAAGCTGAATTGAGCCATATCTTGATGTATCCCAATCGTATCCGGTAGTAAAAAAAAAAATATCCGGCCATATCCAAGGTGTATCTGTATTGGATAACAGATACGTATCCAATACTGGTATGCCTCACATATGGCTGTATCCATGCTTCCCAGGAAAGAAGACAAACTTTGAGACCAAGGTTGTGATCGTCTATTAATTATGATCTCACAGAAATAGAAATTAGTCGTCACTTCTAAGTTGAAGTGAAAAGAAAGATGAATAGACATCCATTGGAACCGTATGTAAAAAAGGACCTCTTTAGAAAAGCCAACAGTAGCTAAAGAGGCAGGATCAGACAATGCTTTTCATCCAATTTCCGATAAAACTTCTATCCTAGACTCCAAGGATGGAATACAAAGCAGGTATTCTCTTTGTTGCAGAAAATACAACTCTGTTAATATCTTTTTGAAATGCGTCTATAGTGAAAATAAAAAGCAAAAACCTTGTCTTCCACGTTTCCTCAAGAGGAGATGATCCAAAACTTAGCAAAGAAGCAATAAAATGTAAAATTCATTCTAACCAAGGAATTAATCTAGATATGAAAGACACTTCTAGTTAGTGGTGTATCGTGTGCAGGACAGCTCCTAAGTTAGTCAAAAGTTGGCAAAACACACCAAAATTCCAGCATTTTCAGGTAGTGGTTTCTGTCACATGAAGTGCTTATGTCACGTCCTTGCTTTTGAATAAGTAAAACGATATCCACAGTAAAGATGCATCACATGAAATCATCTCATTGTTCGTGACCAAAAGAATAATCAAAAGAATAATACTTTTGAATGAGTGTAGTCTGAACAACTTCATTTCTAGAAAAAAGGAATTCATGCAACATTCTCCTGAGAAAATAATCATAACTTTAAACTTAGAGAAGGCCACTATTTTCTTTTTTAATTTGTCAACCCTTTCCACAGAAAATGCAGAAAAAAATCCAAAAGTTCGAAGATATAAGTTAATTTGCTTGATATAAACAACAAAGGTTTCTGTTTGCTATATATGAATATGCCAATAAGGTGAACTGTGTATATATACATCATGCCATCTACAGCACGCTTGTGAACCAATTAATCATTACTGCCTCTCAGAATACTACCTACAGTAGCATAAACTCACACAAAAACCAAGAATAATAAAATTGTTCAGATCCCATCAATTCAAAAATTTTAATACTCCCTATGTTGAGACTGATGTGGCACACAGAGAACATATAAGTACCACTTCCCTATATATAAAAGTTCCACCCTCTTGCGTAAAAGAATTCTATCTAGGAGGATTAAACTCTCCAAAAACCCTAGAAACAAGAAATTCCTCCTCCTCAGCAGTCCCCATTCTAAAGCATGTAATGTTTTCTTCAAAAGTATTGAATATGTCAAAGAACAATCCTTTAGAAGTAGTATCCTAGAATTAAGTTGTGCAAATAACTGAAATATAGATAAATGGAGAAAACCCTAAATTTCAGTAAACCCTAATCAAACGGCAATAGAAATTTTTATTTTTTATTTTTAAAAAAGGTTCATTAAATTCAAATGATAAGATTGAACTTACATTATATGTGACGTCAGGCTTCTCCGACTGGCTCAGAAGCGAGATGCTAGAATCAGCCTCCGGTGGCAAAACATCGACAAGCGCATTAGAATGACGGTGAAGAGCGACCGAAGCCGAAGGCTTCAAGAGCTCACGGTTTATGGTGCTAAGAATACGAACATAGTAATTTGATCCAGTAGTCGACCCAACAATACCGTTGTTCTGATCCACCATCTCCATGAACTGGCCGATGACAAGTGGCACAGATTGTATCCTCTTGACTTCCTCCTGGGCTCGAAGGAGCTCCCGCTTGAGATTTTTTTGCTCATCTTTAACATACTCCTCTTGGATGTCGATAAATTCCAGGTGACGCTGCAGCGATTTGAGGCGGCTGTAAAGATCGTCTTCGTCGGTGGACAAGTCACTGAAGCCTTGAAGATGATCAGATCTTGTGGAGGGAAACGATGGCGGTGGCTCCGTCGCGGGTTTTGGGTCCAACGCCATTGCGGAAGCTGCCATTGTTGCAGAGAATTTAGGTTGGATTACGGGAATTAGATAGAGAAGGAAAGTAAAGAAAAAAATAAAAAGAAGAGAGAGTGAATCGCAAGTTAAACTGGAATCAGTGGGAAACCGACTATGAATTGTGGACCTGAGCATTGGTCAAGGCTGAGGTTCTAAAGTCCAAACACCTAATCCAGACATCCAGCAATGAGTCCAATTAGGCCCAAACTCCTGACAACTGGGTTTGGCCCATCAAGCTGACCGGCCCACTAGAACAACTATTTTGCTTTGTTACTTTATTACTCTCTATAATACATTGGAAAATTTTCCAAAAGAAAATCGTTGACATGGAAACAATGAAATATTTATAGGCTCGTTTATAATACCAATTTTGACAAATTCAATCCAAACTAAAAAAGAAAAAAAAAAAATCAACTAAACCTAAAATAGATTCACCTAGCTTGTATTTTTTAATTTTTTGTTTAATTGTGATCATTCTAAACCTAATCTTATTTGAATTACATATGATTTGCATATCGTTTAGGTTGATATAATTACAAATTTGATCCGAATGGATTTAATATTTGACCCAACCTAACACAACGGATTAAATTGACTTCCCTATCATTGTTTGGCAACAACATAGACATATCGAATACTTTGATAATTCTTATAATATATCATTATTTGAGGACAAGTGAAGATAATGATAATATATTAATAAAAGGCTTAGCTACTGTTTTAGTCCCTCATAATTATTTCAGTTTTTAATTTAGTCTTCTAACAATATTTTCAGTCAATTTCATTTTCTAAGATTTAGAATTTTTCAATCAATATATATTCTTTCATTCTCATGTTATGTATAAATAAAATAATTCTACATAATTTAATGATAAATTATAACTGAAATTTTTTTTGCAAAGTATAAAAATAACTTATATACATTATTATCTTTATGTCAAATATAATTATTTCGTTATTTCATAATATGCAATGAAAAAATAAAATTTGATTGAGATATTTTAAATCTTAGAAGATAAAATTAATTAAAAAAATTATTAGAGAACCAAATTAAAGTGATATAATCTTTAAAGATCCAAATAGTAATAAGCCTTAATATAACCTGTTTAATTTATACATTTTATATGACATCAGTTTACTGTATTTATTAAACAAATCATATATTAAATCATTTGATACCGATGTGTGGTTAATCATACTAATGCATGAATGAAGAATATTTGGGGATGCTTCCATTCCAAACGCACTTAGTAAAAAGACAAACTTACTGTCTTGCATGATGTCCTGGGCCTTAGCTTAGTTTGATGCTTTGTCTGTTCCTTTAGTTTTATTAGTGTCTGTCATTCCTGCAACAACTTAATAAAGCTGATATTGAGGCTGGATAAATCTCACAAAAGCTTGAGGACAAAGATGAAGGTAGCTAGCTAGCTACATAGGGAAAGAATATATTCCGTAATTATTTTAATATTTTTATTTTCTATTTCATATTAAATTTTCTCTGCATATATACTTTTGCTATTAAAAATATTCCCACAGTTTCATTGGTTATATATCTCATCATCTCAAATTATACGAAAAGCATTTGACTTAAATAAACAAATAGAATGCTGAAAGCTAATCCTGAATGACATTTGGTAGGCTTTGTGCAATTCCACTTAGACAAATACAAGTTTTCTGGCCATTGGCCATCGTATCTTTTTCATGGACCAGGTCTAATTAACTAGCTAACGTAATTGAAATTTGGCTAATTTTAGAGCAGGTACGTAGTTGGCAAAACTTGTTTCACTTTATATTACTGATTAATCTTCCCAAATTTATCATCAAAATTTTGATAGTTTATTATTAATTATCGCGCATAATTTATTCAAACTTTGCTGTACAAGTTTAGTCTAACAAATCTAATTCATTTATTTGTATATATATATTAATTTAACGATGTCATAATTAATTATATATTTATTGTTTTACTTCGATTGCAACCCCAATTACTAGCTTTTCAACAAATAATTTTCTTAGTTCATACCTTATGAACCTTCATCATGCATATGGATCCAGCAAAAAATTAAATAATAATTTAATGGTCAAGATCCACGGGGTGGTGTTATGACGTAATTTATTTCAAAATATTTTTGTAAAAAAAAAAAAAAAAAAAAAAAACTAACTGTATAAGGGTTTGAGTGAATTTATTAGTAGATTTAAATAGTAAATTTATTACGTCATCATAACAAAAAGGATATAATAACATTTTTAAAGGATCAATCATCAAGGTATCACACTTGAAAAAAAAAAAAACTTGAATCTAAACATGTTTAAGTATTTAATCAAATAAATCTTAAACAAGTTTAAAATATCGGTTTTATTTATTCTCATTCCAAACCCTCTAAACACTAATTAATAAATATTTTTATATTAACTTTTTAGTATAAAATAAAACAAAAATTTCCAAAAGAAGAAAAAACCAAGTACAACATTTGATTTAACACAAAAATTTCATTAAAAATAATAGGTACTTATATTATAAAAAATTATTTTATATGAAACATACATTTTATTAATGGTGTAGTAGGTAAAGAGTAGCATAGGGTCCAAGTCTCAAAACACATTACATTTATTATTGGGGTACGGGGTGCCTACATAAAATTACAAACACGTTTTCAAAGTTTATTAAAAATAAAAATAAATTGAAAATTAGTTATTAAGACATTTCGAATTATTACTTTTATTCTTAGTAATATATATAATATTTTGGAAGAGTGTAAAGTGGTTAATGGACTCTGTCCGATTAAGAATGTTCTCTATACTAAGTTTGATTAGTCTCAAAATGCTTGTTTAGTCAAGGCATGCATCGGCAAACTTCTGTCATTGAAAATATCTTACAATTTATCCCAAAATGATTATTTTTACTATTTCAAGGATCAATGAAGGAAGGGTTCTTGTGGAATAATAAAACAAATTGAATGATAAGATCAAATATAATATTGTATTGTGATGTTCGAATCAACTTGTGTAATTTTAATTAATTAATTTATTCATATTAAACTCACAAAATAATAAATAAAACATATCTTTTTATTTATTATATTTTCTTCTTATTTCAAATAATGAGAAAAAAATAATTTTTTCCCCTTCATTTTACTTGTTCTACTTTCTTATATTTTCAAACAAAATGAGATATAATATTCATTTCTTTCACCAAATTATACTTTGTCCCTTAATTTGGTCAAGAACCATGTAGTTGTTTTTTAGTTGATGTGGTCAATAACTCTCATTATCTAAAAAATTGATCATTTAGAATGTTTTATTATCTTGCTCACATTGCAAACCATTTACTAATTTATTATTTTGAAATGCTTTTAAATTACTATAACAAATGAATAGTATTTTTTCTTCTTCTTATGAATATAGGATTAATTTAAATATTATAGAATGAGAAAATGTCGCATTAGCCTTTTTGAAAAATTTACAAGAATATTTAACAAAAAATAAAAATAAAAATATTATAAGAAATAATATTGACCAAATTAAAACTGAAAGAAACACAAGTTGCAATTTAGTTTGTCTTATATTTTCTTTCAATTCACTTTCATTGCTCCATACCCATCACTGTGATGGTCCTTTTCAGGTATAAACCCTTTCGATCAACAACTCCGCTGTAAAAGTCAAAATCTCTATACCAATTCTAAGAAAGCTGCCTTTTTCTTTGCATTTTTTTTTCATTGTTTCTTTGATTAAAATCACTGAGTTGGATGGCTATCCACATTGTCGTCATCAAAAATACCAACCATTTCTGCTGCATTAGTTATGGCGACTTGGTCAGAAAGATACTAAGTACAAGGTTTATCATTTCTAGATCTTTCATGCTTATACTTTCAATTGTGGCAATTTTTTGTTTTCATCTCTTTATATAATTTGTCTGCTAGTAAAGGGTTTTTCTCAAATCAAGTTGTTGTAAGTATTATCTGCTTCATAGATATAAGGGGTTATGTCTAATTCGATTTTGTAAGTGTTTCTTTCTGAATTTTCTGTTTTTAGGGACGGTATTTGGATAATACTTAAGTTTTCGGGCTTGTATCTAAAATTCTTGTGGCTTGTACATTCTTGGGATGTATCAATCAAGAGCTTGGACGTATGGATTTGTTTTCAGCATGGTGTTGTGTTGGAGTGTGCTATGTGTTACTGCACAGGAATCTGTTGGGGGCATTACTAACCCTGAAGAAGGTACTTATATTTTTATCCACTGGTTTTATATGAATGATTCACAAAGTATAACCTTTTCTGGAACTGGCAACTATTACCGTCAGTGTGGGGCTCTCTTGTAGATATATTTCGGTATGCATTTATTTATTGGGGTGGGGGGAGAGTTGTCAAACACAGGACCTCCTGAGCCTAATGGTTAAAGCCTCAGTGGCAGAGTTCTCATATTCTAAGTGATCTACAAATTAATTTTATAAAATTGTGTCTGTGTCTGCAATGCATATTGGTCATCTGCATTCTCTATAGATGGAAATCTATAAGATTCATGATAAGATATCCTCCATATCACCCCTGCACCCAATTAAATATACACTCACTACCTTGATACATATTTCAAATGTTGTTACTTAATTATGTGCCTAGACTTCCAAAAGGATTTCGTTTAAAACCATTAAGTTCTTTCCATCCTGCAACCAATACCTGTGTTTTATACATAATTGATTGTCAATGGGGCTGAAATCAAGAACATGAAAAACTTGTGCTGGGAACTTACTAGTGCAAAAGAATCCTTTTACTAGGGATTAAGTGATAATAGAATGAACATACCTAATAATATGTTTCACTGTTAATTTAATTATGTTTGCATCAAATATGCAGTCAATGCATTGCGAACCATCAAGAAAATTTTGATTGATCCCAATCGCAATCTAAGTAACTGGAATCGAGGAGACCCGTGCACATCAAACTGGACAGGAGTTTTTTGCTACAACAGAACACTGGTGGATGGCTATCTGCATGTTCAAGAATTGTATGATTTGTCTTGATAACTCTTTTTCTCTTTTTAGCTAAAGTATTGTTAACATGAATGGTATTAATATTTTCTCTTTTAGTTCTACTTATGTTGTTTATTCATTTTTTTCTTCTTGTTGACAAAGATGCGTAAGAAAAGTTTCCTTCTTTTTCAGTTCATAGAATAGAAAATATGGTTATTAGTCAGTCCGTAGGATATGAGTTCTTCAGTTTTGCAATGTGGCTCATCAATGTTTGCTGATGAATTTGGAGGTTTACAAGTACTATATTTCAATTTCATCAGTAATTGTTCTAAAGTATCAATTACGTATTACTACTGGACGCAAGCTTACCTTGTGCATATCATTGTGTAAAACAATAGCTTCCAGTCAAGAGCTCTCATTTAAGAGTTAAGACAATTAAGCTTTGGAAGAATTGTCTACTAGTTGCATGTCCTGCCTTTTCTTTAAGAACCTTCTTAGCAATTGTCTTATCTTAAATTTTGTTTTCTTGATTGGTGCTGGATTTTTGGTTTCTTGTTTGTAGGCAACTTTATAATTTGAACTTGTCAGGGAGTCTGTCCCCAGAGCTTGGTCGCTTCTTGTATATGAAAAGATTGTAAGGCAGACACATATTTAGCAACCCCCCCTCTCCTCTACTTTATGAGAAAAAAAAGTTATTTGTTGCAATTTGTGATGCCTTTTTGCTCAAAATGCCCCCTTTGGTGGCATATGTTTTCCTTCTTCCTCTGATTTGTGGCTCTCTTATTATTCTTGATAGAAATTTTATGTGGAACAACATAAGTGGGAGTATCCCAAAGGAGATTGGTAATATCACTGCCTTGGAACTCTTGTAAGTTTAACTGCTGCTTCTAATCCTTTCTCCCCTCCTCTTCTCTCTCTTCATGGTATGGTAGGCTCTCAATATTGTTAGATATCTTAATTATCTATTACATGTCTTCTCATCTTTGGTGGTTTGTGCCTGTACCTGCCTTGTGTACAAATGTTATTAATTTTTCTTAAATCATTACTTATCAAATTTTTTTTTTATCTATCACATGTCGCTCACAGTTGGACATAGAACAAGGCTTCTTAGTTCATCGATTCAAAGTTTCAGATTTTTAAAAAAAATGAGAAAATGCTGAAACCTGTTTACCAAATTAAAAAAGAAAAGGCAATTAAATTGATAGTATTATTGTTTATCTTTGGAATTTCATATTTCTGAACTGATTACAATCATCCTTTCTGATTTTAAATGCCATATACTGTGTTTCCAGGCTGCTGAATGGAAATCAGTTAACAGGTTCGCTACCAGAAGAGCTCGGTTATCTTCCTAACCTGGACAGAATACAAATTGACCAGAACCAAATATCTGGACGTATTCCTAAATCATTTGCAAACTTGAACAAAACAAAGCACTTGTGAGGGTCTTGTGTGAAAACATAGCGTGAAAATAAGTTCTATTGCTAATATAGACAATCTGTTTTGTTTCTGACTGGATGTTTGTATTCTTAGCAAAGTATGAGTCTTGAGAGGAAACTCATGTTTTACATTTTCCCCCTTTGGAGCAGTCACATGAACAACAACTCAATTAGTGGACAAATCCCACCTGAGCTGGCAATCTTACCTAATCTTGTTCATTTGTAAGTTGGTAATCTAAATGATTTTGTGTATCTTGAATGTCTCATCTGTTAGTAACTTTCACAACATCAGTGATTATGTCATTTTAATTTTATTTTCTAATTTTAGTTTTGCCTATATGGTTCATGAATTGTATCTACTTACCCTGCAGCCTTCTTGACAATAACAACTTATCAGGGTATCTTCCTCCAGAGTTCTCCAAGCTGCCAAACTTACATATACTGTAAGATTTCTTAGTTTTTTGGGAGTGAGTGAAACAAAAGCATGTCTTATATCTATCATAGCTGCCTTGATTTCTTATCTTCAAAAGTTTAATACTGTTTGCTTCTATGCTATCATAATGTAAATTTGTTAAATGTTGTATTTTGCTGTAACACTCTTATAAACTGGTTTGATATCATAATTTAAATGTGCGCGCACACACACACGTGTATGTATATATGTATATTAAGGAATTTGTACTCTTTTGTTACCTATGTCTTCTTTGTCCCTTTTCTTTGGTTTGTAGTCAAAACACATGTACCCAGAAGTTTAGACAGTTATTCACATTTCACCTGTTCTGGAAGTGCAGTGGCAATAACCAAGGGTCATTGGTGGACGGTGGTCATGCACTTTCTCTCGCTCTCTCTCTCTCTCTCTCTCTCTCTCTCTCAGAGTTGTGTTTATTTCTGGTTCCTCTTTTTTCTTTGTTAGATTTTCAGCTACTCTCCGGAAGTTTCCTATCATACAGCTTTACTATTAGCTGTCATACATGTTGTTTCGCATTCTGTTGAGATGATACTAATTCAATAACCCATCCAATAGATCTAGAGAAATGAATCACAATTTCTTGTTTTGCTGTTACTTCGTTCTCTAATTCTATTTGAGCAAAACTTGGTAAAGCACTTTTGTGTTCACTGACCTATAAGATATGTCTAGAACCAAAGCTTGAGCATCTATATTGATAACTCAATTTTCAACATTATATTCTTCTTTAGTCTGATCCTTTATAGAAATCACCCATCATTAAGGAAAAAACAGGTTAAAGGATCTCAGTGATTCACCATTCCAGTGTGAAAACTGTTTACCCACTGCTAAGTTTAGTGAAGTGTCCTTTAGCTCAAAGTGGATTACTAGATTGAGAGTTTCCTGAGAATTGTTTTTTGAAGTTCTGATAAAGATTCATAATATATTAAGAAATTAATATTTTTGAAATGCAGCAAGGAAATGAAAATTTTATAAAGACCAAAATTTCAGTCATCCTGTATATGTCGAACTTGCTCATGAAGGAATTGGATTGCTTAGCAATTCAAAGCACTCCAATATAATTTTTAATTTTATTTTTTTAGATAGAGAGTAGATGTTGACATGGATTGTAGAAAAGTGCTATCAATCTCACTTTTCTGGTTGAGCAAAGAGTGGGACTGTGGGAGTGATTAGTTCTTGGAGGTGCCTTGTCTGTTTAGTCACTAGCATGCAAAACAGCCTCAATATAGATCAACAACTGCATTAGCTCCACAATTTTTTGTCAGGCTGATGACAAAATTGGTGAAACAATGATGTGAGTTATCTAGTATTTAGAAGTGTAATTTGATTTTTAGCAGTGTGAAGATTGATATCAACATGTTTTTGAGTTATGAAGGTAAAACATAATAGAAAGTTGTTATCAGAAAACAACAATGGAAACAAAGAAGAAACCTGTGAAGCTAACTAAAAAAGTGAATTTCTTTCTCATTACGAGGAGGACCAAGAACACTGGAGAAATTCACACTTCATAGGCTCATACTAGTTCTATTTGGGGAGAGATTTTCTATAGGGATAGAAATAAAAAGAATTTACTATACACAAAAATGGCTAATATGAGATTTTCTTTTACTTTAATTTTTGTGAAGACACCAAACTTCCTCTGATTAATTGTTGTGAGAACTATGAACAACAGGGTGCAGTTGATAGCCACCTGAGAAATGGCTTGGTGGTACACGAACAATCTCCAATGAGAGACATTCCTGGTCCAAATCCCCACCCCTCCATTGTATCCATAAAAAAATGGAATGGGAAGCAATTGAGATAATCTTAAATGGCAGATGTAACAGATACTAAGATGATGTACTCCTTATCAGAACAATTATTTAAGTTGGCAACAACAAAGATTGAATTATTTGGATTAGTTTATAATTGTACTGAGTATATCTGAACGATTCCATATATGTCGTATAAGTGCTAAGACTGGAAGTTGTGTTTGTGGCTTGCATGGGCATTACTATCTCATTGGCCATCATGAGCAATAGGGAAAAATAAGTTGTGTGCAACTTCCAAAGATGTTGCTTATTATTAATACAGTCTGTTAACACAGGTCTTCTGTTATATAAATAAATACTAGTATTCACTTTCCTTGTCTGACCATAATTTGACAAGTACTTTTTTCATTTCTATCTTCTTTCTCTTGCAGTCAAGTTGATAATAACAACTTTGATGGTAGTACCATTCCAGAATCTTATGGCGATATGTCCAAATTGTTCAAGTTGTAAGTTCACTTTGTTATCTCATGTCTATAAGTAATTTAATAGTATAACGAGTTAAGCCCTGCTGCCAGAACCTCTATTTTTGTTTTAATATGTTCAGTATCAAAACAAGATGCTGAAAGCTTTATGTGCTCTTATTTTTGAAATGAAAATATTAAATTGATGAGCAATATTAGCCAGAAAAGAAAAATAGACTTGTAAACATTTGTCAAAGAACCATTCCACCTGAAAGCTTGAGCTGTTAGGTGAGGTTCTAAGAATAGTTATGATCTCTTACAACATTGTTTCTGGAAACAATGTGTAAGTTGTTAACCACTTGATAGCCAAGCTCAGACAATTGTGAGTCTCATTATGAGTGGCTGCATCTTGTGCTCTGTTAAAAAGAGAGTCTAGAGTCCGTGAAGGATCCTCTGGCAGTTGCATTTTAGCTGATGTCCATATTGAGTTGGGAACCTTTGTTTAAGTTGGTGAAGACTGAGGATGATAACTTAATCTCCAGATTGATCATCTTTATTTTTTTTGGTTCATCAGGAGTCTTAGGAACTGCAACTTGCAAGGACCAATTCCTGATTTAAGCAGGATACCACAACTTGGATATCTGTAAGTCCATTTGTTATATATTCCTTTGTAAAACACTGTTTTGGTAAGTTGTGGGCTTCTTAATAAGAAAGATAGTACCCGACAAACTAAAAACTTATATATCTGTTTGTCTAAATGTTTTATGTTATTTATTTATACTTACTGTTAATTGTGTGAATCCAGTGACCTCGGTTCCAACCAGTTGAATGGATCCATACCTCCTAAGAAGCTTGCTGTGAACATTACAACTATGTAAGAATCTTCATCATTCAAATGACATGCCATTTGCACTGTTTTTTCATATGTATCAAATAGTTCCTTTTCCATATGTATATTCTTCAGGTGTCTTTAATCTTTTGAAAACTGTATAAAATATGATACCATTTGTTTCCTTGACCTTTAGTATTTATCATTTGTGAATATGTGCAGAGATTTATCAAACAACCATCTTACGGGGACAATTCCGTCTAACTTTTCAGATCTCCCACTTCTTCAGAGATTGTGAGTCTTCTGTTTGCAGTTTGCTCTTACCTGCTTTGCCATCAATTTGTTTAGTTAGTCATAACATAAGAGAAACACTAGTTCTTATCTATCCTACCTGTGATCTATATGGTACAGAATTTCTTAGTCAAGATATAATTTGTTTCTGTCAATGCTGATCGTATAGAATATGTAATGAAATTAACAGCTTTATATCACATGTCACTCCCATGGCAGGTCACTCTCGAACAATTCATTGAGTGGTAATTTGTCATCCACCATTTGGCAAAGCAGGACTTCGAATGGAATAGAAAGACTTATCTTGTAAGACCTTGGATGATATCAATTTCCTTTGGTTTAATGTTTGTATTTTGGGGCCAGGGCCTCGGGTTCAATGCGTGAATGTGCGCACATGCAAGCCTTATTAAAGTCGTGTTTGTACAGTCCCTTAAGCAAGTTGTGCTTGTTTTGCTGGTTTGTACTATTTAAATCTGATGCTTACAGCATGCTCTATTGAGATAAATGATGTATCTCCTTCTGGGTGGCTGTTACTTGTTTTTGGTTATGTCATCCTTTGATTTGCTAAGCTATAATCTCTACTTCTTTGATATTGCAGGGAGATGCAGAATAACAATCTTTCAAATATTATGGGCAGTACTAATCTTCCTCCAAATGTCTCTCTCTGGTATGGTTATGAACTTGCTTTATGATTTGTGTCTAAATGAGTCAATGCAGATTTCCTTTCATGATGACTATTTCATTTTCTCTGCATGTCCAAACTGTTTTTTCTTTTATGAATGATCAGGCTGTGTTTATTATATTAGATCTCTGTGATAAAATTCAAGCATGTTGAGAACATGACCACATTTTTTTTCCTTCTAAAATTACTGATTTTCAGGCTTCAGGGAAATCCCCTTTGCACAAATTCCAACCTAATCCAGTTCTGTGGATCTGAAAGTGCCAACAATAGTGAGGACTCCACAAAATCCACTGTTATCTGTCAGAGTCAATCATGCCCGCCCCCTTATGAATATTCTCCAAAGGCTCCTGTGGACTGTTTCTGTGCTGCTCCGCTACTTTTTGGATATCGGTTGAAAAGTCCTGGATTCTGGGACTTTCTTCCATACCAAAATAGTTTTTATGAGTACCTGACATCTGGCCTCAGCTTATATACTTATCAGCTGTATATTGATTCATTTAATTGGCAAGAAGGACCTCGGCTGGGAATGTCCTTGAAGCTCTTTCCTGAATATGTTAATAACAAGAGTTCTCATACTTTCAATGGAAGCGAGGTTAGAAGAATTGGGAGCATGTTCACAGGATGGAAAATTCCGGATAGTGACGTATTTGGACCTTATGAACTTATCAGTTTCACTTTACTGGATCCT
This sequence comes from Quillaja saponaria, assembly GCA_029379385.1. NCBI lineage: Eukaryota > Viridiplantae > Streptophyta > Magnoliopsida > Fabales > Quillajaceae > Quillaja > Quillaja saponaria. The sequence goes on from CM055612.1 coordinate 20,694,372, forward strand.
TACAAGGATGGTTTGTCTCAAAAACCTCATATGATCTGCTAGGAGAGATAGGTGGAATTTGATATTAATGCTGATTATTGCCAACTCTTTGAATGCATTATGGATAATTTTGAATGATATTAACTCCTGTCTCCTGATATGGTAATATATAAGGTTTCTGCAAGTTAAACTAGTGGTTTCTCTAGATTCCTGTAAAAAGGAAGAATTAGGAAAGGAAATATTCCTTATTATGACAGTATAATTTATACCTGGTTACTGGATCAGATTGAAAAAACTTATTTGCTTTTCCAAAGGCAACAATAAAGTTTCTCAATACTGGGATTAGGAATAAAATTAGTAGTATTTTATTATAATTAGGAGTTTAGTTATGTTTTATTAGGACTCTAGCTTTATCTTTATGTTAGTAGGATTTCTTTTTTATTAGGATTTTATCTTATTAGGGTTTCCCTTTTGTTAGGACTCTAGGTATTTATTGTTTTAGGATTTTTAGGGGGTTTATAATGACCTATTTACATTGTTATTTAACTTTTGATGAATATAAAAATTGTTTTTTTTTTTTTTTGGTATTACCACAAGTATCCCCACATCCTTGGATGTGAGCTTAATCTCGTTCGGGGATCAGAGAGTTAAAAGGTTTGTCCCCCTCCCCAAGTGGCGCCTCAGGACTCAAACCTTTTTGATTATTCCTGTTGAAGTAAAATACCTGTTGGTGCTGCATCACAAATTATGCTTCAACTACATAAGTGGACAACATTAATTGTTTTTTTTCCTACTTTCATGTACATGTTTCTAGCGTCACCTCCTCCCTGCTATCACAATTTCATAGTTTTTGTTAGTTTAAATGTAAATAAAGATCGGTGCTTGCCATTGTTGAGTAACACTGCTTAGTTATGACTGTTGTGTTGCATCAATAGTAACATCTCTTTGGTTGTTCCTAACATTGAAGACTGGATTGATCTGCAAACACATGATTAGACGATCTATGCATATTTTACTTGCTAATCCATTATGATATGTGATGAATACATTTGCAAATGATTTGTTTCCCCCACCCTTCACACTTTTCATTTTTGCCTCAGTGGTTGTCAACTCTCCAAGTTCGGGTATAAGCAAAGGCGCATTGGCTGGGATAGTATTGGGGGCTGTTGCAGGTGCAGTTACATTATCTGCAATTGTTTCTCTCCTTATATTGAGAGTGCACAGGAGAGACTACCATGCAGTTTCAAAACGGCGTCACTGTGAGTATCTTATCATAATTAAAAAGCATATACTTAATTTCTTCTAAGGCTTCTCTGGAATGCTGAGTCTTAATATGAAGATGATATTTGTTGCAAACATTTATTTTTGGTTATCATAACTGAGTGATTGAATTTATTTATTTATATTATCACCTATTTTTTGACATTACTTTCCTGGGGAGAGTAATATCATATCTGAATTGCTGAAAGTTGGCATACCATATGTGAAGATTACTGCCATAAATTGTTATTGTAATCTTCCAAATTGAATAATATTGTAAGATGCACATTAAGCATCCTGTTGTAAGTAAAGTCGGCAATTAGTTGAGTGGTACTATTCAGGGATTGTAATTTAGGAACACTTTCATTATTTCATTTTTAAACTATCCCTTCTTTTCTAATTTACATGTTTCCATGAAATTAAGTTTCTCTAGCATTCTCTATTTTGTTTCTCATGTTCTGATATCTAGATACCCATGGTAAATCTTGCCAAATCAAAAAGATTTTAACTTAGTTGTGTTTACACAGGTAAATGTGGACAGAAATACTTGTCGCCATTGCATACATCAGCAAATTAGCAAACAAAATATACTAATCATTGAGGCTATATATTTTCAGTCCATGATATATATTTTTTTAAATGTACCTTCTTGAATGATTTCCTTAATGCTTTCAGATTCCCCATCATTCTATTGTCATCACTGTTTTATGTTCTTATTTCCTTAAATTTATTTCTTTTTTACTTATAGACTTAGAGTAAAAATAAATAAATCAAAACTATGAATTCTGTGCATTTCATTTGTGAATTAATTGTTAAAAATTGAATATTTGTTGGTCAATGTCTTTTTTACGTTAGTCCTCTATTTATTTGCAGCGTCTAAGATCTTAATTAAAATTGATGGTGTGAGGGATTTCTCTTATAGAGAAATGGCCTTGGCTACAAACAATTTTAACAGCTCCACTCTAGTAGGCCAGGGAGGGTACGGAAAAGTTTATAAAGGCATTCTTGCTGATGGAACATTAGTGGCAATAAAACGTGCTCAAGAGGGATCGATACAGGGTGAGAAGGAGTTCCTTACAGAAATACAATTGCTGTCACGGGTCCATCATCGTAACCTTGTATCTCTCATTGGATACTGTGATGAAGAAGAGGAACAGGTATACTTTTTGTTAGAAACTCCGGAAATGATAATTACTTACATTTTCCTTTAGCAAATTTACTTGTTGGCTATAAATCAAATAATGGTTGATTCAGAATATAATTCTTGTTAGCAGTGTATGGCGTCCTTATAGAAATAAAATAGGGATACATTAATCTTTCAAACAGGAACATAAACTTACCTGATGCCTTCTTTCCATGGTAAGTTAATAAAGACAATTCTTTGTTTCCCATTTAACACTATTTGTCCATGATGTATGTAGACATTTAATGCGCATCAAATTTTCTATCACTCTAACTGTATAGATTTTTCTTTTGCTTTTTTATTTGGGAAACATGTATTGTTTCATGCTTGCAGATGCTTGTCTATGAATTTATGTCAAATGGCACACTAAGGGATCACCTCTCCGGTACAGCTTATTTTCTTGGTTTTTATTGTTGCCTTTTTCTAAATTCTGGTTATTTTGTATTATCAAGAACTTGTAATCAAACTCCATTATGTTACTGTTTTTTCCTTGTATTAGTTTTTATTCTATAAGATGGACATAGTTCACTTTACTAGAGAAATATTATTTTCTATGTGCTCTGATTTATTGGTACACTTGTGTTTTGCACCAGCTAATTCCAAAAAACCTTTGAGTTTTGCTATGAGATTGAGAATTGCGCTAGGATCAGCTAAGGGTATTATCTATCTACATACAGAAGCTGATCCTCCAATATTCCACCGTGATATTAAGGCCAGCAACATATTATTGGACTCTAAGTTTATAGCTAAGGTTGCTGATTTTGGACTTTCACGGCTTGCTCCTGTTCCTGATATAGAAGGAATTGTGCCTGCTCATGTATCTACAGTGGTGAAGGGGACACCGGTAAGACTTCCATTATTGATGATCTGATCAATATCATAAAATATCTATCATGATCCTTTATAGAAAATCCTGTAGTAATTTTTTTTTGATGTTGATGATAGTTTTCTTTCCATCAATCAACTCAGATGGCATAACTGCCGACTGTTTCTCATGATAGATAAGGAAGGTATGCAAAAACCGAGAAATAATTAAAAAAAAAGAAAAAGAAAGCATGTCTTACAAGTTGGATTAATTACACTGACTTTATTGAAGTAAATTGGTAGGGTTGGGGGGGGGGGGGACAATGTAATTAATCTAACTTTCTATGTCACAAGTGTGTTACTGTGGTGGACCGTGAACCTTTGACATTACAAGACATTTTGGTGGTATAGACAACAATTCTCAAGTCTAGAAGGTTTTTTTGGACTTTTATGCTTAGTTACTTATTCAGCACATATTCTAAGCTAGAAAGTGGGATTTTTTATTAAAGAAAGAACACATTGTCGCATACATATGTAGATTTGGAATGTTAAAGAATACCTTGTCATGAATGAGAAGTGGTAAATTTGCACCATTTTTCTGTAAAAAAGAGCTTGGACAGCTCCTGTCCAGAAAATTCAAATTACAAAAACCCCATGAACTGAAAATCTTCAAAGGCTGCTTCTAACATCCTCCATCATAGTATCTAATTTTGGCATTAAGGCCCCTTAGCTTTTAGTGTAACTTATGGGATTTGCATGATATGATCTAAAGGTTTCCTTCATCTTTCAAATAAAACATAAATTTTTACGGGAAATGATAAAATTTGAAACTCACCAAATTTGACAGACACAAAAATATATGATTATCATAAATAAGTCATCGTTAATGTCAAAACTTGTCAATGAAATTCGTTAAGCGTCAAATTTATCATTTTTTTCCTTGATTTTGTGAGCAACCTTTTAAACTGCTTTAATATCTTCAATATGAGAACGTTCTATTGTTAAAATACTCAGGTAGGTTTACTTATGGGTTTTATATATTTATTTCTCTTGCATATTGAACTTATATTTTACTAATAAATTTAACTTTCAAAATTTTAGGAATCCAGGAAGAAAATTTTAGGCCAATTGGTGCTATGTAATTAACTGATCTTTTTACGCTCTTTCCCTGTATAAATTTGCAGGGTTACCTTGATCCAGAGTACTTCTTAACTCATAAATTGACTGACAAGAGTGATGTTTATAGCCTTGGTGTTGTGTTCTTAGAGTTGCTGACAGGGATGCAACCAATATCACATGGAAAAAACATTGTCAGAGAGGTATTATCTTTAACTCCTTAATCTCTGCTCCTTTTGAGTAGAAGGTGAATTAAGGGTGAGAGTTGTATTATAAGAAGTCGGATAGAAATTAAAAGTTGAAATTCTTCAATACAGAAAGAACGTCATCATTTTTCTCTTCCATACATCATATTAAAACTTACCCTCCATTATGTAGTCCCTCATGACTTCAGCTATCTTCACAAAGAAAACTTTTCAATAGATCCTGAAAAATTAAACAAAAGAAAGCTATACCCAAAAGAGGAGGGCTCACCAATCTCTTTGCTAGTGAGAAAAAGATGTCCTGTTGTTGTCAAGTCCTCTCACTTTTCTCCACCATACCAATCTTACATTTGTCTTGTTGGAAATTACATTGACAACTCAGTTGCCCAATAGGGGAGCTGAAAGCAGTGATCTGTCACCGTTTTAAGAGTTTGTCCTGCCCTCCACCCCAAATCTCTTCGCTTTGAACAGAACGAGTTTTTGCAACTGGGGTGTCCAATAATTATCTTTTTTTATTTGGGTGGTGGTGGTTTGGTGGTAATGCAGCATTCAAATTGATTTCTCTAACTTGACATAATAATAACATACATGATTTGCATGTAATGTGTAACCTTGTCACTCAAGATCCTTTGATCTGTTATTGTTTTTTTCCTATTTAAATAACAGTAGAGAAATCTTTACTGAAGTGTTCAGTGGATTGCAATTTGTATCAAAATCAGGTTAATGTCGCATATCAATCTGACATGGTTTTCTCGGTTATTGATGGACGAATGGGATCTTATCCTTCTGGGTGTGTAGAGAAATTTCTGGCTCTGGCCCTAAAGTGCTGCCAAGATGAGACAGATGCACGGCCTACAATGGCAGAAGTAGTTCGAGAACTTGAAAATATATGGTTTATGATGCCTGAGTCGGACACTAGTGCAGCAGAATCCGTTGTCCCTCCTTCTGGAAAAGAAGTCACTCCTCCATCTTCTTCCTCTAATGTGAAGAGTTTTTATGTATCCTCAGATGTGTCTGGTAGTGACCTTGTTAGTGGAGTCATGCCAACCATCACACCAAGATAAGAAAATATTGGAAGATTTTATAATTAGCACTAATAGAGTATTGATTGAGATATATATTACATGTAAAACATACTGGCAGATTTCATTTGTAAATAATTTCTGTAATTTGTTGTAACACTACTGACAATGATAGTTTTGTGACGTGTAATATGGTTGTTTGGAAAGTGATTACAGATGGAGATGGCTTTTACAAATTTGAGATGTCTGATTTGAAGTAGGTGAACTTTTGCAATTCCACAACAAATTCCAAGTGAACTCCTTGTTTGAACACATTGTACTGAACAATGATTACGTGTGGCTGTATTTTTAGTGTATTTGAGTTGTCTAACAGTAATGATTTGTAACATGGTCCTGAAAAATTAATTTGTAAGTAAATTATAAAAAAAATATATTCATTTCTAATGTGCCTTGTGCTGTAAAAGAAAAAATAAAGAATAAAAATAGTGAGGCTCCTATGACACGTCCGAGAAATCCGGCTGCGCAGGACGCTTGCGCCAAACAATCCTGTGTCCGTAGCGTCCCATGCCACGAGACGTGCGGCCCAGCTTGAATGAATTGTGTCCAAGTGATTTTTTTTTTTTAATATGAAAGTGGCCTCCTTCTTAACCCATATGGGGAGGAGATAGTAATTTTTTTCATTATTTTTGGGTAGTGCTATGTGCAATTTAGGGGTGTGCACGGGTCGGTTCGGTCCGGGTAATGATAAATTTTTGAACCGAACCGAAAATTTTCGGGTAATAAAATTTATGAACCAAAACCGAACCGAAAATAGTTATTACCCCGAATTTACCTGAACCGAAAAAATATGACTAGTTCGGTTCGGGGTATTCGATTACCCGAAATTTAACAATATTTTACTAAAATTAATTTAAAAATTATATATTTTTTGTTTTTGAATCTCATACTTTTTAAATTCATTAGTTATTATAAAAGAAAAAATACAAACAACATAATATATTAACATATTCAACACAAATAAAAATATAAAATTATAAATTAATACAACAATACATTAAAATAACAAAAAAAGTATATATTTTGATTTTCGGGTAACCACGGGTACCCGTTTGCATTATACTCCACTACCCGTACACGAACCGAAAATAACGGGTATTAAATTTAACTACCCGAACCGAACCGAATAAGAACAAATACCCGAATTTTACCGAATCGAATTACCGGTTCGGTTCGGGTATTCGGTTTTTTTCGGGTTCTTTTGCACAGCCCTAATGTGCATTACCTATTTTTATGTGGGATGAAAAATTAAGAAAGATGATTCTTAAATTTTTTGTCTTTTAGTGTATTTTAAAGTTCACCTAACATTTTTAATAGTACACATATCAATACTCTTATTTTTAAGAGGGAGATGAAATAAAAAACAATACATGTATCTCCCAAAATTTATGATTTTCATAACTCCAAATTAAAAGAATTTGAAGAGAAATAATAATATATATAATAATTTTTGTTCTAATAACTAAATATTAATATTATTTATATCAAATACATACTAATACTAAAATAACAACATTTTATACGAATATCATGATGAAAGTAATTGTGTCCACGTTAAAAACAAAAAGTTCAAATTCCTTATCATTACACATACAGAAATCTATGTTGTCTGACAACTAATATTAAACATAGTATTTTGTCCCTTTCTCGTACTCTGCTCCTTTAAATTGGAGAGTCATTGTCTAACAGATGTGAGATTAAACGAAATTTTGTTGGGCGAAATTACTTACGCTTGGTTATGACTTATGACCGACTTTGCCAAAAGTTATCAGCATTATCATTTTGTGAAGGTAATGCCTGGTGTAGCTTAAAACGTGAGGAAGAGAATAACTACGTAATAAATTAAATTAAATTAAATGAAATCACGTTTCTTATGTTATCATGGAATCTTCAATCCATTCCTCTCTTTCAAGCGCATCCCAAAACAGAAAAAGGAGAAAAGAAAGAGAACGAAAGGCGACCTAAGGATAGACCTAGGCCAGTCTAAATGCACACAGCACAACACAATAGATGATAAGATTAAGGGGGGAATAAGTCTATGGATAAACAAAATGGAACTGACAGCATTGCTTGATGGGTATACTTTTGGTACCAACTTCATATGAAACAAGCAATTTCAAAAAAACAATAACAAAATCTGGCATATTTAAATATTGACTCCAAACCAAAACACCGGAATCCAAAAACAGAAAGTAGAGTTTGAACAACTGTGACTGCAGTTGTAACATGATTTCAAATTATTTTCAGGTTAAACAAGAAAAAATGCAAACGTCCTCTGGCAAGAATGCAAGATTATCAGTCTCTTGCATGACATCAGTACCTATGAGCCAATTTCTCCTTCTCCTGGTAGCTCTGAACATAACTGCAAGATTTGGGAAATGAACAAAGAAGAATAAGGAAGCAATAAAAAGACTACTGCCTTTCTTATGCATTTTTTAATTTGGGGGCGGGGGATTTAAGACATAACTGTCAGTTAAGGCTTTAATCAATAATCATTTAATCCATTTAGAAGCTTCCATTATGTCAGTTCAGAATTAGGACATCATTGACTCTATTTTCCTTCTTCTATACATGCACCGAGAATTTTACTGACTGTAACTTGACTACTTGAGATGCAGAAATTGGTCGAGGATCAATCTCCCTCCAGTCTGAAAATTGTAAATGATTGCACACAGAGCATCAGATTTCACAAAAGTTGCATACTAGTCAGCATTGAGACTTGATATCTTAAGTTGACAGCCAACCACTAGACTAATTCCATGTATTGCGTATTCAGATACATCTATCCACTAATAATTTCAAAATCACAAAAGCAAAACACAAAATCATAACATTGAAGTACTAAGCACCCTGATCAAGCTCTGGAGTTTTAGACCATCTATTTAAATAATAATCCATTTCTGATTATGATTTTTGCTGTTTAATCAGATTTGCTTTTGACGGTGCATAACACAGCTTAACATCCTACTAAGGGTGTGTTTGTTTAGGGGCTAATGATATGGGGGTTAAGCATCACATGGAGATAATATCATGAAGAATATATTAAGGATAGAAAACTTAAGCTTAATTGTGTTTGACTACGACAATATGTGAATCTTTAACTTATAAAATTAAAGAATAATAGAAAATTACTTATTTTTTATTATTTTATTTAATCCTGTGATAAAGAAGAAAAAACATGTTTCAAATAACACAAAACTAATTTTTTTTGTAGAAAACAAATGGAATCATTCTAAAACCAATTAAATAATAGAATATATATAATATATACACACACATAAATGACTAAGCTACATAAAATTGAATGTTATCAATTATTGATGTTTGGGTTAAAAAACATATCTCCACAAAATATGATGTTTGATTTACAAACTAGAAAAAGAATATAAAATATTAGTATAGTAGTATGAATTTCTACGTGATAAATCTCAAAACAGATCCTCTTTGAACCTTTTGCTGTATAATGTTAATTACTACTGATTTGGAGAATATATATAAAATTATAATGCGAGTTGGCTTAATCACAAGACCAAGGTCGTGTAGGCAATTAGACTAATAACCAGACCAAGGTTGTCCTCCATGTGCCGGGCAAAAAGGGAGTTTAAGCTATCTTAAACTAGTTTAGCTTAGTGTTTTTGTGAGGGACAGTAACTCCTATTCACTTCAGAGGTTAAAGTGCCAAATACAATTAATAAAGGTAAACATTGCACCAATAAATAAACTATAATCTCTCTTAACCTCCTTAGAAGGAATGGAAGGTGGATTTGATCCCAAGGGCTTGACCTGATGATCAGATCAAGAGATCGACTGTCCACAAAAGAAGATAATAGAGAATGTGGCCTCATTTCCCTCTCTTCATTACTGGGCCGAGGAAGGATTTGATTAGAGCAGGATAATCGGGCTTACTCTAACTACCTTGTCCTTAAAGGGAGAAGGGACTCAGCAACCCACCCTAGGGTGTGTTTGGTACGAGGTTAAGAGAACTAAATGTTTAAGTGATAAAGTTTTCCTCCGTTTTAAGTATGTTTGGCAAAGCATGGGCTAAAAGGCTATATCTTATAGCAATTAAAGGCTCTTTACAAAAATCACCTATACTTTAACCTCCTCCAGACTAGTTTAAGGGAGCTTAAACTTCTTTATTTATCACTGTATTTGAAAGAGACTAGAGCTCAGTGCTGTTAAACCAGCTAGACATTGTCTATACTATGTAGCCAAGATTTTTCTCACTCACTCAAATCTGCTCCCTGATCCAATCCAATGGTAGCAGATCAACCATCTCTTAGGCATCGGCAGCAAATTGTTTAGGTAATTTTGTTCTTTTCCACCCATGAATGAGATCATAGAAGTTCAACTAGCTCTTGTTTCTCCTTTTTCTTTACAAAACATGTCTCTATCTTTCTGCTAATATAGAGGCTAATGCCATTACTTATTTCTGTTTTGTTTTCTCAAGCTTGGAAATCTGTGTGAGTGTCCAGCTGACATTGAATTTGTCAATATTTACTTGATTTTCTGTAATCCCTTTAAAATTCTCTCTTGATTCCCACATATTAGAAACTGGAATTATGGGCTTCACATGCATGAAATTTTAAATGCTGCACAAACATAGTATTTAGATTTGTTAGCTGCAACTGGAATAGAGATTTTCATATGCAAAGTTGGGGGCTTTTAATTGGGACTTTATATATATATTTTTTGAAAATTAAAGTCTATTTAATGCTAAATGTGTTTCAGATGAGGTATTTAAGTAGGACCTTGCTTTCTAAGCTTTATGATTCAGAGGAGAAGATATTAGTGTTTCAAGAAACCAATTTCTAGATTTTCTGATCCTATGTAAATTTCTATGGAGATTGTGATGGTTCACTTTCACTTGTGATCTGTTTTGCTTATTTGGGGTCAGAGGAAACTGGGATTAAGGAATTCTACAGCAGTTTTTGACATAGAATATTTGTCCATAGTTAATACTTGCAGACAAATACTGTGATGATTGAAATCAATAGAAGTTGCAGTTGCATACAAATGACCATTAAATCTTCTTCAAAAGGTCTACTTTGTACTATATCATTATTCAGCCATTTTGTGGCATTACATGGAGTGAGATTCTTTTCCTGTCCTGTGCCTACTTTCAGTTTCTAGAGAATTAGTTACCGGGCTTATTAGCTTTCATACAACTGCATAATGTTGTCTTGCTCCATAGTTTGGCATAGTTGGAAAAATATCCTAGGGATATAAAGACAACTATTTATGAATTTGTATGAGGGCATGTAATTCTTAGGGCTAGTTAACTATTAAAGGAAAAAGTCTTATGAAAAGATTGCTAGACTACAAACCAAGAGTGCTTGTCGGACTAGAATGCATAAATGTATATAGATACCTTCTAATATAGAAATTTACCTTATGACTTAAAGTTCCCAAATGAAATTGGGCCCAAAAAGATGTTTCCTATTCAACGAAAATAAGAGAATATGGGTAAAGACTGTTGTTTTTTGTCTTGTTTATTGGGATGGGCCAAAATTTCACGGTTCAACCCGTTGGGTAATTATGACATGAGAGCAACCCGAAAATTAAGTTTTAGAGATTGTTTCTTTCTTGTAGCCAATATATATAGGCAGTTAGCTCTAGGGTTTCAATACATTTTTTCGAGCAAAACACTTGTATTTTATCCAAGAACAAAATAGTGAATTTCAATTCTTCAGCTGAGGATATAGGCTAGACTGAGTTGAACCTCGATATATCTTGTGTTTTTTTCTTTTGATTGTTCTCGTTTTTCAATTTAGATTTTATCCTACTCTCACTTATGTTTAACAAAGACCTTTAGTGAGTGATTTTCACGTGTTAGAAAAAAAAATCCTTAAGGAACTGTAGATGAATTTGACTTCTTTCATTTGTTGGTAACTATCGATCACTTAATTATTTACCGAATGGTACTGTTGTTTTGCTGCATGACTAGCTTTTTTATTTTTCTAGTGATACTTGAAATGCTTTAGCATTGCAAGTCATGTCACTGAAAATGGAAAATGTGCTCTAATCATATCTTATCAAATAATGATATTCTCTTACATTGGAGCACATAAATGCATTTGATACATGCATTAAAATGTATGAACAAATCTTGATCAATGCCATCACGCAAATTTGTGTATTAGAAAATTAGAAAATAAAAAGGAAGATAATTAGATCTGAGAAAACAAACAAATCAATGTACACCTATGCCATCTAGACTGTTTGAGGCAACAGATATCCCATAAATAGGTTGTGGAACCATATATGTTACTTAGATATTACGCCATGCATCCTTGCTAGATCATATTTAGAATTGTTTAAAAGAAGTGACCTTAAGTTATATGAAATTTAAATGCTTTAAGTATGATTTATTCTGCAGCTTATTCTTTTTTTTTTTTTTTTTAACTAATTTCGTTGTTAGAGTGATATGGATGAGAAAGGGCTATCTAGGAAAGTTTTGACATTTTTATGATTTTTCTGCGTGAGGAGCTTGGTGGAGTTGTTAGGCTGTCTATATCTAACATAGTACATGCAATGAAAAAGATGAATGATAATGATGTGGAGATGTTTTAAAGTTTGAAGAATGAGGATGAGAAGTATATCTTTGTTTAGTTCTTGGTGCTATGTAGCTCGATGTTCTTTTATAAGTATTGTGTTCATCACTTGTAGGGGTTTTTTTTTGTGATGACTTACATTTTTTAGCTTTGTGCTGAGCCTGATACTTAGGTATTTGATTTGATGCAATGTAGATGGTGCTAGATGATTATTGCTTATTATTTGACTATGTAGTTGTGTTATATTTTGTAATATTTAGGGTTTTTTTTTTGTGATGACTTACATTTTTTAACTTTGTGCTGAGCCTAATACTTAGGTATTTGATTTGATGTAGATGGTGCTAGATGATTATTGCTTATTATTTGATTATGTAGTTGTGCTATATTTTGTAATATTGCTTTCTGGATTTACCAAAGAAGTCTGCTACAACAATTGGTAATATTTAATTTTATGTAGCACAGGTATTTCATGTTCGAATATATATATATATATATATATACACACACACACACTATTGTTCAATTGCTTCTAAAATTAGGTTGGATTTGTTTACTAGAAAATATCAAGACGAAAGAATATGTATTTTGTTGTTTTCAAAATTGGAAATAAAATAAAGATAATGATAATTTGATGTGAATTTGTATTTTCTTTATTTTTCTTGTAATAGTTTTTAAAACAAAATAATTGCACTATTTAACTCAATTTTTTTTATTTATATCACAAGATTAAATAAATAAAATGATAATTATTTTTATTAATTTTTAATCCCGTATTAATATTTAAGAGGTTATAGATTACTACATTTATTATCACATCGATTGAAGTTTCTATCCTTAATGTGATGCTTAGAGCCCATTTGGTATACGGATTGCAAAGTTCGTTTGTCGATTGAGGTTCCAATAGTTGGATAGGGAGCGTTTGGTTTCCCAAAAAAATTGAGATTGACTCAATCGCAATCGATCCAAATCGGAAAAATTCTCCACTTGTCAAAAGTAACTGTAAAGGAACTTTTTGAGTTTTTATATTGCATGCTGACACTAGAACTGTCCAATTTACCCTTTATCTTTTTATATATTAATAGTTATCTCTAACCCAATTCTCTCTCAAAATTTTTTTTGTTAAAAATTTAATTTAATTTATTTACTTAATTATATTATGTACTATTATGTAATATGATATTCATATTAAAATAACTCATTAATAACATGCATAAAAATATTTTATTAATAACTAAACATTAAAATAACTTGTGCAATATGCAAATCAAATACCACTACTATGCATGAACTTAATGGTAATTATATATCTAAACTGACTTTTGTAATATGCATCCCAAACATATATTTGACTTATTTACAGTATGCATTCCAAACCCATATTTGGCTTATATCTTACTTATGCAATTTGACTTATCACCAATTTGACTATTACAATCTGTATACCAAACTGAGCCCTTAACCCCTGTTTCTTTAACCCATACCAAACACACCTTAAGGGGTAAAGATTCTCAAACATACATCAATCAAATTATACTTCATTCAGCAACAAAACTAGAAGCTGAATGACTGGATTAAACCCAAATGAATTTTATGTTTGAAGCATCTAAATTTGTGAATTCCGATCATCCAACGGATCGTATGGAACCCCAAAACTAGATAAACTAAGAAAAACTCACCAGTATAATCAAATATCAACGAAAAGAAAAAGAGAGCAAGAAAGTAATTTGAGAAAACTTACGCGTGAACACCGACGAGAGGGCCGAGAAGAAGGGTAGCGCTGATCCAATTATCAGAGACCTTGTGGTGGATCTTAGTAGGAAGATCCTTCCACAGCCCAGTCATCACCTTCTGCTGAAATGGTGAAAGGGCATAGACCACCGCTTTCAACTTCACCGGTTGTTTTCCCATCTCGTTCTCTCGTCTGCTGTATCTGGTCGTTTTCGATTGCCGGGAAAGAAATGGTCATGCGTGATCGCTAGCTCTCTGCTATGCTTCAGCTAGTTTAGATTCGTTTCATCTTTAAAAGCCCTAAGGCCCTCGAACGAATATCTGGCTACCCGACCCGCGTCCATAATGGATAGGTAGATGAAAATCTTGAATGCCGTAATACAACTTTCAAGGATTAGCATCATGAATAACAAATATATATATATATATTTTAATCAATTATTATTTCAATTGGCAGAGAGAAATTAGATTGCATATTCAAGCCAAAACTTAGTGAATTTTTCAGTTTGTTTTGGATCTCACAAAATGATCTGGTATCCTGTTTGTTTGTTTTTTTTTTTTTTTTCTTACATCTATTCATTTATGTCTATAGTTAAATTCTCTTCTAAAATACATTTACACAATATTCTTTCTAACCACTACCATTCACGTAATTTTTAATATTCTTTTAGAATCTTTTTGCATGCAATAAATTGAAATTGCAAATCAAATATAATTCTTATATTTTAATAGGCGTTTTATTCAGATAACTTAAATAGTTACAATTAGAATTATGCTTTCATTTGATTGCTGTCTCTAGAGGTTGTCGAAGGAGGAAATTGTCATCTCTGGCGATCACCTGCAGTGATGAATCATTTCTCTGACTTTGGTGGTAATCTTTGGCTATGGTAGTCTTGACGATTGTGATTATTTTTTTGGATAATAATTTTGTTCATCTCTAGCAAAAGAAGGAGGCATAGTTGCTGGTGAGTGATGACTCACAATAGTGATGACAATGGACCAGATTTAGCCAAACCTGTACCTACTTGTTCTCTTTTACCCTGTATGCATATCTTCCTTTTACTCATGACCAAATGTAGGAATGTACTATATACCCGTACCTTACCCACAAAAAAATTTCTAAACTCTTACATGACCTTTTACTCTTAATTAGGATCATATAAGATTAGATAAAACATTACCATTCTTGATTTATTTACTACAACAATTATAAAATACTATATAATCAATATTTTTCACATTCGTTAAAAATCTAATTAATCGAGTCTAAAAGCCTTTATCCACCATGCGGTTGCATTTTTCCTACCCATCATAGCCAAATTGGAATTGCTATCCCTAGCTAACGACATGTGGATGAGGTGAATGGCTGTCTAGGATGGTGTGTCATTATGAAGGGGTGTCTGCTAATGATTACATACATACAAACTCATTTAGGATGAAGATTAACTGAAGTGTGTATTTTTGGGTCTATCCATAAAAATTGACCATGCGCCCATATAGTTATTTCTCAATTTCTTAGGATTGAGTTAACAATTATAGTTTCAATTGAAGTGTCTCACAAGCTAAGAAAATTCAAATTGGCAGTTCAATTCCTAATTCCAATTTCATGCATCCAAAAGGACTTTTACGGTACACTTGATGCATTGGAATATCAATTTCAATTTCACTAGAATTGAGATTAGTCATAATTGCAATTCATGAGTTTGGATAAAAATAATAATAATCAGATTTGTGCTTCAAACACTTGGTATTCGTCTCTAACGATTCCTGGCAAGGTGGTGTCCACCTTTGATGATTCCTGATAGTGGTTGTTGTTGTCATCTTCAATAGCCTGCCTAATAGTGGCTATAATCGTAGTTGATGAGTATAATAATGGTTATTCTCCTTTTTTATGTGTTCGACAGTGAGAGTAGTCATCTTTGGTAGGTTGACTATGAAGGTGAGTAAGAACAATAGAGATGAGAAGGTTGTTAGTGAGTGCCGACGGATGGAGGAGGCTATAAGTGGGTGGTACCCAGTGGTGGATGTCGACTTAGCCTAGTGGATGTAGTTGACCCACTGGTTTTAAAAAATAACCTTAGTGAATTATGTAAACAAAAAAAAAAAAAAAAAAAAGTAAAAAAAAGAAAATGCTCATGTACATTTTAAAATGTTATAAGTTTATCTAAAATTTTATTAGCCTACAAATAAAAGTCATCAATATAAATAAAGCTATTAGTTTGGTCTACAAATATAACTCAATTTACATAATTGTGTCTTAGTCCAAGGTCCAAACTTATTAAAATAAGAGTTAAAATAAAAAGTAAAGTTTTGTCTTCTAGTTTTAGGGATTAATTAGGAATTAGAATTTGTGAAAACTTAAAATTATGGAATGAGGGGCTAGAACTCTTTACGTTTGAAATTTAGAGGACGCACGCTGTAAGCGGTGGCCGAGCTAAAATTCTATAACCATAACAAAGTGGAGTTTCTTGGAGACCCATAACCAGGTAAGTAATAAAACAAATCATCTTCATCTAAGAGTCTTCAACAATCATAACAATATAATTATGTTGTTGAATATTAGCTTTTATGTACTAATTGTGCTCCTTAGTTCATAGAAATTTATTATATTCCCTTGTTAAAAGAGTTTATTGCATTAGTGGTGACAACAAGGGATGGATAAATTTTACTAGAAGTTTAAAACCATTGCTTAATAGGCAATAGGAACTAGGAAGTAATGGATGGAAGTGTTATCACGTAGACACAAAAAATGATCTATTTTAAGGCCATATTCCGATATTAAATCTGTGTCTACCATTTCACATCAGTGTTTGTCTTTGCTCTCGTTGTTATCTTGTATTTGTGTCATTTTCGGCCAAATTTATCGACGTCTACTTGTCACTTATTTGCATTAGCCAAAGTGCAAACGTAATTATCTTGAATTGGCATCATTTTCAACCAAATTTATCTGCGTCTGTGTTAATCTTAGTTACACTTGCATTTTGCAGACACAAATAATATAATAATATTATTCTTTTAAAAAAAAAAATATATCTTCTTATCTGCGTTTATCACTTAATATACATACATTTGCAATGGCGGAAGCAGAAGCTTGTCCCAGTTTAAATTTTAGATCTCAATCTCTTTCTCTCCTTCCTCTTCTTTGCTCCATTGCTGACCAGTTGGAGCTCCATTTCGTCTGACCGAGCCTCCATATGTTCAGTCTTCACCACCGTCAGATCAGGGGAGCCTCTATTTGCAGGTATGGTATACATGTTCATGTATTGTTAGCTAGGACTCAAATTTTCTTGCTTCAATATAACACATTACTGTTCACACAATGGTAAATTAATGTATAGTTATGTATAGATTAGTATGAGAGATGGGGTGGTGGTATTGTATTTAGGCATGACAATGGACATTTAGTCGGGTCAGGACCCAGCCCGTTAGATGCCCATGCCCATTACAAGATCAAAAATTATGTCATCTTAGACCCATCACTTAATGGGTATACCTAGACTCAGGCTCATGAGTCATACCCATAGACCTTTTTTTTTAAAAGGGAAAAAACTAGTTCAACTTATTAATTAATAAAAAATATCCACTTAAAGTAAAGTTTGCCCTTACCTATTAAAGACCCAAAACTATGTCCATTAGAGGCCCATTTCATATATGGGTATACCAGACCCATACCCAAACTTCTGGGCCCTGACCCATTGACCAGACTCGATATATATATATATATATATATAAATAATATTTTCTCCACATTTGTCCAAAATCAGCTTTTTAAATTATAATATTTACCATATAATAGTTAAATACTATTTTTTATAAGTACCCAACACATTTTTTTATAAATTTACCATATAATATTTAAATACTATTAAATATTGATAGATAACAACTTTGCATCAATTAGCTTAATATAAAAATTATAAATCTAAAAATAATCATGAACATAACAATAAGTTAACTTCAATTATGTCCAAAATCAGGGCAAAACAAAATGTCTAACACCAAATAACCTACAAATGGGTTGTCCAACACCAAATAACCATAGCATTACCATCTAAATATCAAACCATAAATATAGTAAGCAATCTTGGAAATCTAATAACATCATCCACAAATTGATCTATAAAAATATAAAACATATCAAAAATTTTCCAACTATCATATTCTCTGTCTTCTCTAAGACTCGATATAAAATAAGAGCTGGAATTGATAGCAACAAAAAAAGAATTGAAATAGCAACACGAGCGTCAATCATATCAGAAATTAAACTAGCCATCACACCACCAAAAACTTCCTTAATATCAAATATTGTTGAAAGGATCCCAAGAGTCTGATGGGATATATGCACACCAACAACAACTATAATTTGAACTAAGTGATTCATTAATGACATGGGTCAATCATTCAACTTCATACAAATATTAAATGCTCAAATCTTGGTAAATGGAGATTAAAAGAATAAGAAAATAGCATTTCAATGCAAATGATTTATTAATGACATGGTTCCATCACCACTTTAAGCTCATGTATGCCTTCTAAAATATTAACACTTAATTATAAAAAATAGATATTAACAAAATAACATAAATAAATTAAAAAAATAAAAATATTACTTTAAGTTTTGCTTGAGTTGTCCGCAATAAAAGCATCATAGACATCTATTTTACCATCTGTTGTCTTGTCACCTCTTACAAGTAATCAAATAATAATTAAAAATAAAAGTGTAATATAGCCAAGGAAGTTAAAATACCATCAAAATTAATAATATAATACCTTAAATAGCCCACAACCAATTTTGAAAGCACATCAGCGCTTCCACAATTTCTAAATGAAGTATACTACGTAACAGACTGGTCAATCTCTCACCAATACTGAACGTAGACTCCAACACAACAATAGACACAAGAATTGCTAAAAGAGGCATGAGAAATTGCTTGCACAGTTGTGTCACACCCCTCACGGAGGCACGACTGGTCGGAGGATTGGAGAACCAAACCTCCGTGACTCTGACTTCAAAACAAAGTAACACACATGACTCTTAGCCCAACTAAAGGATAAAAATAAGCTTTTATAAAACAAAAGTTCATTGTAAAATTTTATTTTCTAAAATAGTTAACAATTTACTGAAAAAATTTTGGCAGTTGTTCCCAACAATATAGGAACATGCCTCAAAATACAAACACCTATGCTTTTGATCTCACACAAAAATAACACCAAGATAACAAGGAGCTTCACTCCATCCACATCCTAATCAAGACAAATAACTAAACTACATCATACCAAAATTAGACACCTCACAGTTTTAATGTGACTGAAAACTTTCATCCTTAACTGCAAGTCTGAGATCCTAAAAATGTCGTGCCACACTCATTCGGTAAGTCCTAAGCTCGGCGACGCCATGTACCAAACCATTGTCATTAAAAAAAATATCCACGAGAGAGGGGTGAGTCATATGGACTCCGGGAGTGAAAAATCATACCCAAAGAGTACTAGCATCACACAATACAAGTGTGTAACATATAGATAGTAATATCATGTAATATTGTTCATATAACATTTCAAATGACACGTATACGTGGTAAGTTTTACAAATTCACAATTTATATGATACACATGATCACAATTTAAATCAGAGCAACAATATCACGCAAGAGTAATCAAATGGCTAACTAGTGACCCAGACTTGCACAACATTATCATCCCATTCCGGGCATTTACGTGCTCGCCCAACAAATTGATCTCCGTACACAATCCATCCCACTAGGGGCTTAGCACTCAATTAAAAAACAGTTTATCAGAATCATAATTTTCTTATGATTTTAAATCAAAACATCCTAGGTGCACCTGAATTTTTAATTTCAAAGATAAAAATCACTTTTCATAAAAATCTCACTATGTTGGCCCTTATCAACCACAACCAATGTCAAACAAAGCAACCAATATCAAACAAACGTAATTTAAATAAATTACTAAAATACTTTACTTGCTTATCTTCCATAATCACGTATATTCAAATAAACATATAATTACACATACTAATCTAGTCCCTAAAGGCAGCAATTAACCACTTACCCGTAACCGATTCCATTCGTCACTCACACTTGCGTCCAAGCGTCTTATCAGGTCCACATTAGAATCAAGAATTAAAATTCATATTCCCAAATAATACTTAGTTCATAAACGTGATGTGATAAGGTTAATAATGAAGAGACATTTTAAATGCCTTGACAATGTATAGGGTAGAAGAAACCATTAGAAAAGATAAAAAGCACTCAGTGAGTTAGAGATGTTGAAACTGTCCAAACTTGGGATTTGGACCAGTGTCCACTTTAATGGTTATATCTTTCTTTAGGTAATTCCAAATCCAGTTTTATAAAATTTATAAAATACTAGACACATGTAGCTTTATAGTGGTATATCATTTGTAATTTTTGGATTTGTAAATCATTACAGTTTATTCTTTGAAGTTGCATCAAATTCTACAAAACGCATGATTTTTGACAGCTTTGACCTTATCTTAGTTAATTAGAACATAACTTTCTCTAGAAAAATGAAATCTGATTTTGTTTGTTAGGTTTATTAATAAACAAGTATATATATCTTTATTATTTAGAAACTTTTCCTAAAATCTGTCATGAACCTACTCAATTCATTACATGAACCAGAAATAGGGCAGTGCGAATCCTGTCTGACCTAGCCGGAGTCTAACAACTATAACTCACAGCATATTTGGAACCAAGCTACAAAATTTTGTAGACAATATCCCAAGATCCTAAGCAACACTTTCTATTATGAACACTTATTTTAATTCAGCTCCAAAAACACCTGAAACCCAAGATTGTTTTCATCCACAAATCTGCCCCTGCACCCCCTTCAAAACCCATTTAACTCTCGTTTTCCACCACTTTCAAGCTCTAATTCATACTCCTCACTTAACACTAATTCACTAACATTACTCCTAGTCCAAATAAATTCAAGATTGTATTAGTGATTTAGAATCAATCAAGAACTTAAGTTGTCACTTTCCAATATCAATCCAACCAAGTTTTACTCCTTAAGCTACAATTAGTTTCTTGTAGACATTTTATCAAATATCTTAAAGACACGATTTATTTTCATTTATGTTTATATATGTATTGATACATACACCAAAAGAATCAACACAATTCCAGCAACTCTCATGTTACTTAAATGACCATTAATTCAATAGACTATAATGTGAATGCTAAAAAGTAATAAACAAGTAAAGCTTAGTAATCATTATGGGTCACTCTTTCCATGAGAATGCATTTTGGACTTAACCATTGCACCTGCTGACATTTCAAATTGACTAACAATAGGTCTAAGACAAACTAATAGTGAACAATTCTTACTGAACCATTCAAACTTGTCAAGCAGTGATAAGATAAAAGACCAAAAATTTAAAACCAACGTTATGATTTTAATGCCAACAACAATTTGTTCATTAGATTGTACTAAAGGAGGGGTTGTACCATTTAGCATGAGGCCATATAGATATGGGCCATTGTAGAAAGATATAATTGAGAAGTTGGTAATAGAAATGATGGATAACAAGATTATTAGGGTAAATAGCAGTTCTTTTGCCTCTCTTGTAGTTTTGGTGAAGAAAAAGGATGATAGCTAGACATTTTGCACTGACTAAGTTTCCATACCTGTCATTGAGGAGTTATTGGATGAGTTACAAGGAGCTAAGTATTTTTCAAAGCTTGATCTAAGAAGTAAGATATCATTAAATAAGGATGGAGCCAAAACATATGCACAAAAATGCTTTTAGAACTCATGAAGGTCCTCTATGAATTCATTGTCATGCCTTTTGGCTTGACTAATGCACCGGTAATATTTCAAAGCATAATGAATCACATATTCAAGCCTCTGTTAAGAAAATTTGTTTTGGTATTCATTAATGACATACTAGGGTATTACAGATTCTTAAGATAATATACTGTTTGCCAAGAAAAGAAAATGTACATTTGGCAGCTTACATATGAACTCCTATGACACATAATTAGTGCTACAAGGGTATCTACTGATGCCAAGAAAATAGAAGCTATGACCAAGTGGCCAGTACCTAAAACAGTGAAAGAATTAAGAGGGTTTCTAGGCCTAACAAGGTTACTACAGAAGATTCATTAGAAATTATGGTAAGATCAATAGAAGTTTGACTATGTTACTCCAGAGGAATGGCTTTGAATGGTCCAAAGAAGCTGAGAAGGCCTTTCTATGTTTAAAAAAACTTATGACACAAGCACCTGTTTTAGCATTACTTGATTATAAGGAAGTTTTCACCTTAGAGACTGATGCTTCAGGTGGAGGTATTTGAACTTGTGCTTATGCAAAAAGGTCATCCTATAACATTCATTAGTAAAGCTTTAGAGCCATCGTGTATGCAGTCAATAAATGGAAACAATATCTGGCAGGCAAGCATTTCACAGTCAAGACTAATCATCTATTAAAAGGGAAGGAATGTAATAGAGTGTTGTAAAAATGGTTATTAAAGCTTATGGGATTGGATTATGAGATCCATTATAAGACAGGTAAAGACAATACTATGACAGATGCATTGTCCAGAATGTAGCATGATAAAGATAGTGAAGCAGTCTGCTCGGTACTATCTATGGTGACCACAGATTTGGTGAAAAGGATAGTGGCAAGCTATCAGCTTGATTACAAAATCCTAAAGCTAATGGAAGAAATCAAGAACAACCAAGGTAACCAGAAGAATTATATGGTCACTGAGAAGGGTCAACTCATGAGAAAATGAAGGTTAGTAATTAGCAGTGACAAAGACATGAGAGACGAACTATTGAGATTGTTCATGCCAGTGCTCAAGAAGGGCATTCTAGAGTACATGCCACTCTAAAAAGATTGATCAACAACTTTTATTGGAAGGGAATGCAAAATGAAGTAAGGAATTTCATCAGGTGCTATAAAGTTTGTCAAAGATTTAAGAGTGAAAATGTGACTTCTCCAGGGCTTCTATAACCTCTGCCAATACCCAACAGAATATGGACTTCCATTTCAATGGACTTCATTGAGGATCTTCCAAAGTCTGAAGGCAAGTCAGTCATTTGGGTGATAGTAGATAAACTGTCTAAATTCTCTCATTTTCTGGTACTGCAACATCCTTATACAGCCTTGACAGTATCTCAGGCTTATATGAACCTCATCTACAAAATCCATGGCCGCCTATAAGAAATTGTGTCTGATAGAGACATAGTATTCATGTCTCAATTCTAGAAGAAGTTATTCAGGTTATATCAAGTTCAACTAAGTCACCTTATAGCTTACCATCCTCAGTCAGATGGTCAAATTGAAGTAGTAAAAGATCCTTATAAGCTTACTTAAGATACCTTATATGTGATTCACCTAAATAATGGGCAAAATTGCTTCCTCTGGTACAATACTGATACAACATCTCATACCAGTCTGCCATAAACATAACTCCATATCAGGCTTTGTTTGGACAAGAACCCCTTTCACATGTGGTCTATAACAAAGGAGACTCTAACAATGACACTATTGATAGGTCTTTGACAATAAGAGAAGTAGTGATTCAGATATTGAAGCACCATCTAACAATGACATTATTCATATAATAGGATGAAAGTACAGGCTAATATGCACATGACAAAAAGACTATTTGAAGTGGGAAAGTAGGCTTACTTAAGGCTTAAACCACATAGACAAGGATCACTGCATCATACTAGTTTCCCCAAACTGGTAGCCAAATATTATGGTCCTTACTTGATTTTAGCTAGAGTTAGGCAAATGTCATATACCTTGGAGTTGCCAGCTGACTCCAAAATCCATAATGTCTTTCATATGTTTCTTTTGAAGAAGCATTATGGCCAGTTCCCAGTTTAACAACAGCTTCCTATGTTTGATGATGAAAGACATTTGTTGCTTGAACTAATTGCTGTCCTAGATAAAAGGACTGTGAAGAAAGGAAATAAAGCAATGGCTCAAATACTAGTATAGTGGTCCAAGGATTGCATATAGGAGGAATACAGGACTTTGAAGATAAAATTTTCTCAGTTCAATCCTTGAGGTCAAGGATTCATCTGAAGAAACAGATTGCTTAGTGAATGGGCCATTGTGAATGGGCTCAGATGCTAACCAAGTCTGCTTAGTCTAATAATGAGAAATAGACTAAATGCAACGTTTAACTAAAGCTGACTATGATGATTAGTTGGCTAAGTTGTTAAGAATTCTGTTAAGTTTGTTAGTTAGTTCAATTCAGTTCTAATACAGTTAGTAATCATCTCCTTTAGTCTGTTAGCCTTGTTAATATTAATATCAGAATATGTGTAAATGTATCATCATCATGAACATTAATCAAATTGGCTGTAGGCCTTGTTTTCTCTTTCTTTTTTCTCTCTTTCCTTCTATAATTCCAAGAACTTCACCTCATGGCTTGAGGAGTTCGTCTGGCTAGCTGTTCTAGCTTGAGATTCTTGGTTTACTGTATATCAAACATATACTTTGATAATAGGAAAAAGAGAAATAATTAGTAATTACCATATGCAGTACTATAAGGGGTACAGATTGCACAACTTAAAAGTAGATTGGTCAATGAACCTAGGAAAACAACTAAAAGTAGATAAGTCAATAAACCCAAAAAATGAACTCAGTGGATTGATGCCTTGATAGGTCTTTTATAGGAGAGGGAACAAGGAGATATGAGAAGCAGCAAAACATAAAGTAGCGCAAAGGAAGAATATGCCTCTTTTTGGTATTTCACAACGATCGAGTAATGGGTCTTTACGAGCCTTGCCCAGACCCACTAGGTATTTTCATAATTTACCCATACCCAAATCATAATTTTATAGTTTAAATGGGTATTTTGCATACCCATTAGGGTCGGGCCGGGTCGGGACTGCTATTAGACCCGACCTATTGCCCTCTAATTGTATTGTTATGATTTAGGTAAGGGATTAAGTCATGTGTAGCATGGGAGCCTCGTACCAAGGGTTGGAAAATTAAGCAAAAACATAATTAGATCCTAACTTGTCCAAACTCCTATTAATTAGATTTATAATTTCTTAAGTGAGAAGTTTTTTCTTAAATAAATTCTAATAAGTTTAAGTCCAAGAAAGGATCCAAATGCCTTAAAACATTGAAAATATTAGATTAAGTCTAATAAAAGATTCAAATACCTAGATGGGTAAAGTACAAATCATAACAACTTCTAACAATAATTCATAATGCATAAGTCGAATAAAATAAAAAAAACCTATCCATATGCCTTAAAATCGAAAAATATTTTTATCCATACTTTAAAATCTTGAAAATATTAGATTAGTTCAAATAAAAGATCCAAATGTCTAGATAGGTAAAATATAAATCATAACAACTTCTAATAATAAATAAACTTATGTAATAAAATATTTAAAATATATATAATAAATAAACTTATGTAATAAATATAAATATATATATATATATATATATATATATATATATTTATGTATGTATGTATATATTATAACTAATGTAACAAAACTTGAAATAAAACAAAGAAAGAAAAACTTAAACTTTAAAACAATACATTCTAAACCATAGTTATACATAATCCAAACAACACCAAGATAAAACCTAAATGCCAATATATAGAAATCAAAGGAAAGGCCATTAATTGACTATGTAAATAATATATTCATATTAGCCAATTGAAACTACAGGTGCATGAGTGGTAAATACTCATTTAACATCCTAGCTAATTGAAGTTTGAAAAAAAATTACTTTTAGCAATTTATATATGTAACTAATTCTTGTTCTTCCCTTTCTAATAATTCTTATCTTCCATTATTACAGTGGTTCAATGCATTGATATGAAGGCTCTATGCATATTTCAATGCATGTCCAGGAAAGCTTATTGGCTATTTCAATTGTATTGCATATTCTTGTTGTTCCCTTTTGGTACTCATGAATGTGAAATGTTTTTACTAGGAGACTTGGAAGGGCAATCATGAGTCCACTTAGAGATAATGCAAGTGAGTAAATGTTATAAATGTGGTTGAGTAGGTCATTAGATTTGTGATTTCCCCTTTATGGTTTTTAATAAAAGAAATTCAAATTCAAATTTTTGAGTACCCAGAGGTTCATTATACTTGCAATTATGATAGAAGTATCATACTGGAAATTAAAAGCAAATGGAACAGTTCCGGGGATGGTACTATATGTAGCTACCCCATTAACAGAGTAATCCTTCAATTTCTCTTCTTTTATTCAAGTTTCATAGATTTGTGTACTAATATATATTTACTTAAATTTGTGTACTAATATATATTTGTTCATTATCTCAATTCATAATGTCTATATATATTAATTGTTGATGCATGCATTGCATATCATATTCCCCAGAGACCCATTTGAGAACCATTTTAAATGAACTAATATATGTTCGTCTGACATGAAGAATGTATATTAATTTCATTCAAAATGATTCTTGAATTATACAAGTTAAGTGAACAATTTAAGAAAACGAATATTCTATTTGTTATGGTGATATACTTAACTTTTTGTTTATTTGGTTGAAATTTTGGCTATGTTTCTCTATGTTCTTCGGGTACATACATAGACATAGAAATATTAGCTTGTCTATGTTGTGTGCTTAGGAGACCATAGCAAAATGATGCTTGAAAATCACTAAGTGAGAACAAAAAAATTAAGCACATCATTGGAATGAGAATGTAAATTTCTTGAATGGGAGAGGACCAACCCATAGGATGACGTTAAAAGTGGTAGAAAACATATACTAATAATTGGTTTATTCATTTTAATTAAGGACAATCTATATGTTGGGTAGTTGTTGTAATGAAATAAAAGAGTTGAAGTGTTATATGACCAACTCAGAGACAATATCTGTTGATAGAAGTTGGATGTATAGTCTTATGATAGATCATAATATGTTAGATGGATTTAGAGAAAAGGGTTAAAGGATTTCTTAACTTTGTTTTTGCCAATATGAGTTATACATTTGACGGAAAAATTCAGTGTCCCTGTAAAATCTGTGATAATAGTAAATTTCTTACTATAGAAAAAGTAACTATTCACCTCTATTATAAGAAGGGTTTTGATGCAGTATATAAAAAGTGGATTGCTGTATTGAGGAAAGAAAAAAACAATGATGAACTCAAGTATTCAAATTTGCTAGTTGGGCAAGTATGGTACCCGATACAATTAGCTCACAAGGTGGACCTTAGAATCTCTTATTTAAAAAATAAGTGGGATTAACTACGGAAAGATGGAATATGTTCCGGAGATTAGAGAAGCAAATTGACATTGTATGGGATTTGGTCAAAAAAATGTGGACGAGGATGGATGAGTGGTGGAAGTAATAAGTGAAGTAAGTTTATTAAATTATATATATATATTTGTTGAAAAAAATAAATAAAATAGTTGTTTCTAATAATATTTTCAATACAACGACATGACAAGGAAGTTTGGCAATTTAGAAACAAGCCTTTCGAATTGGCTGACGAGCTGGACTTTCTTTTCGTAGGCCATTATGCTTTAGGATCATAAGCATATCTTCCATCTTTTAGAATTTTACCATCGGGTGATGATGACAACAACAATGATAATGAAAAATCTGGGTAGACACCAATTCTACCCCCTATGAAGGTTATGGTTCCAATCTTGGAAATGAATATGAAGAATCTCTTGTACTTGGAGATTTCAATGTGTATGCCCAATACTTTGGTGAGGGACAGTTTCCCACATCAGTCTCCATCATCATCATTGACACCGTTTGTAGTTGGCACTAGTAGGGTTAGTATCACACAAAGGAGGAAGAGGAAGGTAAGGGTAAGGGTAAAGCCGCATGTGTCATACAAAGGTCAATAGATGAGCTGCTAGAGGTGACTAAACAAAGTTTTGGCAAATCTCATCTCTCATCCTCCTTAAACCAAACCTCTGCTCCTGAGGCCCCAGCCTCTTCTATTAGTTTTGTCCTGGAAACAATAAGGAAGAAACTTTCCACAATGGCTTCATGAGGTAGTAAGCCTATTGTAGGTAAAAAATAAACTCATTTATTGGCAAAATGCTTATTACACATTTGATGCTTTTCAAACATAGGCCTTGAATGATCTAAGTGTTGATGAGTATGTACGCAATACAACAATGGGTCCAAGTTGGTATAAGAACTAGTACAACGGATATAGTGTCAATAGTTATAGGTTTCATACCAAACATCATGAAAAAGCAAAAACAAATAAATAAATGAACAATGGTGTTGTGTGAATGGAAACTATTATGATGCATATGAGTATGACTTTTATGGTATGTTAACTGACGTTATTGAGTTGGAGTATGGGGATCCTAATAACAAAGTTATCTTATTCAAGTTTCCTTGGTATGATTCTTCTCAGAAGAGACTTAAAATTTACCTCCAGCATGGTTTGATTGAGATAAACCATAAGTCCAAATTTAACTTAGACAAGCCATTTATGTTGGTTTATCAAGTCACATAAGTATTTTATACAAAATATCTGACTAAGAAAAGAAAGAGGCTTGATTGGTAGGTAGTATGCAAATTAAAACCAAGAAATGTTGTTAATTTACTAACGGCCGAAGATGAGAATTAAGATGTAATGCCCATGGTTTCAAACTTCTTTCAAGATAAAGAAACCTTATTTCCAGCTCCAGTTACTATTGGCAATGATTTCAATGTATGTGCTTCATTTCACAGTAAAGGAGTGATGGATGAAGTCAATCTAAATGAGCTTCTTCCATCCAAAAGTAAAAAATGTGCTAGAATAGTTTCTAATGATGATTATATTAACGACGATGAAATAACTTCAGTTCACAAAGAAAAAGGAATTTGCAAATGATGAGTTTATTGATGATGATGATAATGAATATTTCTTACATTATCTAGAAAATAATCAAGTATGTTAATTGTTTATATCTATAAGAATGTTAATTCATATGTTTGAAAAATTACTATTATGTTATATATAAATAACATGTATCTACATATATCTTGTTAGTTTAGGTATCATGTATATATATAGATATATATATATATATATATATATATATATATATATATTATATATATTATATATATATGATTGTTAAAGGATGTCCACGTGGTTCTAAGAATCAGAAGATTCCTGTACGAGGAGGTCAGATTACCCTTACTCGATGAGGTAGTGATTCTTTGACGCTTTCTCTTGTTGATCCAATATTCGCTTCTACTTCCAATCCAAATTATGCTTCATATGTGGCTCTGATATCCACCTCTCTTGTTATAGAGATCAATGCCTTACCTCTATTTCGGACATTGTTTTCATTGTCTTCTTCACTGATACCATCGAGTTCTGCATCACCTTTCGTCCTAACATGTAAGTTTATATTTCTAGTTTATGTATTTTCTTATATAGTGATTTAATTGAATTCTTGTATTCTTATAGTTAATTTGTTTTTTAGCTGTATCTACACAATGATTCTCCTCCGTAACAGTACATAGTGATGACGATAACAATGACGATGATGAAGAGGATGCCACATGGACCACACATATAGTGATGGATCTAGAAAATTTGTTTCACGAAAATAATGAACTACTTTATAATTTTAATCTAAATGAATCAAAATGAGATAATGATTTTTGAAGGGGAAAAAAAAACTATAGCACCAATGAGATTGATAGCTTCTAATGCCAATTTTAATCCAAGGTTAGAAATTTTATTTTAATAGTTGTAAAATTCATTAATAGATAGCATATAATTCGATATATTGTCTAAATTAATTTTACAAATAGATTGATCATCTGTTCTTTGTAATTGTTGAAATATTTCTATGGAGGGCATATTTATAATATATTATGAATTTGGTAGTAT
The DNA here is from genome assembly GCA_029379385.1 of Quillaja saponaria. NCBI lineage: Eukaryota > Viridiplantae > Streptophyta > Magnoliopsida > Fabales > Quillajaceae > Quillaja > Quillaja saponaria. The sequence goes on from CM055612.1 coordinate 20,724,144, forward strand.
CATGAGCCTAGTTGGAAAATTTCTAATAGATTAAAAAGATTTAAATAAGTTTTTCCTTACAAAAAACAATAAATAATTTTTTTTTGAGTGATATGGCATATTTATAATATATTATGAATTTGGTAGTATCATGAGCCTAATTGGAAAATTTCTAATAGATTAAAAAGATTTAAATAAGTTTTTCCTTACAAAAAATAATAAATAATATTTTTTTGAGTTAAAAGATATCACCAAAATTAATACCATTTCACAAAAATAATAAATAATTTTTTGAATTAAAAAATATCACCAAAATTAATAATTTACCATTTCACTGTAGCATATATGTGATTGAACATTGAGTTGTTCGGTAGACAAACTCAAATTTGTATTTAGTTATTTAATAATTTATTAAATTGTTATACATATTTTTATTTTGTGGGCCACCATAGTAGATTTTTAGTAAATTTTGAAAGATTAAGTGGAAGAATCTAAAATTTTTACACAGCATAATTTAACTCATATTTAATTAATTTTTATGTTGAGAAATTTATTAGTGGGAAAAAATATATATATATATAAAGAAAAAATTTATTTAATATTAAATGAGTGGGGACAATATATTATTTTCGTAGAGTTAATAAATAAATTCAAAAGCCAATGGGGTACTGTATTTTATATCAATATCCAATCCTTCATTCAGTTTAGTGGGGAGATACGTTGGTGATAAACAATTTTCCCTCTCCCTCTCTCTTTCTTTATTCTCGGTAGGCTTTGAGGCTCCTCATGATTATGGATGGAAGCCTTGTCTTCTGTGGTTGGGATATATTGTTTCTCTGAATTTGTTTGCTTTAGAATGATATCATGAGAATATTGTTTGTTTGTTTGTTTGTTTTTTTTTTTTTTTTTTTGTGGATTTCCAAGTTTTAGAATGACGTCCTGGTTGATTAGGTAGAATTTCTCTTAGTTTTTGTATTTTATGTAATGCTTGTCATGTAAGAGAGAAAGCTCATCTTCACCTTTCTAATTTTATGAACCACGTGCTTAGCATTTTTCAATTGGTTATTCTAATGCTTGTTTGTCCATGTGGTTTTGCAAAGGTGGAGATGGTAATTGAGCCGGGTTCTTGTTGGGCCCGGCTCGACTCTAACGAGCAGGTTATTGGATTTTAAATAAGGTTTTTAGTAAGTATGAGTATTGGTTTGGGCATTTTCAAATTTATCCACTGGATCTATGCAATACTCAGAGATCTGCTAAGGTTGAAGATAAATTTTTTTATAATATCAAAATATATATTTTTAATTTTGAGAAATTCATGATTATTATAATTAAAAATGATGTATAATAATTGTAACACTATATTTTCACTTTGAGTTTCAAAATTTTATCAAATGGAATAATAATTTGGTATTAATAGTTTTGATAGGAAAATTTTATTTTTAAATTTATAAATTTTGAAAATGTAACTAAGAAAATTAATTTGTTGGATGTTGGAGGTAAAGTAATATAATTATATATAGAATTTTAAATTTATTGTATGAATCTTGTTAGAAAAATGAGTACTAAAAATTATTTATAATTATCTTATGTTGTATTATTTGTTGAAATAGTCATAAATAGAGTCAACACTTTTTTTTCTTTCTCTCTCTCTCTCTATATATATATATAAAGCGGGTTTATAGACCGAGTATGAGTCCAGACATATCTATGAAAATATAAGTCTAGATGGGGTTTTTTATTTATTTTTTATTTTTTATTTGCTAAAAGTTTAGGAAACAAAAATGCAAGGAAATTCTGCAAAGGTGATAGTGAAAAACTATCCTCTAAGTTTTGACTAATGCCTCAGTTGTAGTTTTAATATCATTGGAACAAGTAGATGGATGTAAAAAGCCAACTTCAACAGTGAAGGAAAAAGAATTCTATATGGTAACAATTATTCAGTTTAAAATTTCATTGTTTACTTAAATTTTTTTTTGGAATTTATTTGCCTATGTCTTTTATTCATAAAATTAATTTAAAAATAGAAAAAGAAAAAAATTATGGTCTATGGGCTGTCCATTAGGTATGGGTTCGGACCTGGGTATACTTAGTAAGTAATTGGTTTAAAATGTGTCTCATTTTTAGAATCCATGATGGGTATGGGCAACCAATTGGCCGGGTCCTGCCAACCCAAACCTAGCTCATTATGAAATTTGATATTTGGTCTTGAGCTAGTTTTTAATAAATAGCCAAATTTGAAATTCTAGTCTTTCTTAGAGAATGATCATACCATTACGTAGAAAATCTTTTATCTATTGTCACATATTGTCATTTTCTCTAAAAATTTGATAATTTTGAACTAGGTAGTGCAGCATATATTTTTTAGATAATTTTAACATTTTTGAATCTATTCAGCTTAGGAAGACGATGAATAGTTAAAGAGTCAGCTGACTATCTTCCAAATCGACATTATTTGAATAAGTTCTCAGTTCATTAAGTTGGCTGAAGACCTTTCAATTTTTTAATTTTAGTTGATTGCAATGGTGAAACAACTTCATTTTATGCTATAGATTAGCAGCTCAGATCACTGAGTTAAATTTTTAGTTAATTATTTCAACTTTTAATGAATAATATATTGCATATTTAGTTGTCTAGGATGATATCCACTAAAATAAATCAACTGATTGATCTTGATTTACTCAATGATTTTAGCTGAGTGAGAGAACTGAATTTGAAATAATAACTCTTTTACTCGTTATAATATAATAACTCTTTATGCATTCAAATGATTTACTCAATTCTCGTTAGATTGGTTTCGCTGAAAACGAAGATCGACTGATCGAGGAAAGGAGAGAAGGGTGAGATAATTTGGCGGTAAGCAATTTTCTCTCCCTCTTTCTTTCTCTATTCTGACACTGTAAACCGTAGGATTTTGGAGGCTCCTTCTGACTGTGGATGGAAGCTTTCTAGATTAATTGTTTCTTTGAATTTGTTTGATTTAGAATGATACTCTGAGAATTTTTGTTTGGATTCTTAAGTTTTAGAATGATATACTGATTGATTAGGTACAATTTCTACTAGGGTTTGTATGTTGGATGTGTAACCATTGCCCTATCTGTGGAAATAGGTAGAATTTGTATTAGGGTTTTGACAGCGCCTTTAAAATTTACTCAAAAAGTCTGTCACTACTTTTAAATGGATAGGGGCTTCTTGATAATTGTATTAGGGTTTGTGTTAGGATTTCTTTTTATTTTTACTATGAGAAAGAAAAGGAAGTAACATATAATGTAGGATGATGGTCTGTAGATACAATGTCTTAAACTCGGAAGTGAGTTTTATAGTTTTTGGTACTTTTTAGTGCTTAATTTCTTCTGACAACATTTCATGATAAGTGCTACCACATTCTACTATCTGCTTGACTGCTGACTCGGGGATGGAAAGTGAAGGAGGAAGTGAGAGTTATCTTAGGTAAGTGACTGTAAATTTGGCACTGTTATTTAGTTTGTGTTTTGTATTGATGGGTGACTGGAATTACTGTTGACAATTTTTTTATCATTTCTTTTATAAATAATTTCAACTTTTACATTATGATTTGCAGTTTAATAATTTATGTTATTCCTAAGGTTCCATCCATAATTATTATCCACGGATAAAGAACTATTGTCAACTAGGAACATCTCTTTCAATTCAATAGCCTACATCTCGGTATTTTTGTTTTTTCTTTTCTAGGAATCTAGTATTAGTTCTTGTGTTTTGTGGGACTGGTTTTTATTGTTGACTTCGTGTGAAGTCCCTAAAAAAAGCTTTAATCGTCCGTTCTTACTTGTTAATGTGCATACCTCTTTTTTCCCCTATCACTAATTCCCTTCTAAGTCATCACTGTATTGCGTTACTGATTTGCTTGTGATTAATCTCAATTATTTTTTTCTCTTTTATTTTGAGGTTTTTTTTTTTGGTGATTTTACTTCTTTTTGTCTATTAATTTTTCACATATTTGATTAAGGTTTCTTTCCAAATTAAGGAGACATCTGACAGTGATAGATTGTCTTTCTGACTAGATTAGATTAGGTTGGGAATTTAAGATTTTCCAAATTCCTTGTTGCTTTCTTTCCAAACAGTCTGCTCTCAACTTATTTTGGTGTTGTCATGAGCTTTCTTCTTCTTCTATTTTGGCAGAAAGTAGTTCATGAAGTTGTACACCCCAAATACAGGGGGTTTTACTGGATTCTTGGTATTTTATTGCTGAGAGATTTATAATATAAGTTATTGTTTCTTTGTAGTTAGAATTTACCCTAAAAGACGTACTTGACATTAGTTGGCTGTTTTCTTTCCCCTTTAAAACCTTGTATTGAGAACAGTTTTTATTGTCTGTAGTTCTTTTCCTTTGTCATTGTTAGTGAAAAACTTCTCAAGACAACAATGAGTAGCGAGGAAGAAAATTCAAGCACAGACTCCATTAAGGATTTGGATATTACTGATGAAGAATTGGATAATCAGGTTTGTATCTCTAATTCCTTACCTCAGATTAAGTGTTGCATATGGTGGCCTTTGGTAAATGCATTCTGTCAATATCTAGTACTCATGAAAAATCTGTTTTTGTTATTGCCATTACTAATGTGCTCTTTTTTTTTTATATTAGCGTTGAACTTTTTTTATAGCTTTAGTAACCCTGGCCTCTATGATAAGGACTTTTAGTGATATCTCAGTGTGGTGGAACTGTACTTGGTAAGGTTTTTGGCCAACATAAATCATAAAGGATGCTACGAAAAGATAATCACGTGAAAACTAGGAATGTTGGTTTTCTTGGAGTAGATATCAGACAAAGAAAAGTTAGTAGGAGGTACTGGATATTCTTGGGTCCTCTAAGTTATTGTTTAATAGGAATTTACACGAAGTTATTCAATATTATTAATTATTTTTCTGGTTTAGGCATTAAATAACATAAATTTCTTGTCTGAGACTTTGTATAGAAATGATCCATCATGAACAGTTCAACGGCTGCGTTTGGAGTGACTTTCATAAGCATCATTCAGTAACAAATGACAATATAGAACTTAATATGAATTTTTCCAACAAAAACTATATGGAAAGTCTCGCATAACGACAATAGTACATGAATTTTGTGATTTTTTTTAATGGATGTTAATTCAGCTTTTAGGTTCTTCACATACATTTTCGATTCTTTGTCGGTATACAATTGCACTGTTTGAGTCTCATTTAATAATAGATTTTATCCTGCCTGTTTATCTCTTGATTTGAAGGATTTACAAGACCTTTTATTTATTTCAACAGATTGATGCATGTTGGAATCCAACCCGCAGAAGAGGTAAGAGACCCCCTGTTTTCTCTTTCATTTTAGTGACTTATCGGCCTTATATTGAACTGTATTCTATCTTGGGCTGGCATGAATAGGCTGACTAAAGAAATATTTAATATGTTCTGCTTATACAATTTGTCTTCTTTTTTTTGTGTTAATCTTTCTCTTCGCATTCTTTTCAGCTTCCTTCTGGTATTGAAAATTTAGTTTCCTTGTTTCAATCTTGCAGGAGCAAAGAAGAAGCCCTCAGAATCTAATATGGATATAGAAGTTGAAAAACCCAAACTCGTATGTGTTTCTATTCAATATGCCAAAAATATAATATTGATGTTTTTGGACAATATGCTTACTCTTTTTAAACCAGTCATGAGAGTAATTTCTTGTTACTTTATATACTAAACATTTGACAATTCGTAGTTTAAAGAAAAATAGTGGCCCTGTCTGTTTTTCACAGATGTTGGCCCATAAATGGGTTACATCTTGTTTCTATGAGAGGCTTTAGATTTCTTCTTTTACTTGTTTTTTTGCACTAGTTGGGGAGATGATTTTGCTTCTTGTCTTGTTGTATTACTGGATTTGTTTTGATATTTTGAATTCTCAAAATAATTTTTTTCTTTTGAATTTTTAAAAGTTGTTTTTTCCGATTTGTGTAAATTATAATCTCTTAAATTGCAGTACTTGGTAGTCTTGCTGGGTACTCCGGATTTGGTTGGACATGAATTGGATATGTATCACAAGAAGTTCCTGGAGAAAGTCCTGGGCAGGTCCCAAATATTCTGACTTGTCTTCGTCATGGTTGATTTTCTTTTTGTGACACTTTTTCCTTTATATTTACCTCTTCAATTTGGTGCAGTCATCGTGTATCTGAAGCATTTAAGGGTAGTATCGTCTTGACGTTTAAAGGGTTTACTGCCTGTATTACGAAGGAGGAGCACGAAAAACTAGCCGGTTGCTCTTTATATCTCTCTCTCTCTGCAGGGAGTGTGTTTGTTTGTTCTCTATCTTTCTGATTTGAATAAATTATGTTGATTCTCAGGCATGAAAGAAGTGGGTATACTGTCCTTCTGGGGTTATCAGATGCTGCATGTGGATTAGAAGTCTTTGGAGAATTTAAATGGAGTGTTCATGTGTATGCATGCAGTATCATTAATGAACGCTGCTTTATTTTGTGGTCAAGATTACGCGTTTATGACTGTCTGTGTTTAATTTACTGAATATATTTATAATTGTAATAATTTAGGATGCATGGGAGAATTTAAATGATCGTCTGATGATGTATTAAAATGTCTTAGTAATATAATTAAAGTCAAATTTAAAAATACGAAAACATTAATTCAATTCCTAGTTTTAAAGAAAAATGTACATGTAATTGTAACTCCTTTACAGTAAGTACATGTTTAGATCGGTCAGATGATAAGATTTATAAAATTTAGTGGTTATAGGATATATTTATTGAATTTATATCCTAATTAGGGATGCAAATCATACATTGCATCTTATTAGTTTTATGGATTTCTTTTGCGGAATTAAGAAACTTGTCTTATAGGTACTGATAAAATTCGAAAATGAAGTAAAGGTTGAATAATGTAATCTATGAGATATTATATAACTGATCTTGAAGTATTAGAAGTAGTCACATCAGTTCTCTTAAGTACAGTCACATCATATTTTAATTATGATTGGGTGTACTCTAACGGATCAATTTTTTGAAATAAAAAAAAGGCTTTTTGGTTTGACATTAATGAATTCGATTGTCAAAAATTAAAGCTATGGAGGAAGAAGGTAATTAAAATGTGAGAAATAAGAGAAGATGGAGGGTTTCAAATAGAGATGAAGGAAGTTTGTGGCATTAAATGGTGAAAGCTAGTGAATTAAGTAGTATAAATTTGTTGAAAATTGAACAATTAACAAAACAACACATCATCCATGAACATCTCTTCCTTCACTAACCAAATTTCCCACATGATATTTCAATCAAGAGAAAAAGACAACGGTATTCCCACATGATATTCCAATCTAAAATCCAATAGTTTCTTTGCATTTTAGATTCAGATTCTTTTACGGTTAAAAAGACAACGGTATAATTTTGAGTTTGCACACGAAGTTTGGAATAAAAATGAAATGTGAAAGGGGTTGGACAAATGTAAACCAAAATCATAAGATATGTCAGACTTGGTACCAAGATCTATGAAGTTTAGTACTCTTGAATATTTGTTTATCTGGAAGGAGGAATCAGAGTTCTTGTGGTTGGAAAAAATTCTCTTAAGAGATTGGTTATTCAAAATTTGTGCTTTCTGATTTTTTATCTTTGCAATATGGATAGAATTAACATTGGTCTTACATATATATATATATATATGATATTAAGAAAGTTCTTTATTTTGCTGTTAGAAATGAAAATTTTCTAAAATATGAAGTTTTACTTTGTGTATAATAAAATTGAGTTTGGATCCCATGGAGAGGCAACAGCTAGAGAGTCCCTGGAGATGGATAAAACATAGTCGTTTCCTCTCCAATGGATAAAAAATAATAGGCCTACTTGCTATTATTTTATTTTTCATTTAATTTTACTTTTTGTTCTTTTAATATGAAAATATTTCAGCCGAATCCCTTAGTTTCAATTATTTTCTATTTTCTCCAACAAACTTAATTAATCTAATTTGAAATGAGCACTTAGGAAGAAAACAAAAATTATTTATATATCATTTTTTAATTAATCCAAAAGATTTTTTTTTAATGAAATTTCCATTCAAATACAAATTGAGGTTTGTATTAAAAAATAATAATTTATATTGGAGTTTGAATGTTGTATTGGATTGAGAACAGTATTGAAAAGTTATAAGTAAAAACAAACAAATTTTTTGAGATTAGCCTAATGTGTAAGGTGATTTTTTTTAATATAGAGTTAATTTTACATAAATTTTTAGTATTGACATAAATAATATGCTTTTAATTAGACTATAAAAATAACATAAATTCAGACAATATACAAAATTTCCACCATCATTTTCAACTACATATAAAATTTAATATATATTTTTTTTTCTAAGTACCAATCACCATATGGCATTCAAACTCGCATACAAGCTTTTTTTTTTTTTTTCTTTTTTAAGTTAATGCAAATCAAATTTGTTTGTCAGAATTTAATAAGAAAAAAATATCAAAATTCAGTGAATTAATTAGAGAAAATGGTATATAAACAATTTTTATTTTCTTCTTAATATATAATATTTTAATATAAAAATATTAAAGGGTTCAAATCAAGGAATACAATTGAAATATTTTCATATTAGAAGAACCAAAAGTAAAATTAAACCTAAATAAAAATAAATTGATGGATCATCGAATATTGTTGAAGATGAAATTCTACTTGATATGAACTGGATAACAGAAATGATATTGGACTTGGTAGACACAGATTACAATTGGGATCCAGAAGATCCAAATCTCGATGTTGCAAAGTTCTACCAGTTTTGGACATTACAGATGAGCCAATATGGAAAAGGTGTAAGGAACATATCATTCTGACAGTCGTGACTCAACTATTGAACTACAAGTATGAATTTACCTAAAAAATATTAAGAGTCTAGAATGTTGGTGAAAGAGTTAGGATTCAGATATGACAAGGTCAACGTATTTCGAATCAGTGTTAGCTATATTACAACAATAGCGCTTAAAATTATGCATAAATTTTTGTGTGATGTTTGTAAATAGCCTCAATTCAAACAAGAGGGTAAGAGGAGCATATATACCTCATAAGATATTACGACACCTGCTAATCATGAAAAGGCTATATAGTTTTTATATATTTGAAGTCACTATAAAGGACATGAGATGACATAAGGAGAGGAAGCAGGAAAAACCTGACGTGATGATACATTTGTCTGAGTGAGGCGTGGAAACAATTTTATGGAGTTCAGCCATTGTGGGCATAAGAAATACGAAATGTTAGAATTGGGCTCTCAATAAATGGGTCCACATCATTTGGAAATTCGGATTCCTTATATTCATGTTAGTTGGTGTTTGTCACTCCTTGTTGGCTGGTATTTGTCACTCCTAATGACCTACCACCCGATATGTGCATGAAAAAAACATAACATGTTCTTGACTTTTCTAACCCCTAGGTATAGACCATCTTGAAAAGAATTTAGATGTCTATTTAAGGAATTTAATAGATAAGTTGAAATAGTTTTTGAGAGATGGTGTACTGACTTTTGATAAGTTTTTTAAACAAAACTTTATTATGAGATTGACACGATTTTAGTACACAAACGCACGTATCAATGCTAGTAGTATAATAATGAAGTAGAGATCATTCCCCACGAGAAATTACACCACTTTTAAAGTCAATTACCAATATGTATGCAACTCAATTTTAATCATGCCAATGCTATTTGAGTGTTGGAATTCTAAAGCAATTTATGTAAATTAATTAAACTAACAACTAGGTTCATAATATCCCTCACACTTCACCTATGTTTTCCTTACTTTTAATAAATTCATACGATATTTCCAAATATTAACGTAGATTTCTTAAGCAATTTACAGGCATATTCCTATGTCTAGCAATTGTATATTTTTCTTAGTTTAATTCACTATATTCCTATGTGAATTACACTAAGATTAATTCTTAAGAACCAATCTAATCTGGTTACTTATGGCTAAATAGTATATTCCTATCTCTTTAACAAATCAGATTATCCAATTAGATGAACAATCCAATCATAAGCTATGTTGTCTAAGGTTAACCCCAAAATTGACTCTTCCAAGTCAAGTTTATGGTTCTTAATCAATCTAAGTGATTCAAGTAATTATAATCATAAGAACAAGGCAACATAAATATTGAAACTAAAACATGCATTAAATCAAATCAAGGGCCACATCAACACCTGAGTTCAATTGGAACTCTAAAATAAAACTACTCCAAACTAGCTATGGAAAACAACAACATAAAAAAAAAGAAAAAAAGAAGCCATTACAAGTAATAAAGAAATAAAGAAGAAGAGGGATAGAAGATTGGAGTTTGTTATAGCTCCGGGTCTTCAAAATCTCCTCAGAATCTCTCAACTCACTTGCTCTGGTTTCCTCTTAAACCCTTAGCCTTCACCTCATTTTATAGGCCTTTTCCTCCTAGTTTAATCAAACTAGGAGTTTTTGATAATACGGGATGGCGCCGTGGCTCTTCCTCCCTAGTGCTACGGCACAATAACTTGTATGATCCTAATAGAACTCTACACCTTCATGGCACGACGTCCTCATGCATGGCGCTATGCTGCTTACCTTCTCTGGTTATCATTGAAGTTGTCTTCAAGTGTGGGCACTGCTATATCTTCCTTAGTGGCATTGCAGCAGTGCCTTCTCTGAACTTGGACATGAATTTTGTTGATTTGGGCACTTGCAGCTTCCCTTGATAAGGCATTGTAGTATGTGGCTTTATGATTTTAATGTTTGGATTTCTTAGGGTATGGCGCCACGGCTTAGCTATTGTCATGCTACGACATAATGTTCTCTGACTTAGCTATTTTATTTTGTCTATGTGGCTCCACTGGCTGTGAAGTACTTCACGCCGTGGACGCAAACCTTCCATATGTCCTTCTTTATCTTGGACTAGGCACACTACTCAACTAGACTTTAATACGAATTAGGAATCAAAAGTGTAAGGAAATAACTTTGTTATACAAAGTTATCAGAGACCTTGCCTTTTTATAGATGATTACTGATTTCCTATTTATGCTGTGACTTCTAAGTGAAGTACTTATGGTAGATACATACAAAATCATTCATACTTAAGAATGATAGGAAACAATGTTAGTTTGATTGTCATCATTAATTCTTGCATGAGAATCACCCTTTACGAAAACAATAAATAATTTTAGAAACAACACTATAGAGAAAGACCCACCGCCCTAAGATTGTTGACTAAAGAAGTATTTGTCAGGGTTAGATCATTTAATGTTGCCGAGTTTGGAAAGGATCATAAGTGTGTGAAGATGAGCAAATTCTAGGAGTTAGTCATAATGGTCTATGAATCTACTTCAGTACAACTTAGAGACGTCATGCATATTGTGAAAATTGTATTTGACATTATTGACTATTTTCACTATTGTCAAGGACTTCAAAGGTAAAAACCAATGACCATCCATGAGCTCTTGAAGATTTGAAGGAGTTAAGTAATCGTCTCAAATTGAAATTGCGTGAGCAAACAAAAAACTATAAAAGGTTAAAGTAACCTACATTCTGAATTTGGAAGATAAGAAGTTGGTGTGCAAATAGATGAAGAATGATTTAAAGTTCCCTGATGGTTATGAATCTAATTTGTCTCGTTGTGTAAACCTAAAGGAATGCAAAAGTTATGATATGAAAAGCCAGGATTTTCATGTGTTCATGCAGAGGTTATTGCATATTGCATTTTGAGACTTAATTTCAAAACCTAACTGGGATCCTATTACTAAACTTAGAACATTCTTCCAAGATTTGTGTGCAAGCCGAGTTGAAGTGTTTTGCATATGGAGAAACTTGAAGTAAATATACTTGTGATGCCTATTTGTAAGTTGTAAACCAAATTAATACCTGGATTTTGGGACCTATGGAAAATTTTTTCGATTCACTTGGGTTATAAAGCGAAAGTCGATGGCTAGTTCAATATCTGTGGATGTATCCCATTATAAGGTAACATTTACTCCAAGACATTTCTTAAATTTATTATATTTAGATATTAGTTTGTAACTTATTTAATTATTACGTGTCTCAATACTCATAGCCTGAAGAAAAAAGTCATAACAAAAGCATGCGTTAAGCGCTCTATTGTCAAGTTGTATATACTCGAAAAGACCTCTAATGTTTGTAGTGTTTACTTTCGTAAGCAATGCACACACGAAAATGTATAAGTAGGCTAAAATGACTATGATGTGATATTAATCAAATGGCAGAAGCTCAATATTTTGTTATCCTAGTGAAACTATTAGTCGTCTTATGACTAAATTGCTAGAAGAAAGCGACTACAATAAAGCGGTGATACATGTCATTCTCAATTTTGATGATATTGGATCATATGTGGAATAATTTTCAAAAGCTCTTCCTAACATTAATTTCAACTTTTAGTTTATCTCGCATGTAACTTATTATGTCAGATTGTTTTCGTAGTTAATTCAATTCAATAATGATACTTGATCAATCAAATATCACTAATCAACAACTTGAATCACTCTATGAGACAAACTTTTCACAATGACTTTGTGAGGTAGTAAGCCTATTGACGATAAGATAAAACTTTCCTTTATTGGTATATTGATTCTTATGCATTTAATACTTTTCAAATGTAGGTCTTGAGTAGTCTAAGTGTTGTTGAGTATGTACGCGATACAGTGATGGGTCCAAGTCGGTGTAGCAGCTATTGCAGTAGATACAATGTCAATGGTTATAGATTTCATACCAAATTTCATGGAAAAAAGAAAAAGAAAAAACAAATGAACAGTGATGTCTATATGAAGGGAAACTATTATGATGCATTCGAGTATGACTTTTATGTTATGTTAACTGTTGTTATTGAGTTGGAATAAATAGGTCCCAATAACAAAGTTATCTTATTCTATTTTCAATGGTATGATTCTTCTGAGAAAGACTTAACGTTCCCTACATGGTTTGATTAAGATAAACCACAAGTCCAAACTTAACTTGGACAAGCCATTTATGTTGGCTTATTAAGCCACACAAATATTTTATGTAAAATATTTGACTAAGAAAAGACAAAAGCTTGATTGGTGAGTAGTATGCAAAACAAAACTAAAAATGTTATTAATTTATCAAACGATTGAAGATGAGAATGAAAATGTAGTGACTATGGTTTCAAACTTCTTTCAAGACGAAGAAACCTCATTTCCAGCTCCAGTAACTATTGACGATGATTTCAATGTACGTACTTCACTTTATGATAGAGGAGTGATGGAAGAAGTCAATTCAAATGAGCTTCTTCCATCCAAAAGTAAAAGACGTGGTAGAATAATTTCTAATGATGATTTTATTGACCTCGATAAAATAACTTCGGTTCACAAAGAAAAAGAAGTCGAATATGATGAGTTTATTGATGACAAGGATGATAATAAATAGTTCTTAAATTATCAAAGTATGTTAATTGTTTATATCTAAGAGAATGTTAATTCATATATTTGAGTATATAAATAACATACATATACATATAACTTGTTACTGTAGGTAATATATATATATTATGACTATTACACGACGCCCATGTGGTTACGAGAATCGGGAGATCCCCGTTCGAGGAGGCCGAATTACCCCCACTCGAGGAGGTCGTGGTTCTTCAACCATTTCTCCTTTTGATCCAATATTCACCTCTCCTTCTGATCCGATATGGACTTCATATGCAACTCCAATATACATCTCTCATATCGTTGAGACCATGGCCTTACCTTCACTTCCTACGTTGTCTTCTCCACAGATACCATCGAGTTCTGCATCACCTTTCATCCTGACATGTAAGTTTACATTTCTTGTTTATGTATTTTTCTTATTTAGTGATTTAATTGAATTCTTGTGTTCCTACATTTATTTTGTTTTGTACCTGCGTCTGGACAACGATCCTCCTCCGCAGCAGTACATAAGGATGACAATGATAGAAATGACCACGATGATGTGAAGGATGCCACAGGGACCATGCATACAGGGAAGGGCCCTAATAAACTAGCCCCTCCATTTAATAATGAGATGGATTGCCATGTTATACATATAGCTGGGGATAGGGGTGTTCATGGGTTAGTGTATGGACCCAACTCAACTCAAAATTATGGGTTGGGTTTGGTTTTTTTGTTTTGTTTTGTTGGTTTTTTCCCGAGTTTTTTTATAATAGATTCGGTGTCGATTCAATGTACCATATCTATTCGGTAAACCTAACCCAATCCCAAATTTATATATATTTATTTATAATCTATATAATATTATTTAATTAGCACAATTAATTGAGTAGAAAAGTAGAAACCGTATGATTTGATTATTGTTTGTTTGTGAACATTGAATAAAAAAATAAATTTAATTTGACTAAATTTGCCAAGAAAAGTAAAAAAAAAAAAAACATATGATTGATATTTGTTTGTTTGTGAACATTGAACAAAAAATGTTAATTTGACTAATTTTGCATAGAAAAGCAGAAAATCATATGATTGAATTTTGTTTATTTTCGAACATTGAATAAAAATGTCAATTTGACTGAGTTTGCATAGAAAAGTAGAAAACCATGAATTTTGTTTGTTTGTGAATATTGAATAAAAAAGTGTTAATTGACGAAGTGTTTTGATATACAAGCATACATAATGGTTAGGTTCATATGGCTGATTTTAGGCTCAAAACCGAGTTACAAACCAACCCAACCTAACTTCGAATGAGTTGGTTTGGGTTGGGTACCCAAGCAAATGAAATTTGATTATATAGGGTAGTGATATTTTAAAACAATCACCTTGCATTGGTTAAATTTTTGAAAACCAATCCCAGATGAACAACCCAATTGAGGACTGTTAAATAATTTCTATTTTTTACTATTTAAATAACATTATAACTTGTATGATGCTTACCTATCTTTTTTTGTTCTTCTATTTATATTATAGTGCATTCTATGGACACGAAAAGAAGGTCACTACTATTTTTGGTATTTTTAGGAATCACCTTATGGGTCCTTTTACTACTACTATAAGTATGCAACAGAGATGAAAACTTTTGTTATAATGATTTCATGGTAAGTAATATAATAATTTTTTTTTTAAGTTTTAATTTTCTCTTGATTATGTTGTTAAAATAGTATAAATTACTAATTGTGTTTTTATTTTTCGTGCAGCGACACTTCAGGTTAGAAACGCTTAGGGAGAAAGCTCTGTTTCCTGATGTCTTCCATAAAGCCATTGGATAGAGACTGACTTACACATACAAAAGGTGGGGACGAATAAGAATCGTATGAAGAAGTTTGATTTTCAAAGCAAAATCTTTAAAAAGAATTAGAATTCATGAGGGAAAACCATCAAAGACACGTCTCTTTGGTGTTCTGGCACATTCCTAGGGATAAATAAGACTTGTAAAAATAAAAGGAATAGAATTTAGATCAACGATTAGAGTGTTGAGTACAAGTTTGCCTTTCAAAAGTAAAACTTTTCAAAATTGGGTTTCTGAGAGCAAAATAGTCAAATAAACATTGATTCGGCATTCTTGAAGTATTATTGGCATTTTCCTGTGGATGAATAAGACTTGCAGAAATAAACGTTATAAAATTTGGATTTACGGCTAGGATTTATGCACAAGTTTGAGCTTCAAAGGAAAATTAACTTCTATTTTTTGAGTTTGCATGTGTATCAAAGTAAAACTTATAATTTATGCATTTGACATATTTTAATGTATAAGACCTTCTTCTAGTGCTCCACAGTCCCGCCTTAGCCGACCGGATGATGAACATACAGACGAGGACGAGGATGAGAACTTAGGTCACTTGCATAAATTGTTTTGAATTTTGTTATTATAAAATGATTCGTTTGAATTTTCTTAAAATAATATTTTATTTATATAGAAGTTTGGTTTGGAATTTAAATTTGTATTTTACTGGTATTTATTATTAAAAAAAGTAGAAAATATATTATAAAATAATATATTGATAAGAAAAAATAAATTGTTTCGTCCAAAAGCAAAATATTAGTAATGACGATAATTGGTAATAGTTTAAAAAAGAAATGGACTATTTAGCTAACTTGTACCAAGCGCAAGATACAATTTATAACTTTTAATGGGGATTAGGCAGGTTATAATCATTATATAAATTTATGAATTTGTGAATTTGAGTTAAGAATTATGATCATCAGTACAGCAAACAAATCGATCCTCGATGGCCATGTACTATTAAAGTATCATATACTCCTTATAAAGTATACCTTTCTCACCATGGAAAGCAACAACCTATTCGTTTCTCTCCATTCACAATTACTCAATTATGTCTAGGGTGAATTTTGAGTTTATCTAACTTGTTTTGAATATAGATAAATTTTTTCAATCAAATTTAAAGCCACTCAACCACATAAAAATAAGTTTAACAGTGCACCTCAGTGTTTCCCTCTTAATAAATCTAAAGAGCCAATTACTCAACAATGGACGAGACAATTATTCCAGAATTTCCAATTAAGGGTGTGAAGAAGGCATCCAGCTAGTTCAACATCATTATCTATATATCAAAAATGAAAAATAAGTTGGCCTTCTCTCTTTAGAAGAAATTGATGTGAACTGGCAAAATACTTGCAGAAGAAAGAGCAGTATTAATAAAAATACGACCATCACAGTTTATGTCAAAGTGAATAGAAAGAAGATATACTCATACTATATACGTATACATATGTATACATGATCAGTTGATTGTGTGAATACTAATTTCCATGACTGTGAATAAACAGAAAGCAATAGTCTCAAGAATAGAAAAACAGAATACAAATAAAAGAAGAGTAGCTCTTTCCATCATAGTTCCCTAAGCTCTATCCATCAGCAGAACATCAACAAATATGGTCTGGTGCAAAAACTCAATCATCTTTTCTAATTTTGATTAGAATTTGACTTCTTACTCTATAATTCCTCCGTAAGCTTTTCCATGCTAATACTCCAGAAAAAGCATTGGCCTTAGCCTGACGCCAGTCAGTGACAACTACTTTTACCTTTAAAGTCTTCTCCTCATTATACTCCTTAAAGATGAGCTTCTTAGGTGTTACTGTAACTTGGGGTGATTCAGGTACACTAACCTCAGCAGTATAAGTGACCGGCAATCCTCCTTTCCCAACATTTTTCACTGTTCTATTAAATACACATGTTGATTGAGTATTAGGAATTGATATACCTAAGGAAGGTAAATTGAAGTCCCAAGGAGGTATTGATTCCCCAACAGAAATTATCTCATCCCTATCAAAGAAGGCCTGAATCGCTTTTTCCCCTTCAAAATCCTCAAGCCCTAATAACAACCTCGCATAGTGGATGCGGTCTATGTCATATACAAGACCCGGGTCAGCAGCTCCTATGGGATTGATCATCCCATTACCAATTCCATATACATCATTAGCATTCTTTTCCAATATAGGTTGGGCTGAGAATCAAGAGTGAACAATTGTCATCACTTTTTGGGACTAATAAGACCAAATCATTTGACAACAATTTAAGATCTTATTAGAAGAACTGCCTGTGGTCATCGACGCTGATTTTATTGCAGCAGCAGACCATGACTTGTGGACTGACTTTACATAAGCTGCCACACTCGAAACTACTGCTGTGGCAAATGAGGTGTCAGAAATAATGGTATATCTACTTCTTCTGTCATCACAATCTAATTTGCTAGCAGATACTGTCTCTGGTGATTCAGAAAGTAGTTCATCTCCCGGTGCACAAACATAAGGCTGAAAATGGAATGTTTCAACATATGTAGTTAGCAGCTAATAGAAAAAGGTGAATGATAACAGTTTTGCAACTTACACTAAAAGGACAAGTTGATAGTTAAAAATGATTAGGGACTCTAGAAACCAGTTGATGATTATAAATTTCTCTCCTGTGCAGATTGCTTAGTGCTTCAGAATTTTTATGCCTTTACAATGGTTCACTTACATGAATGCTATAAATCATCTGGACCATAAAAATGACACTGATAGGCGGCATCCATTAAGAAAAGAATACTATCTTTTAATCCTAAAGGGCTAAGCATCAAGGATATCCAGCTCTAACGTCACTCTTTTGATGAAACAAGTGTAGAAACTTTTTGTAATCTTTTTTCCTTAGGTGCTACTCTTTCTATACTAGCTTAAGTCTAACGGCTATAGTTCTCTTAATTGCCCCAAAATTCTTGAGAACTATCGATCTTCCTATCATAAAAGATATCCTTATAAGTGGAGAATTGGGTGTGATAATCAAGTCGTTGTCAGCAATGATGTTTGAGTTATAGTGAAATTCCTTTGTTGGTCTGTCATTCTTGAACCTACCATTAGTGAGTGACATTTGGTTGTTAAAGATCTGGTTGACATTTAAGCTTATCAGATCTTAACCTGAGCTTTTATTGCCTACTAACATCCAGGACAGCACTACTACATTTCCTAAAAATTTGACTCCTCAACTGAATTTTCATGTAGATCGGCATAAGCTAGAATGTGTTACACAAGTAATAATCAAGAGAAATATTAGAAGTTGCTCTGTATAAAAGTCATTTGAACACTCCACATCCTAAGAACTAAAATTTTCTTGTGGAAACTATAGGTTACCCACAAATAGATTCATTTCATAATTAAGTATCGCCCAATTATCTTTTGTGTCCCTATTATCAATTTCTGAGTCAACTTTCCACCATTTTGGCTAGGTCTTCAAGCCCTTATGTGACCCATCCAATTAGCTTCTTCTTAGCCATCTTACTCAGCTTACTTTAATTATTCATGAAAATGTATATTAAAACTATCTTCTTTTCCCTTATGTTGGTTGTTGTATTTGCATAAGCTGGAAACGAAGCTGTATTCCTGTTTTAATTACCATATTACCTGTAAGCCATTAACATTGCTCAACTTACCTATACAGGAACGCCAATGTATTATCAAGGACAGCCTCCTCTGATCAACTGAATGTGATCACACTAAAGTCAATTTTGTTACAGAGAAGAAAATTTAGTTTCTGATTTTCTTTCCATATATGCTCTAACACACAAACATCATATATTTTTGGGATCAAGAAATAGTTTCCTGCAGCGTAGAGTCAGATATGACCAACAATAATTTGCGTGATGCCAAAGGCTTGTTATTGAAGATTTCTTTCTGTCGTTCTTTTCTTAGTTAATGACATCACCATTTTAACCAAAAAGTAAATTAGGTACTTGTTTTCTTAAGGAAATTTTCAGGAAATAATGTTGCGTTTTATTATTATAAAAGAACCTGTGAAATTTGTGTAACATTACGAAAGAAAGAAAAATAGAGAAACATACCACAATGAAGTGTTCTGTGTACCGACTTGGTCCTTTCGATGAATGGCTAGACAGAACTGGAAATTCATTCTTTTTATTAACAGCTTGCTCACTGGTTAATATTTCAGCCTTAGCTGACCTGTTTAAGCAGGGGTACAATCTCAAAACATCATCTAGCATACATAAACATTAGAAACAAACATAAACCAAGTGTACTTACTCAGATAGTTCTTTCATGTAATTCAGAATTCTCTCAACGTCCTTTTTGGTAACCTTAGCGGCTGGCAATGGAAAAACTTCGTAGAAACTTCTACTATCACAACTATCTATTATGATGATGCCTTTAGCTCTGGCAACTTTAGCATCTCTTCCATTCGTAACTGTTTTGTGCACCACAATTTTTCCAGCTACCTTTTTAGGATCTAAAGGACCTGATCTATGAATTTTCCCATTTATAGCTAATATAGGTGGACATAAGCCAGTCCTCTCAAATGTGTTGATGGAAAATCCCTGCATCATAAAAGATATTTAGAGTAAAGCAATATCAAAGAAGATAGAGTAAAAATCAGAAAAAGAATACTAGAAACCAAATTATTAAAAAAACTCATCACAAAAGAAAAGAAAAAGAGAAAAGCAATGCTCCAATTTACTAGTTAATTGTTATTTCATTATAAGCAGAAGTAAGTAAGTACCTTGACTGGAAGTCGCCTACCACCCAGATTCACCTTCGTAGAAAATGTCGTCTTGGAGTTGCATGCTCCAACACATAAGGCCCATGGGGCTCCATTTCCTACTGATCCTATCCCTCCAATATTACCAGCAGATAGACAACATAAAATGCCCTTGAGTGTAGGATACACAGTTCCAATCGAAATTTGATCTTCCATATAACTGTGAGGCCTTCGCTTCTTATCAGTTTGCTCATCAATGATCCTGATGCTCCCAGATATGGATAAGATATCCACTCCATCTTCAGTGGCCGTAGATATTGCCTTAGAGGTTGCATAACCAAAATCCAAGTCAGAATCAGTTGTGCCAACCTTGTAGGAAGCAATCCTGGATCCTGTAACACCACCTCTTGCCCTACCATGTTTCAGATTAAAAAAGTCAGCAGGGACAATGTTTCCAGCGATAATGGCAGCACAGCATGTTCCATGCCTAGAAGTATCTTGAATAAAGAAAACATCAGGTGGTTCAATAGTGTTCATGTCCTTTTGTCACATCCCGCTGACTCGTTGCCTACATGGCGCCACTTAGGCAACGATTGGGAGGTTTGTGTGACGCACTCATATAAGTTCGTGGAGCATCCTAGAAGAATCCAGGAGATTCTAGAAGGTTCCAAAAGGTTCATGAAGGCTCTAGAAGGTTCTAGAAGATTCAAAAAGGTTCTGGAAGGGTCCAAAAGGACATAGAAGACTCTAGAACACTCTACAAGTTTCTAAAAGGTTGTAGAACATCCTATAAGATCCTGGAATGTTGAAGAATGTGTTAAATACTCTAGAACAATGTGTATAATTCTAGGAAGTCTAGATATTTCTAGGAATTGTATAAATATCTAGATATTTTGTAAGAGAGTTCTAGATGACTAATATGAGCCGTTGGATGTAATTGATCTCCACCGTTGGTTGAGGAGGTGAAGTAGTATAAATAAGCATAGGAACTTCATTTGGAAGGCATCCAAACATTGTAAGCAAACAAGCATTGTAGAAGCCTTCGAGTATTCAATAAAGAGTTTCTTTCCTAAAGATTCTCTTGTGTGCTTTCCTTCTCACTTGTCTTTCTCTCGAGTTTGAGAGAAGCTTAGGCTGATTTAGCATTTTAGCATGGGACTTAGGTGTCTAAGTGTCGCACGGGAGCATTGGAATTTTCAAGACCGTGACACTTTGCTAGAACAATTTTCCTGCAAGTATACATCATCTATAAATGAGCTCATGGATGGTATTTTTCAGAAAGAAAAGAAAAGAAAAATAACCTATTTGGTTTAGCCCATTTCTTGTCCATTCATAAATTTTATTACTTAAAATAATGAAACGAAAATGGCAGAAAATTGTCAAAGAAAATTACTCTATGCACTGGAAATTAGGATCATTGGTTTGTTTGTTCCAAATTCTTGCTAATAGTTTTATTCCATCAGCAGAAAAACTCTCATGGTCAGGCCAAATTCCAGAATCCACTATTTTAATGACAATTTCATTGTGTAAACAAACAGACTTGTGGCTGTGTATACTAAGCCCAATAAACTCCCATACATTTGTTGTGTTAAACTCTATATTTTCATAGAGAAACACAAAGACAACACCCTCCATACCCGAAATAAATTGAATGAGTATCATGAGACATGAGAAAAAACTAATTAAAATATTGTAGAAGTGAAGTGTTTTTGAAGAAGAATCGAACCAAAAACTTTTTGTGCCTCTTCATGGGTAAGACATGCAGCAAACCCAGTGAAAGTTTTGTCAAAAGAACATAGGTTATAATTTGAAGAACACCTATTAGTTCAGATGATTTAACAACAAAGAAACAATTAATATCTCATATTTTATAAATGAAATCATAATATTAAGAGTAAAGTACCCCCTTGTGGTTTGACTTATTCTCAAACTTACACACGTGTTTTATTTTGTCAAAAAACACATTCTGAATTTTGAACCAAAGTGTCTTTGGATAGAATCCATCCAAACTAACGATTTTCTAACTAAAATTCCTAAAAAACCAACATTACACCTTTAATTTATAAATTCATGCCAAATTTGTTTGCGTTTCCATTCTTGAAAATTGGTTGGATCAAAAAAGAATAAATATAGGCAATGGGTGCTAGAGTTACATGAGATCAATCTTATAAAATTTGGTCTTAAATTGAAGAAGCTTGATAGTAATTGAAAGGAGCCGATTATTGAAGAAGCTAAGCCGCCATTGAAAAAAGATGATTTGTGCTAGGAGCATGTGAGAATTTGGATTGAAGTTTTAAGGGCGATTTGATTGGTTCGTCTATTTCAATTGAGGTCCTTCATGAATAAATCAAATTGTTTTCTTTTAGCTTGGGTGATGTATTGGCTTTAATGTATTTTTAGATTTACATAATTGTCTTTTTAGTTTGATTGGCTTGAATCAGAAAGTGATTGTTTCAATAGGTTATTGTTTAAATAAAACGAAATAGATAATAGGAAAACAATAACAAGTATTTATAAATTAGAGGTTTAGTTTTGGTTTTTTGGTAATTTAGTTAGAAAACTGTTAGTTTGAATGTCTAAAGACACTTTGGTCCAAACTTCAAAGGGGTGCTTTTAGACAAAACGAACCACATGCATATATGCAATTGTGCAAGCTCACCATAAAGTAATTGATTATCAAGGAGATTTGATACCTAGATTATTATTATTTTTTTATTTGATTTATGCGTGTGGAAACTTTCAGCTATCTTCTAGTAGCACTTAGATAACAAAAAGATCTAGGTATAATTTTTAATATGCTCCAATTATAAATGATTGTGTTTTAGCTGAATTGTTATTTGGATTGCTTTAGGAGGTAAGCTGGCAAGAGTTACTCACTTGGCAGAGTTGTTAGCTAATTAGTTAGTTAGTTGGTTAATTTATCAGTTATTAGCTTTCAGTTGCAAATTCCATTTTAGCTACTGGTATTAAATTTGAATTCCTATAATTCCGTCATGAAATGAAATGAAATATTTGAAAAGCTTTTGCATAATTTTTGGAGCCTTTGTCTTCTTCCTTGAGTTTCTGTTGTAGAAGTATTGTCCAGTAACTGGACTGGAACTGGGAAAAGGCATATTAGTGGTACCAGAGCCATTCTCTGGCACTATGAATACTGAAATGGTGAAGGTGAAAGCATTGGATCAACTTATGGTGGTGATAGAAGCAAGATTAGTAAGCTTCAATAGAGGCATTGATAAAATTGATAACTCTTTGCAAAAGCTAAGAGCAGATCAGAAAAACATTGTGCAAATCTTGAAGGATGAATTTCATACTCTATTAACTATGATAATGGCATCCTGAATGGCCCAAAGGCTATGGACAATACTATACCACCTGAGGTAGTGGCAGCCAAAGGAAAGACTGTGGATGATCACTGTCACAATTCCAACAGTGCAATGCATCCGATTCAAGTATATGAAGAACCTATAAATGACAGGGACGTGTATAAATCTCAATCAATCAGAATTGAGGACCATCAATTGTTCTGTAAGGTGTCAAAGATTGAATTTTCCCAATTCAATGGAGACAACTTCATGAACTGGTTCAAGAAATGTAGGAATTCTTCACTGTTGATCACACACCTGAAGCTCTAAAGATTGAGTTGGCCTCTATGCATTTCTCTGACAAAGCATTGGAATGGCACCAATGCTTTATGGATGAAAAAGGAGATGAGAGTCTAAACTGGCTAGAGTACGTTCAAGAGCTACAGGATCAATTCGAAGGAGGTAAGTATGGTTACACGACCTGTTATTGCTCTTAAAAATCTTAAGCAAGTAGATATAGTTGAAGAGTATAATAAGGAATTCATAATGCTCAAAAACCAATGTAGTATGCCTAAAGAAATTTTGTTAGATCATTCTCTTGGTAGATGGAAGGATGAAATATTACAAGGTATTACGATTTAAGATTTTAAAAAACTGTCACATGCTATAAAATTGGCCAAAATTGAATCAAACTTCTTGAATTCTATATTACATAAAAAATAGTACCCTCCGAGTATTAGACAAGAACCTCACCCTAACTCTCTACCCACACCATCTCCTAGATTTCTACCCTCTCAGCATCCTACACAAAGAACCATGGCCTTCTAAGAACCCTCAAACTATTCCAACTCTCTAAGTTTTTATCTCTTTACCAATAGAGCCTTACCTAATATTCCAAACTCCACGAACAGATCTTATACCAAACCACAACAATCTCAGACTTATAATAATAAAAGAAACCCTACATCTACAACTAGAAAGGAAATGGAGGATAGGATGAGAAATGGATTGTGTTTCTACTACAATGAAAAGTAATACCAAGGCCATAATTGTAGGAGAGGTTAGTTATACCAAATCATTGAGCTAGAAGAGGAAGAGGAGGAGGAGGTGGTAGAGGAAGAACTATTGGAATTTTTCATAATTAAAGAAGGAAAAGGAGGTGGATGAGGTAGGTATATCCTTGCATGCCTTAATAGGTTGTAATATAAATTTCCATGAAATTATAGAGTAGCCCTTGGGTTCTAATGGTTAGCTACACTGGGAAATATCCAGTAAAACTTCCAACTGTTACAAGTGAGCTTTGTATGGCAAGGTGCCAAGGTAATGCTAAAAGGACATGTAGTAAAGGGTGTAGCTTGGAAAGACAAGGATAAGTCTTTGGTGAAGGAGTATACCACTGTCTATAAGAAGAGGAAGGAAAAAAATTGTAGCTAATGCTTTGTCTAGAGTTCCTCAAGAAGTACTTGAGTTGGACTGCTTAACCATTTCTATGGTTACTTCTAATATTTGGAAAAATGTAAAAGATAGTTGGGTAACAGATGAAAAACTTACACGCCTCATTAGCTAGCTGAAACTTAATAATTATGATGGAGTCTAACTACTCTTGAGACAATGATCAACTCAGGAGGAAGGGAAAATTGGTAATGGGGAACAATGTAGAGCTAAGGGTAAAACTTTTAGAATTATTTCATTCTAATTTAGTGGGTGGACATTCTGGAGCAAAGGCTACCTTAAAAAGGTTGTAAGCAGTCTTCTATTGGAAAGGAAGTAGAGGGTAGTAAGGAATCATATTAGATGTTATGGGGCGTGCCAAAAGTGTAAAACTAACAATAATGCCTATCCTGGGTTATTGTAGCCTTTAACTATTCCTGACATATTGTGGTCCTTTATTTTCATGGATTTTATAGATGGTTTACCTGCTTTTCCTACAAATATAGTGTTTGACAGAGACCTTATCATTATGTCTAATTTTTGGAAGGAATTTTTCAGGTACAAAGTGAGACTTAACTACTCTACTACCTATCACCCTCAGTCAGATGGCTAGACTGAGTTACTTAACATAACATTGGAGACTCACTTAAGGTGATTTGTAAGGGAATTCCCTAAGCAATGAGATTGGCTCCCTTTGGCTTATAAAGGTGTTTAGTCAAGATCCTACATGCCATATTCCTTATGTAGCTAGAGACTCAGCTAATGAAGAAGTAAATAGGTCTCTGATGTACAAAGAATCAATCCTTAAGTTGCTAAAGGATAATTTGATAATGGCTCAAAATAGAATGAAGGTTTAGGCAGATAAGCATAGGTCAAAAAGATTCTTCAAGGAAGGGGACTGGGTGTACTTGAAGCTTAGACCTATAGAAAGAATATCATGGCTAATACTAGCTTCCATAAGTTGGCCCTTTCTCAATCATACAGAAGGTGGGAACTGTGGCCTATGCCTTGGAACTTCCTTCTACTTCTCAGATTCACAATGTCTTTCATGTTTCTTTATTAAAAAGGCATCATGATGCATATCTTGTACAACAAACTGAACAGCTTTCCAATTTTGACGAGGAAGGTATACTACTAATGGAGCCAATAGCAATTTTAAACAAAAGAATGGTTAAAAGGGCCAATAAACCAGTTGTTGAACTACTT
The DNA here is from genome assembly GCA_029379385.1 of Quillaja saponaria. NCBI lineage: Eukaryota > Viridiplantae > Streptophyta > Magnoliopsida > Fabales > Quillajaceae > Quillaja > Quillaja saponaria. The sequence goes on from CM055612.1 coordinate 20,749,986, forward strand.
ATCTAGTGGTCTAACACTGGTTTAGAAGATTCTACCTAGGAAGATTTTTGTCCCTAAAAGCAAAGTTTCCTCATTTTGATCCTTCGGGTCAAGGATCTTCTTATAGAGGAGGGATTTATATGCTCCAGTTATAAATGACTGTGTTTTAGCTAAATTTTTATTTGTATTGCTTTAGAAGGTAAGCTGGTAAGGGATGAGCTGGAATGAGTTACTAACTTAGCTAATTACTTAGTTAGTTGGTTAATTTGTTAATTGTTAGTTTTCAGTTGTAGATTCCATTTTAGTTATTGGTATTAAATATGAATTCTTGTAATTCCTTCATTCATGAAATCAAATATTTGAAAATTTTCGACACAATCTTTTGAAGTCTTTGTCTTCTTCCTTGAGTCCCTTCTATTGCATAAGTATTGTCGTATTGTCTAGTAGCTAGACTATAACTGAGAAAGCGCATATCAAATTTAAAATTCATAGAGTGAATAAAAAAGAACCTTCCTAGAGCACTCTTTAATAGCTTCATATGTTCAACTTTTGCATCGTAATTCCTTGGTTGTAGACCCATGAGAACTATGTATTCCTCCATAAAAGAATTAGCAAACGTATTTGGATTGAATTATTTAAACGCTCAACACAATCCTAAAGTGGAAATAAAATCATTCACTAATTGATACCTCTCTTGCCGGTTCTGTTTAGGATTGCCCAATATGAAGATCTAACTAATTTATGGCTTTTTTAACTTCTATATTAAAATAAAGAGAAATTAGAATCTGTCAAGCTTATCAAAAAAGAGCTAGTAGCAAACATATCAAAATCATTCTTGACATGTAACTAGTGTCTATGCATATAAGTAACCCCATGCCTTTCTCTCCTACTTGTCCCATCATCCTAACCCACACCCTTCCCTAAAAGACGGAAAATTGATTTTGAAAGCCATTGGCATATATGTACATATTGGAAGATATAAATTAAATAAAAGGCACATACTAGCATTCCACATTGATCAGACAAAATTGGAAAAACTTTAGGCACAGGGAAACTTAGAAGTACATACATTAAACACATTACAGAAAATTATCGATTTATCTCTCTTCAATGAATTCCAAATGATGGATGCAAGCAAATCTTTCTATAGTTTTAAAAAAAACAAACACATGACGATGGATAGAATATGAAAAAAATCAACTTCTAATAAATAATAAAGTCCATTAAACAATGGTTATTCTAATCATACTTACCAACTCATCTAATTAAGGATATTATGAACTCCGACATGTCCTCAATGAGAAAAGAAAAAGAAATAGATTCATGTATGTGACTAACAAGATGAAATTTGGAAGCATTGCTGAGATAGTCCATAATGCCTAACGGAGTATCCTAAAGCATTATGACAGTTCTTATATTCTTATAATGTACGACTGAAGCATAAGTACAACAATCAACATATGAACTTATGCTTAACCCCCAGGTAAAAAAATAAAGATAGAAATAGAAAAGAAGCGCTTGGAAAACTTCTCAACAAATAAAGCAAAAAACAGCTTTGCTCAGATGATGCTTACTGATACAGTCCACCCCTATTAATTGAGTTGATTTAGTCATTTTTGCAATCAGAAAGCAAGATAATTACGGGGAGGTAGAGAGAAAAATATAGAGAGAAGAGCATATAAATTAATCATTCATTGACTCTTATATCTGTTACATTGACATTGTATGTATAATTAACCTGTTAGTATCCTAAGCTCTCTTATGTATTTCTTCTCTTAACCTAGTCGTAATCAAGATCAAATGGCAGAATACCATTAGGATATTGCATGCAAATTCAGGTTTTGGAGGTCAACACTAAATGTTAAAAAGGCACAATTTTTCATTAATTGGAACCAAACACACGATAGTTGCTAAAGTCAGACATATTAAATGGGAAAAAAAGGATGTCATATGCATGATACTTTTTCACCTAAAAATTGATATTGGAACAGTTAAAGTTCAAGAGAAAATAAGAATAGTGGCTAGCCTATTTTGATCAACACCATTTGTTCATCCTAATCATGACATGTGGCTATATCACACTGATTTCTCAACATTGTATATTGGTAGAATGTTTTGGTCCCTCCTAAAGGGAATAGAACCTGCCTCCAAGCAATAAAAACTGACTAATCCAGCTTTAAAAAGTGTGACAACCTAAGTCTTGCAATGAATGTGTACGAATGTGGTAGCATGTTTTATAATTAGCAAAATGGCCAACTGATAGTACACTGGGTAAGTCATTTTGGGCATTAATCGTTGGTTCACATGCTTTTTTAAATTAACTAGTCACTGTAAAATGGTATTATAGTGATGAGCCTTAGTTTTGTGATACTAGGAGTCAAAAATTGTCTCTATAAGCATATTTAAAAAAATAATAATAAATAAAATTGTAAGGGTTGCTGCTAAAGGATCTATCAGCTTAAGTTAATTAGCTAACAACAAAAGAAACTCGCCACTTTCTGATAATAAACCTTCTTTTTAGTTGTGTTGGGGCAATAATTTCAGCTTCTTTCTACGATAAACCTTCAGTTTGTAGACTATGCACTTATCCCCTACTTCAATGGAAACCCCTAAACAATTCCAAGAAAGTTCACATACGGGGCTAGTAGAAAGAAAATGTAAGAAAGTATTAAGAAGAGAAACCAATAAAGAATATACCTTACTGAAAAACAAACTCTAGTACAGTAGAAGAGTCACTATGATCCTCAGGATGGAGAAAAGAGATGCCTTTCTTTTAGCAAAAACCTTTTCTTGAACTTCACCTCTTGGTGAAATAACAGAGTCCCCACGCCTCAGATAGAAGAAATGAGGTGCCTTTCTGTTCTTCCCTCACCTCATATAGAAGAAAAGAGGTTTCTTTATGTTCTCTCCTACCTCAGATGGAAGAAAAGAGGTTCCTTTTACTTTGCCTCTAGGAAGAGGGCAATCTGTTTTCTCGGCACCTCAAGAGAGAAAAAAGGACGGACATTTCTTTCAGCCAAAACCAAGTTTTCCCGCTTTCGTTCGCACTTCATTAATCAGGGAAACGGTCTCTTCTTCAAGTCCGTGTAATTTGTAAAACTAACGTGAACTTAACGTTGTTAAGATCATTTTTTTTTATAATAAAAAGAAACATACATACATGGAGTTCCTCTCTAATTTTTATAATACTTCTAAAAATAACTTTATATTTCTAATACACAACTTTCTTCAAGAATATATTATTTTAGGTAGTGGCAGAGCCAAAAATTTATGTTTGTTAGGTAAAAAAAAAATTATTATCAAGAAAAATATTTTTTTAATAAAATTAAATAATTTTTAAATCCTAATAATTTATTTGTAAGAAGATATTCTAAATATCAAAGTGGTTACGAGTTTATTTCAAAATTTACCTAGTAAGAGTCTGAATATTAATATTTTAAAAAAGTCATAACTACTATTTTAGTTCTTAAATTGTTTCAGTTTTTAATTTAGTTCTCCAGGAATATTTCAATCAATTTCATCTTCTAAGATTCAGAATTTTTCAATCAAGTTATATTTTCTCATTCTCTCATTTTCATTATATGCATAAATAAAATACTTCTACATAATTTAATGATAAAATGATCAAAAAAAATTACAAAAAATAAAAATAACTTATGGGCGTTATTATCTTTATATCAAATGTGATTTTTTTGTTAAGTCATAACATGTAAACAGAATAATGGAACTTGATTTTGATATTTTGAATATTAAAGGATACAATTGACAAAGAAAATTCTTGAAAATGACCGAACTGAAAATTAATATAATCTTGAAGCATCAAAATAGTTGATAAGCTTTTAAAATTGACACTAACAAATTAAAGAAATATAAGTATTTTAAATAATACGATTCTCAATTTCAAAGGTTCAAAGATAGAGAGAGAGGACTATGGGATAGGGTGAGCGTGGTCGAACCTTAAAGGATGAGGATTTGCTCCATTAGAGTAATAAAAAATTAAAATGGATGAGGGAGGACGAACTAACCTGGGAGGGGGATTTCTCGCCTACTGTGGAATAGGAGAATAGGAGGATCCCTACAAGGAATTAATGATGGGTGTTGAAGGTCTAGGAGAAACTATGGGTTCTACTAAGGAGGATGTAGATGAGGCTGATAATGACTTGTATTGAGGATGATGAGGAGTTAGGATTTCCTGATAGTGAGGACTACTATTAGACTATCTAAAGAAGAGAAGAAGTGTCTGAGATGTTCATGGAGGCACTCACTTTCCATAAAGCTGTTGGGTAAATGAATTGGGGATAAATTTTTGTGCAAAAAGCTTTACTAAATCTAGAAGTCATAGGGTGTGCTCAAAAACAATAATGTAGGGAATGCTTTCTTCTTTGTTTGCTTTTCTCAAAAAGTAGATGTTAATATGATAATGAAGGGTGGACCATGGTTAATCTTGGATCATTATCTAACAATTAGATGTTGGGAGCTAAATTTTTATTTAGGAATGGCAATAACTAATAAGGTTGTTATATGGGTGAGATTTCTAGGGTTCCAATTGAATACTATTACAACTTTTTTTCTCATGAAGCTAGCCAAGCAACTTGGGAACCCAATTAAGTATGATACAACGACTAGTAAAGTAGACTGTGGTAACTTTGTGAGAATGTGTATAGAAGTTGATCTTTCTCAACCTCTAAAATTCAAGTACATGCTTTGGAAAAAATTTAGATGAATTGAGTATATATGAAGGGCCACATCTAGTTTACTTTCAATGTAGCACTATGTACACACTGTGGAGATATGCCCGAATGCTAAGAAAAAACATGAAGAAGGTTATGAGGCCAAGATTGAGCAGAAGATGTTTATGAATGAGATGGACTAGAGGCTATATACTATCACCTGAGGTGAGCTCGAATTATGGATAATGAATGCTAGTGAAGAAAGGTCATAAGGGACCAAAAGTAAGGGAGGTGATAGGTTTCTAGAATAGGATAAGGGGAAAGCGTAAAGGGGAAAGGGGAAAGGTGAAAGGGGAAATGGGAAAGCGGAAAGGGAGAGCTGATGAATCATATTCGCCAGAGTACAATATCATGAGAATCACAGTTTACATTGTTAGCCATGCAAGAAGAGGAAACAAGTTGTAATATTTAAAAATCTGATGATCATGCACATCAATTTCCGGGGTTGACCATAAATGATACAATAAAAAAGGATAAGAAGTGTAGTACTACTAGAACTACTTATAATCATAACAAATGGAATTGAGGAAGTGGGGATGAAGTCAATGCCCCGAAAACCAAAAGGACAACATTAGGGGCATAAGATATGGTCAATGCTAATGGATCAATTATAGGAAAAACGAGCCTAGGCCCAGTGAGGGTTGTGGCTGAACTAGTACTAAAATATCTTATACATCAAAGTCACAAGCCTATCCTCGATCATGCTAGGAGACTCCATGAAGGTAAGGACTCGGAGGAATTGTCGCCGAGCAAGAAGTTCCTCTTTCATGGGAACTATGAAAAGTTTCTGGAATATTCAAAAACCAAAGATTCTTATCCTTTTAAATCCCCGAATTAGTGGAGGTGAGACTATGGAGGTAGTGAAGAAACTCAGATTTGATAACCACATTATAGAAGAAGCACGTGGCTTCTCAATGGGTATATGGACTTTGTGGAGGGGCAGTTCAGTGAAATTGAATTTGATACACTCTTCTAGCCAATTCATCCATTGTAGCGTGGAAGACAACACCAAGATAGTGTGGTACTTAACTACAGTTTATTCTAATCTATGGTGGGATATAGGACAATTAGCTTAATTTATTAATCGCCACTAGTGCTTGATGGGAGACTTTAATGAAATTGCCTTAGGTTATGAGGAGAAAGATGGGACTCATGCTAATGTTAAAAAATGTAATGAGTTTCAAAACTGGATTGTGAATTGCAATCTCATTCACGTAGGTGCCAAGGGACAAAAGTTTATGTGGAAAAGAGCACAAAAGAAGTGGTTAGTGAGAGTTTTAAAGAGGCTTCATAGAGTTTTGGTGAACTAAATATGTATAATAATGCTTTTGTTAAGGTGTTTCCTCGAGTCCGCTTTAATAAAAAATTTATGTTCGTTAGGGCAAAAAGTTATTACATAGAAAAGTAAATTCTCTTTTTTTTAGTAAAAGAAATAAATTTTAAACTCATAATAATTGATTTTTATGAAGATTTTTTAAAAATATCAAAGTGGTTACAAGTTTGTTTCAAAATATATGTAATAAGAGTTTGATTATTAATATTTTTAAAAGTGATCATAAACTAGATTAACTAGAAGAGTAAAATATTTTTAAAAGAAGATGAAAAAAATAATTTTTAATACCTTATTCTATTTAATAGTCAATAAAAATGATTTAGCTGTAAATTATTAACTCAAATATCTAAGCTTGAGTTTGATAATGTTGTAACTTTCAATTGTGTAAAGGCAGTTGTCAAAAAGGTACTGCCAACTTTTAAAAGCATCCATATGATGCTTTTAAAAAACTTCTTTTCTCATAAAAAACAAAAAAGAAAAGAAAAGAAAAAGCATTTCTCAAAAAACTTAACCAAACAATTTTTGCATTTTGTGGCTTCTAAAAAGTCATAGAACTTTCTTAAAAAAACATTATTAAACTCAGTCTAAGTACAATCTAATCACATAATAAAATTTAATCAAAACTAACCAAAATAAAATATTTACAGATGTAACATTTTAAATTATCATTTAACTATCTATCAAAATAATATATATATATATATAATTTACAACAAAAATTAGAGTTATAAATTTAGTAATTACAATATCAAATAATCTTATTGTTCATCCTCTTTTTCTCTTTCTTATTTATGTCTTTAGACATTTTTCCATTTTGTTTTATAGATTTTCCTTTTTTATTATTATTTACATTGTTTTATAATAAATTATGCTTAAATTTGATTGAGTGAAAAGAGAGAGAAAGTAAGGTTGTCATGTCTTTTTTTTTTTTCTTTTTTTAAAAATGCAACTTTACTCTAATTCTTTTTATAATTTTATTTATTATTATTTTTTTTTACGATTGGTGGCATTCATTTCTTATACTAGTCAGGTTAGTTTCAAAAAGTAAATTACACTTTACCCCCTGTGGTTAGACTTATTTCTAAATACATACATGTGATTCACTTTGTCCAAAACCACCCTCCTGTAGTTTGGACCAAATTGTCTTTTGATGGAGTCTGTCAAACTTACCCATTTACACACACATGTAGAGCACGTAAGTGTACCGTTAGAACAAAACGTGGGTTTTGACACCCTTAACCCCTAAATCCCTATTTTTTCCCCCTTAATTCTTCAAATCCCAAAATTCCTAATAGCTCCAATCCTTCCCGCTTAATTCTCTATTGCTCTTATCCTCCATGGCTGATATATCACTTGGGTCTAGTTTTTCTGTAGCTTATGGTGCAACAAATGCTTCAAGGGTTTCAAGAAATTTGGGTTCCAATTTGAGTTCAGACAGTAAGACAAAAATTTGTTATTGTTGTGAGATTTCTTCATTGAAGACTGCTTGGACAAAAGAAAAAAAAAATAGGAAGAAGATTTTATGGTTGTGGAAGGTTTGGGATAAGAGTTTTGATTTTATAAATTTAGGATTTTAGCTTTTTTTTATTTTAGTTAACTGACTCTTAATCTTTTTTATACAACAGAGATCAAAACCCTGTAGTTTTTTTTGAATGGTTTGATCCTGAAATTTGTAGTCGTAGGAGTGAAGCTATAAAAGAAAACATTTAAAGGAATGATGCATTACAATCGGAGTTATGAAAAGTTTTATGAATATTATGAAAAAAATGAGGAAAGAGTAGCTATTGTAGCATCATATGATCTTGAAGCTGAAATGAATAATGAGAAAGCTACAAAAGCCTTCAAAGCCCTCTAAGAAGCTGAAGTGAAAGATGTTTGAAAAAGATGTTGAATTAGATATGATGTGATGGACATGCAAATTGTTAAAATTGATTGTTAGTAATTAGATATAGTGAGAGAATATGGGTTAGGATTATGACTGGTTAACATTGATGTACTTTTTGTATAAATTCATTATAATACATCATAAGTATGTATGAAATTAATTTCAATGGTCATGAAAATAGAGCATCAAAGCTCTCTTTTTTGTCAAATAAAGATATCTTATTCATTATCATACTTACATATCATTTTATCATTGATAAATATGAAGGAATTAAAAAACACATAATCATAATTGCAAGATATTGATCATTAAAACAAAATAATCATTATAACAAAGTCATCCTTATCATTCTTAATATATAACTGAATTAGAAATTTTTTTTCTCTTTTTTGTTTCAAGCCTATTGGATGAGTTGATCTTGTTTGACTCTGTTGCTGATTGAGTTGACCTTGTGTGGCTTTGTTGTGTTAGTTGTGATGGTCCATAAGATGGTTGAGACTCTTAATTTGGTGCTAAGCTACTTTGTCCCACACCAGTACTTGTTTGCTTCCCTGTGATAACAAAATAGTATATTAGTATATTATTTTGAATTCCAACAAACATAAGATACTTAAAAATAGAGATTTATGGCATACTTTGTTGTTGCTTGCTTTGTTTAGCAACGTTAAAACCCTTGTGGACTGCTCCCTTACAAGATCTCTAATTATGTCCAGTTTTCTTACATCTTGCACATGTGACTTGACCCCCTTTTCTTGTCACTTTTTGTATACCAGCATCAACATTATCCTCTTAGACTACATCTAGTTTACTTTCAATGTGGGCACTAGGGTAACACATTGTGAAGCTATGCTAGAATGCTAAGAAAAATCATGGAAAAGTTATGAGGCCACAACTGAGCAGAAGATGTTGATGAATGAGATGGAATAGAGGCTACATGCTATCACCAGATGTGAGGCGAATTATGGACAATGGATGCTGGTGAAGAAAGGTCAGAGGGGACCTAAGGTAAGGGAGGTGATGGGCTTCCAGAATAGGGTAAAGGGAAAGGACGGAGTGGAGAGCCAATGAATCATATTCGTCGAAGTACAATATCAAGAGAATCATAGTTTACATTGTTAACCATGCAAGAAGAGGAAGAAAGTTCTAATATTCAGGAATCCGATGATCATGCATATGAATTTTTGGGGTTAATCATAAATGATATAATCGAAAAGGATAAGAAGTCTAGTATGGCTAGAACTTCTTATAGTCGTAACAAATGGTTTTGAGGAAATGGGATAAAATTAATGCTCTGAGAGCTAGTAAGTCAACTGGGCCATTAGGACGAGGACAATGATAATGGATCACTTATAGGGAAAAAATCTTATGGATCAAAGTCACGAGCATGTCCTTGAGACTGGTAGGAGAACTCCATGAGGGTAAGGACTTGGTTTTCAATTCTCACACATTAGCCCATGAGCATAGCATTTACCCCTAGAAAGATTGATTGCCTATTAACATAGAGAAGGAGAACATTGTGGTGTGCGAAACTCAAAGTAGCTTGTATGGTCGAGATAACCATATGGTTGTGGGTAGAAATGGTATGGAGATGTGGGCTCACTTTCTTATTTGAAAGCACTAAGAATTTTTTTTTACACGAATTTTCACATGGAATTGCCGCGGAGCAGGAAGTTCCTCCTTTATAGGAACTATGAAAAGTTTCTTAAAAGTTTAAAAGTTAGAGGTTCTTATCCTTTTAAAGCCACGAATTAGTGGAGACAAGACTTTGGAGGTAGTGAAGAAACTCGGATTTGATAACCACATTATAGAAGAAGCATGTGGCTTTTTTAAGGGTATATGTATTTTGTGGAGGGACAGTTCAGTGAAGTTGAATTTGATACTCTTCTAGCCAATTCATCCATTGTAGTGTGGAATACAGTATCAGAACAGTGTGGTACTTGACTGTAGTTTATGCTAATCCTTAAGATGTTATTCACAGGGATCTATGGTGGGTTATAGGACAACTAGTTTAATTTATTAATCGTCATTGGCGCTTGATGTGAGACTTTAACGAAATTGCCAGAGGTAATGAGATGAAAGGTGGGACTCATGCTATTGTTTGAAAATGTAATGAGTTTCAAAATTGGATTGCAAATTGTAATCTTCATTCACATAGGTGCCAAGGGACAAAAGTTTATGTGGAAAGGAGCACAAAAGAAGGGCTTGATGAGAGTTTTTAAGAGGCTTCATAGAGTTTTGGTGAATTTATATGTATAGTAATGATTTTGTCAAGGTGTTTCTTCGAGTCTGCTTTGACAAAAAAAATTATGTCTGTTAGGGAAAAATATTATTACCTAGAAAAGTAAATTTTCTTTTTTAGAGAAAGAAAGAAATTTTAAACTCATAATAATTGATTTTTATGAAGATTTTTTAAATATAAAAGTGGTTACTAGTTTGTTTCAAAATATATGTAGTAAGAGTTTGATTGTTAATATTTTTAAAAGTGATCATAACTAGATTAACTAGAAGAGTAAAATATTTATAAAATAAGATAAATGAAATTATTTTTAATACCTTATTCTATTTAATATTTAATATTCAATCAAAACAATTTAACTATAAATTATTGACCCAAACATTTAATCATAAGTTTGGTAATGCTGTGACTTTCAACTATGTAAAAGAAGTTATAAAAAAGGCGCTGCCAACTTTTAAAAGCAACAATGTGATGCTTTTAAAAATACTTTTACTTTTAAAAAACAAAAGAAAAAGCACCTATCATAAAACTTAACCAAAACAAAATACTCTTACCAAAAAGAAGTTTGGTAATGCATGTTACATGCAAAATTGTGAATTACCTTTTTAAAAAGCCAGATAACCTTTTTAAAAAATATTACTAAACTTAGTCTAAATACAATCTAATCACTATAATAAAATGTAATCATTACCAAACTCAGTCTAAGTACAATCTGATCACATAATAAAATGTAATCAAAATTAAACAAAAAAAATAAATTAGTTACAAATGTAACATTTTAAATTATCATTTAATTATTTAACAAAATATAAATAATTTACAGCAAAATTAGAGTTATAAATTTTGACATTTGCAATATCAAAACAATATTACTGCTCATCCTCTTTTTTTCTCTTTCTCATTTATGAGTTTAGACATTTTTCCCTTCTGTTTTATAGATTTTATTTTTTTCTTATTATTTAAATATTTGACATTGTTTCATAGTTAATTATGCTTAAATTTGATTTAGAGAAAAGAGTGAAAATAAGTGTTGTCATGTCTTCTTCTCTTCTTTTTTTTAAGTAAGTGACATTTAAAAAAAATGCAACTTTACTCTAATTCTTTATATATATATATATAATAAAATGTTTTTAAAAAAATGTAAAGTTCACATTATATAATATTTTGTTAATAATAAATCTCACCAAATAAAAAAAAAATTATATATCTATATGGTTTTGGCTAGGTAGTGCGTCGTACGTTCTGTGAAAAGGTAGTTGCACTGATCCTTTTGAATTTATTCAGCTTTGGAAGACGATGAATAATTAAAGGATCAGTTGACTATCTTCTGAAAACTACAACGTTTGATTAAATGCCTAGTTCAACAAGTTGATGGAAGACCTCTGAGTTTTTGAACTTCATTTGACTGTAATAGTAAAACGACTTCATTTAGATAAGATAAGATTAAACTATTTTATTCCATAATTGTTTGAATTCTAAAATTGTAATTCTTTATGCATTCAAATTGAATTAAGTTAAATGAATAAATTATTTCACTGATTTTGATAATTAAAAAATAAATAATTATTGTTTTGAACAAATAAATAAATACAATTCAAATATGCTGGTTAATTAATTCAAAATTGTATTTACTCTTGGAATGTACAAAACAAGCTGAAGTACTCAAGTAAATTAGTATTTCTTAGTGATGTGTCAAAGAGAAAAATTAAATTTATAATACCACTAAGAAGTTATACGTACAAATAAGTCATAATTTAAGATTTCAATTCAAATAAATCTTAAATATTAAAATAAAATATTTATACTTTTTCAATTTAATTTATACTTTTTTTTCTCTTATTAGGTTACATTAATTTTTTTATATTTCTCTCAAATATTTGTCATATTTGCAATTTACAAGACAAATAAGACAAATTCTTTCTTCATTGCTTTTTCTATGAAAGATCAATTGTGAAAAATTATTAGAGCAAATACATGTTTAAATCAAATAAGAAATTAATATTGATGCTAAATTTTTAATTTTTAATTTTTTTTGCTTATATAAAAAATATCACATATTCAAAATTAAAATTAAAAATAATATGTTTCTTTAAAAATTCACATTATAATAATTTTGAAATAAAATAATAAAAATAAATTTATAATGTTAATAATAATGAATTTTAAAAAATAAAATAAAATAATTTACAAATGCCGAATAAATATAGTTTATAAAAAAACTGTCTCGGGAATGGAAAGCGAAGGAGGAAGTGAGAGTTATCTCAGGTGAGTGACTATGTAAATTTGGTACTGTTATTTAATTTGTGTTTTGCATTGATGGGTGATTGGAATTACTCTTGACAATTTTATTTTTTATTTCTTTAAAAATAATTTCAACTTTTACATTGTTATTTGCAGTTTAATAATATATGGTATTCCTAGGGTTCCATCCTTAATTATTATCCACATGAAAGGATAAAGAACTATTGTCAACTAGGAACAGTTTGCACAGTGATTCTTGAAAAGTGTAGATCGTGTGTCCCAATTACTTTATTTCAACTAGTTTGGGAAGTCCTACATCTCGCTATTTTTGTCTTTTCTTTTCTAGGAATCTAGTATTAGTTCTCGTGTGTTTGTGGGACTGGTTTTTATTGTTGACTTCCTGTGAAGTCCCCAAAAAAGCTTTAATCTTCTGTTCTTACCTGTTAATGCCCATACCTTGTTTTTCCCCAATCACTAATTCCCTTTTAAGTCATCACTGTTTTGTGTAACTGAAATTTTATCGCAAGTAATCTCAATTTTTTTTTTCTCTTTTATATTTTACTTTTTATTTTTTACTTCTTTTGTCAGCGAGTTGGTCACATATTTGATTAAGGTTTCTTTACAAGTTGAGGAGACATCTGACAGTGATGGATTTTCTTTCTGACTAGATTACGTTTGGGAATTTAAGTTTTTCCAAACAGGCTGCTACAAATTTTGGTGTTATCATGGGCTTTCTTCTTTTTCTTTTTTGGCTGAAAGTAGTTCATGGAGTTGTTCACCCAAAATAAGGGGTGTTTTACTGGGTTCTTGGTATTTTATTGCTAAGAGTATTTATAATATAAGTTATTGTTTTGGTGTAGTTGGAATTTACACTAAAACACTAAGACCTTTGTGATTTTGTGGCACCTTCCCCTCTTTTAAAGTCCAATTTAACTCAGGGTTTGAGTCTGGCTTCCTTCCTCCCCGAAAAAAAAATTAAAAAAAAAATAATTTACCCTAAAACACATAATTGGAGTCAATTGGCTGTTTTTTTTTCCCTTTTAAAACCATGAATTTAGAACAGTTTTTACTGTCTGGTTCTTTTCGTTTGTCATTGTTAGTGAAAACTTCTCAAGAAAACAATGAGCAGGGAGAAAGAAAATTCAAGCACATACTCCATTAAGGATTTGGATATTACTGATGAAGAATCTGATGATGAGGCTTGTATCTCTAATTATCTACCTCAATTAAGTGTTGCATCTGTCAATATCTAGTACTCATGGCCAAGGAATTAAAATTTGTTTCGAGGTATTGACAAGCCTAGAAACTGAAACAATTCAATAAACAGTATGGAAACAGCATGGAAAGGCATGAAAATATATAATATAACACATATTATAATAATTATAGGTATCTAACATTATTAATTTAATACATAAAATACTATTAAATATATAACAAAGTAAAATTCTAAACATAGACATACAAATTAGAGAAAAATATTAAATTACAATTACATCCAACTAATAGTGGAGTGACTAGCAAGTGTTCAACCCATATTTAATAAATTTTTTAATTTGAACCAACATATATATGTTTTGAAAATTTAATATTATCCATCACTAAGTTAAATTAAATTAATACAAAGTATTTGTAAAAAAAATAATAATAAAAAATAAATAAATGACCAAGAAACCTAACATAGGTGAAATCCTAAAAAAAAAATTATCTTCACTAAATTATATCATCTGAATATACATCAAATAAGATTAAAAAAAATTATTAAAATCTTGAAATATGAAAAGAACTAGAGCCAAAACTTTAGATTTTTAAATTTTGAAAATGCCCTGTTTGTATCGACCCGTTTCGTGTGAAATTGATAAAAATGACCCAATTTTGTGTGGAAATGCCCATGTTTCGTTTCGTGTGGAAACGCTCCCGTTTCATGTGAAAACGCTCCCATTTCTTGTGGAGATGTTGCATTTCTATAAGTGAGTTTCATTTCGGGTAGTGTGGAAACAGAAATATTTCGCACGTTTCGACACGAATTTTTAAACCTTGCTTATGGCAAATCTGTTTTTGTTATTGCCATTATTAATGTGCTCTTTTTTTTTTTTTAATATTAGTGTTAAATTTTTTTATAACTTTAGTAACCGTGGCCAATATGATAAGGATTTTTAGGGATATCTCAGTGTGGTGGAACTGTACTTGGTAAGGTTTTTGGCCAACATAAATCATAAAGGATGCTACGAAAATATAATCATGTGAAAACTAGGAACGGTGGTTCTCTTGGAGTAGATATCAGACAAAGGAAAGTTAGGAGGAGGTATGAAGGACCTACTCGATATTCTTGGGTCCTCAAAGTTAGTGTTTAATAGGAATGTTAAACGAAGTTATTCAACATTATTAATTATTTTTTTGAAAATAAAATAAGTTTCTTGTCTGAGACTTTGTATAGAGATCCACAACAGTTCAAGGACTTGTGTTTGGAGTGACTTTCATATGCATCATTCAGTAACAGATGACAATATGGAACTTAATAAGAATATTTCCAACAAAAACTACAAGGAAAGTCACACATAACGACAATCGTGCATGAATTTCATGATTTTTTATTTTTATTTTTTGGTTATAGCTTCTAGGTTATTCATAAACATTTTTGAATCTTTGTTGGTATACAATTCACTGTTTGAGTCTCATTTAATAATAGATTTTCTCCTGCCTGTTTATCTCTTGAATAGAAAGATTTATGAGACTTTTTATTTATTCAACAGTTTGATGCATTTTGGAATCCACCCACCAGCAGAGGTAAGAGACCCCTTGTTTTCACTTTCAATTTGGTCACTTATCGGCCTTATATTGATCACTATACTATCCTCTTGGGCTGGCATGAATAGGCTTGACTAAAGAAATAATAATATGTTCTGCTTATACAATTTGTCTTTTTTCTTTGTGTTAATCTTTTTCTTTGCATTCTTTTCAGCTTCCTTTTGGTATTGAATATTTAGTTTCCTTGTTTCAATCTTGCAGGAGCAAAGAAGAAGCCCTCAGAATCTAATACAGATATAGAAGTTGAAAAACCTGACCTTGAACGTGTATCAATTCAATATGCCAACAATGTAATATTGATGTTTTTGGACAATATGCTTACTCTTTTTAAACCAGTCATGAGTCATTTCTTGTCACTTTATACACTAAACATTTGCCAATTTGTAGTTTAAAGAAATGAAATACAATTCTTGTCTGTTTTCCACATATGTGGAACCATAAAGTTAGCTGCCGGTCCAAATCCTTTTCTGGGTCTGCCAACTTACCCACGGACAAATAAATGGGTTACATCTTGTTTCTACGAGGGGCTTTAGATTTCTTCTTCTACTTGGTTTCTGCACTAGATGGAGAGATGAAATTGCTTGTGCTCTTTTTGCATTACTGGCTTTGTTTTGATATTTTGAAAGTTGTTTATCAGATTTATGTAGATTATTATCTCTCAAATTGCAGTACTTGATAGTCTTGCTTCTGCTCTTTATCTCTCTCTCTCTGTGGAGTGTGTGTGTTTGTTCTCTTTCTTTCTGGTTTGATAATTTGTTATGTTGATTCTCAGGCATGAAAGAAGTGGGCATACTGTCTTTCTGGGGTTATCAGATCCATTGGGATTAGAATTCCTTGGAGATTTCAAATAGAGTGTGTATGTGTATGCATGCAGTATCATTGATGAAGACTGCTTTATTCTGTGATCAAGAATACGTGTTTTTGTAATAATTTAGGATGCATGAATAATTGACTGATGCAGTTAAAAATCTTAGTAATTTATTTAAATGCATGGGAGAATTCACTTCCATACTGGACCACAAACTATTAATAATCACTATAATAATTGAGTTAATGCATGACTCATTTTTAATTTCATCCATATTGTGTATAATTAATTTATTCTCTATATTAATTAATTATTTTAAAAATAATATTTATTAGATATGATTATAATTTTGTCAGATATTAGGAGTTACTTGAAAATTTTTGGTAGATGTGAAAAATTATCACCTAATTAAGTTGTAGAGATTTTGAGAAGTTTAAAAAATTTTAAAATAACATTTATTAGATAAGATTAAAATTTTGAGAGATTTTAGGAGTTACCCGAAAAACTTTTATATCATCTAATGAAGTTTTGTATTAATTTTAATATAGAAAAGTTTTTAATTTCTTTTTGTGAGAAAAAATTTGAAAGGTTTTATTGTAATTGAAAATTAATTTACATCTATTAAATATGATTTAGATTTTGAAAAATTTTAGAAGTTACATAAAAAAAATTATTAAATAAGAAAAAATCATTACCAATTAAGTTATGTAATAACTTTTATTTTTATGATTTGTACCCCCGTGCAATGCATAAGATACTTTATTTTAAATTTAGTTTTTTTGTTAAAATTTTTAATTCCATTATATTTATGAGATTATAACTTCAATATATTTTTTTCTATTTTTTATGTTATAGGTATTTTTATATATTTTATTTTAACATAACTAATTATAAATTATTTATTTTTAGAAAGAATAATGGTAATAGTATAGATCATATTTATAGACTTGGCATTTAAATAAATTTGAATGATGAATGCAAAAATTAGAACTAAACTTTTTTGACAAAAATGAAGCAAAGAGTTCATAAGAAAAAATTAAATAGTAATGCCTTCTTAGCAATACATAACTCTACTAAGAAATCTCAATAGACTGATGTATTATGTCTATTTGTCATCCAATCTGGCATAATTTTCAGCATGCTAAATCATTATTGTATGAAATGGACAACAATTAGCTCTTGCTAGAATTGAGAGACCCAAAAGCTTCTACCTTCTCTTCTTTTATTTTACCCATGCATAATTTTGGTTATCCAAAATTTTGTGGCCTTACTTACTGTTAATCATGGTTATAACGGCAATTCTCCGAGTGGCCAACTTTCACACTTCCCTTTACCATCGTTGCCAATGTCATCTTAACAACTTTTATATGTATGTAAAGATATATTGGCAAAAAGACAAAGGATGATGATATTTATAATATTTAATTTTTGTTGAATGAATACAAGGAGTTATGTAATGGGAAGAGACTTGAGAAAAAAGGAGTGAGAATACAATTTTTTTTTATTAGAATTCATGATAGGTGCATAAGTTGAAATAAATGAATGATTTGGGAATAAAAAGGGAAATAAAAACACTTCAAATCTGGGTTTGAAGAGAATTAAAAAATCATTAAACCTCACCAAAATAAAAGCATGTTCCACGTGGCACCCAAATAACATGAAAAAAAAAAAAACAAAACCAAAACAGCAAACAAATTGAGCACATGGCAGATCTGATACTGCTGGGATTAGTTTTATTATATCTTATGATATATTATGATTAAGAAAGTTTTTATTTTTGTTAGAATTAAAAAAAATTAAATGTGAGTTACGGAACTCTAGACCAGATTAATTACAAACTCGAAAAGTGTAAGAATATTCATGAAAAACAAAATAATAATAATAAAAATTAATAATTGAGTATTAGTGAAAGGTGAGATAATAGATAGAGCTCATTTGTATTTAATGTAGCTTATTAATATAAATTCAAATAGGAAATTCAAGAAAAAACAGCACCCAGCCACCCACCACAAGTGCGTTGTTTCTTCTTTCTTCCTTTATTCTTTTATTTCCGTTACATAATGCAGTACTCACCATTTTTATTTTTATTTTTTCTTCTTCTCCTTCATTCTTTTAATGTATTTACATAACTTTTTGATTCAGCCTACTTTATTGCGTCACTTGAAAAAATTTCAGGAAAATCTTAGAACCAATAAAAAGAGTTTATATATATAATAGTAAAAGAGTTGAAGGAAAAGACGAAACCTCTATTTTTCTTTTTTCAAATTCTCTTGTTTCCTTAACTTTATAATTCTCTATTTCTTTTTTCACTTTTGATTTCTTAAGAACTAAAAAATATTGAGTGGATTTGAGTTGAGAATTTAAAGAAGTGAGAGAGAAAATATAAGGGTGAATTAAAGTGAGAAGAAAATCGTCAATGCAAGAACATTAAAGTGGTGGCAGAGGGTTTTCATAAGAAAAGCAGGATGGGACAAACACAGTTTTAATGAGAAATAAGAGGTAGAGAGAGAAATTTACCATCAATATAATACAAGCATAGAAAGAGACGCAAAATAAATAATAATTGAATACTCCATTATTTTCTTTATATCCCATCTTCCCTATTAATTTATTTTTTATTATAGGTTGCGTAATTTAATATTTATTTTTATACTTTCAAGATACACGAGTTCAGAAAATATAATATGAAGAGGGAAATAAAAGCAAAGAGGGATAGGGAAAAAAAAGTATTTTCTTGGGTGAAAGTGAGATTTTTATTTTTATTTTTTTAAAAACAATAAATTTTTTTGGGTGAAAGTGTTACATTAAAAGAAACTAGTTAACGTATACATTCATTGAGGTGCAGTTTTCCTCGGCATGAAAATACAAAACTGAATTTAAAAACGAGGAAAAAGTAGAAAAAATATTGAAATCCAAAATTTTGTTAAAAAACTAGCTATTGAGAGAAGGGTGCTACTCTTCACATAAACTTATATATAATTGCCCATATAACCAATATCAGACTATTGCTCGTACAATCAATGGTCCATAACACACCCCAAAATTGACATCGACACTTCTTATGAAGGATTAAAGTAGAATTCACCCCAAAAGCTAAGGCCTAGAGGGTGCTTCTTTCCTTATAAACCTACATATAGTTAGTTGCCCATATATATAACGAATGTGAGATTACTGCCCATATAACCAATGGCCTATAACAGTTAGTCCCTGAGCAAAAATCTGCCATCATCAATGAGAGAATCTAGAGGGTGAGAATCAGTATCTGTAGAGGTAATTAGATGTATAACAAGTTTGACAATACATCTAATTTTTAGAATTGGGGTTAGGGATCATGGATCATGGATCAATGAGAGAATATAGAGGGTGAGAATCAGTATATGGAGAGGTAATTAGATGTATAAAGAGTTTAACTATATATCTAATTTCTAGAATTGGGGTTAGGGGTCAGAGACATATAAAGAGGACATTAGGATAGAGTCTAAGTGATGATCCTGATTTTCAAAGACTTTAGAGTTCCTGGCATTCCACAATTTCCAACACACATGAAGAAAAATAACATTTCCAAAGTAATTTGAATTTTTATAAGAGCAGATTTGAAAGCAAGATGAATTAGTAGAAATCCAGTCAAAGCTATTGAGAATGAAAAAATTAGAAATGGTGATAGGCGTGCCAAAAGATTACAAGCCTGCTTGCTGATAAAACAATCTGTGAAAGTTGCAATAAAACTGTTACCGGGTTTGACTGATTTTATCAGCTCATCCAGTTTGAGTGCTGATCCAGACCCGGTAGAGATTCGGTCTTCGGTTCTATTTTAAAGCCCCGCTTTTAATGTATTGCCTATAACAACTGCAATTCTCATAGATTGGTTTCAAAGAAAAAGAAGATCGAGGAAAGGAGGGAAGGGTGAGCATTTTCTCTCCCTCTCTCTTTCTTTTTCTGCTTTCTAGCTTAATTGTGTCCTTGAATTTGTTTGATTTAGAATAATATCATGAGAGTTTTTGTTTGGATTCTTAAGTTTTAGAATGACATACTGATTGATTAGGTAGAATTTCTATTAGGGTTTCTATTTTGGATGTGTAACCATTCATCTATCTATGGAAATAGGTAGAATTTGTATTAGGGTTTTGACAGTGCCTTTACACTTTAATCAAAAACGTCTGTCACTACTTTTAAATGCATAGGGTGGGGGTTTGTGTCAGGATTTCTTTTTATATTTAGAGAAAAAGGAAGTAAAATATAATGTAGTATGATGGGTCAGTAGATACAATGTCTTCAACTCGGAAGTGAGCGTTATAGTTTTTAGTACCTTCTATTCAAGTGCTTAATTTTTTTCTGAAAACATTTCACTGAGATAAGTGTTACCACATTCTAAGATCTACTTAACTGCTGTCTCGGGGATGGAAAGCGAAGGAGGAAGCGAGAGTTATCTTAGGTCAGTGACTATGTAAATTTGGCACTGTTATTTAGTTTGTGTTTTGTATTGATGGGTGATTGGAATTACTCTTAACAATTTTTTTATTTTTTATTTTATAAATAATTTGAACTTTTTCTTTGTGATTTGCAGTTTAATAATTTATGGTATTCCTAGGGTTCCATCCTTAATTATTATCCATGTGAAAGGATAAAGAACTATTGTCAACTAGGATCATCTTTTTCATTCAATAGCCTAAATTTTGCTATTTTTATTTTTTCTTTTCTAGGAATCTAGTATTGGTTCTTGTGTTTTGCGGGACTGTTTTTTATTGTTGACTTCGATTGAAGTCCCCAAAAAAGCTTTAATCTTCCGTTCTTACCTGTTAATGTGCATACCTATTTTTTCCCCCATCACTAATTCCCTTTTAAGTCATCACTGTATTACGTTACTGAATTTGCATGTGATTAATCTCAATTATTTTTTTCACTTATATTTTGAGATTTTACTCTTTTTTTTTTTTACTTCTTTTTGTCTGTGAGTTAGTCACATATTTGATTAAGGTTTCTTTCCAAGTTGAGGAGATATCTGACATTGATGTATTGTCTTTCTGACTAGATAAGGTTTGGGAATTTAAGTTTTGCCAAATTCCTTGTCGTTTTCTTTCCAAACAGTCTGCTCTCAACTTATTTTGGTGTTGTCATGTGCTTTCTTCATTTTCTTTTTTGGCTGAAAGTGGTTCATGGAGTTGTAGACCCCAAATAGGGGGGGTTTTACTGGATTCTTGGTCTTTTATTGCTAAGAGTATTTATAATATAAGTTATCGTTTCTGTGTAGTAGGAATTTACCCTAAAAGACGTAATTGGAGCCAGTTGGCTGTTTTTTTTTCCCTTTAAAACGTTGAATTGAGAACAGTTTTTATTGTCTGTGGTTCTCTTCCTTTGTCATTGTTAGTGAAAAATTTCTCAAGACAACAATGAGTAGGGAGGAAGAAAATTCAAGCTCAGACTCCGTTAAGGATTTGGATATTACTGATGAAGAATCGGATGATGAGGTTTGTATCTCTAATTACATACCTCAGATTAAATTTTGCATATGGTGGCCTTTGGTAAATGCATTCTGTCAATATCTAGTACTCATGACAAATCTGTTTTTGTTATTGCCATTATTAATGT
This sequence comes from Quillaja saponaria, assembly GCA_029379385.1. Taxonomy (NCBI): domain Eukaryota; kingdom Viridiplantae; phylum Streptophyta; class Magnoliopsida; order Fabales; family Quillajaceae; genus Quillaja; species Quillaja saponaria. The sequence continues at coordinate 20,771,592 of CM055612.1, forward strand.
TGAAATTTTTTATTGCTTTAGTACTCTAGCCAATATGATTTGGACTTTTAGGGATATCTCACTGTGGTAGAACTGTACTTGGTAAGGTTTTTGGCCAACATAAATCATAAAGGATGCTACGAAAAGATAATCATGTGAAAACTAGGAACGGTGGTTCCCTTGGAGTCGATAACAGACAAAGAAAAGTTAGTAGGAGGTATGAAGGACCTACTGGATATTCTTGGGTCCTCTAAGTTAGTGTTTAATCGGAATGTTAAACCAAGTCATTCAACATTATTAATTATTTTTCTGGTGTAGGCATTAAATAAAATAAATTTCTTCTCTCAGACTTCGTATAGAAATGATCCACCACGAATAGTTCAAGGGCTGTGTTTGGAGTGGCTTTCATAAGCATCATTCAGTAACAAAATGACAATATGGAACTTAATTCCAACAAAAACTACATGGAAAGTCTCTTGTAACAGCAATCGTACATGAATTTCGTGATTTTTTTTTTGGTTATAGATGTTAATTCAGCTTCTAGGTTCTTCATATACATTTTCAATTCTTTGTTGGTATACAATTCCACTGTTCGAGTCTCATTTAATAATAAATTTTCTCCTGCCTTTTTATCTCTTGAATTGAAGGATTTATGAGACCTTTTATTTATTTCAACAGATTGATGCATGTTGGAATCCACCCCGCAGCAGAGGTAAGAGACCCGCTGTTTTCTCTTTCATTTTGGTGACTTATCGGCCTTATATTGAACTGTATACTCTCCTCTCGGGCTTGCATGAATAGGCTGACTAGAGAAATATATAATATATTCTGCTTATATAATTTGTCTTTTTTTCTTTGCATTCTTTTCAGCATCTTTTTGGAATTGAATATTTAGTTTCTTTGTTTCAATCTTGCAGGAGCAAAGAAGAAGCCCTCAGAATCTAATATGGATATAGATGTTGAAAAACCTAAACTTGTACACTGTGAAGCACCGATACTGCATATTAGGGGTCGTATCCGTGTCTAGTTCGTATCTGACACGGATACGGCCCCGATACGCTAGGATACGTATCGAAAACGTATCTATAATTAATTTTTTAATTTTTTTTTTTTTGAAAAAAAATGATACGGCTCAGATACGGCTTAGAACAGCTTGATACGGCTTTAAAATGGTTGAATAAGGCTCCAATATGCAGCTTATATAAAATGTTTCATTTAGATTGAAATATTTCTTTTTTTCATCCTTGAAAAGGTGCCTTTTGTTTGCTTCTATCTTGACTTTGTGATTTCTTTTCTATTCTTTTGAGTCTACGCTTTTTCTTTGAGCTTTTTCTTTGTACTTCTAGGGATTTGATGGAAATCCTTCCTCTCATCTTTGCTATCATTGAAGCTGAACCAGTGAAGCTCAAAATCTTGTCTCCTTAAAGCTGTCTGGGTCTAAGTTTACATTTATCTCCTAAAGCCTTGGATTTGTGAAGCAGCCTCTGATTTGTGGAGCAGCCAAGTGAAGTCCTTCATCATCAACTCATCTGTCAAGGTTTACTGTTTTAGGTAAGCTCTTGTTCTGTCTTTCACGTCCCTAACTTCCTTTTTCCATTATGACTCTACCTTTTTTTTTTTTTTGTCTCTGCAACAACTATCTTGAGTTTTTTTTCTTTTCTGGCTATATGTTTGTGACAACTGAGATAGCCATTTTGTATTAGATTTTGTTTTTTTTTTTTTTTTTTTATGTTCTCTGCAAAATATCTTCAGGTTTTTTTTTTTTTTTTTTTTTTTTTGTGGATATATGTTTGAGTTTGTCTTCTTGTTTACTATGAAAACAGTGAGTCTACCTCTCTTTTTTTTGCCTCAGGAATGACTATCTTCTAAGGTTTTTTTTTTTTTTCTTTTTCTGGCTATATCTTCTTGTTTACTATGAAAGCAGAGTCTACCTCTCTTTTTTTTTTTTTTTTTTTTTTTTCTGGCTATATGTTTGTTACAACTGAGATAGTCATTTTGCATTAGATTTTGTTTATGTTCTACCTCCGCAAGTATCTTCAGTTTTTTTTTTGCTGCTTGATATATGTTTGTGTTTGTGTTTGTGGTTTTTTTTCTTGATGGCAGATGGCTTGTTCCTTGTTATGTATCTAGATATATGTCTGTGTTTGAATAAACTGAGATAGTCATCTTGGTTTGTGAGAATGTTACGTAGCTGTGTTTTTTTTTCATTTTTATTTCTATGCTATGCAGTTATGGTTTCTGGTTCTGGTTCTGCTTCTACAATCGATTGTTCTAGTGTACCCACACCTACCAGCAGATTTGAGAACACTGAGACTCAAAGTACTGATTTGAAATATCTTTTACGGGCTTTTGTTACAATTACTAAAAAGGTTGAAGAATGAGGAAATAAATGTTAGGCTTGCAACTTTTATAATGAGACCTTTACAGGTTCATATACTAGAGTTAAGGCACACCTTTTACAAACTAGTTCCTATGGAATTAAGTCATGCTCTAAGGTGACATTAGACTATAGGGCTGAAATGCAAAAAAAGGTAGAAGAGGCAGAGAATAGAAACAAGCCTAAGTGTGTCCCTTTACCTAATTCTAGTTCTTCTTTCACCCATCCACCTTCAGCGCCTATATTTGAGCAAAGAAAAAGAAAATCAGCATGGTGGGAGTGCTTTGGAACAATCATTTGGAATTCAATCTAGGAATTACTTAATGCTCTCATTGCTAGGATGTTTTATTCAGCTGGCTTGCCATTTCATTTTGCTAGAAATCCTTATTATGTTGAAGCCTTTTCATATGCTGCCAATAACTCAATTTCTGGTTATGTACCTCCTGGTTACAATTCTTTGAGATGTAACTTGTTAGTGCAAGAAAAAGTTCACATTGAGAGATTGTTAAAACCACTTAAGGGCTTATGGAAGGAGAAGGGGCTTAGCATAGTTACAGATGGGTGAACAGATGCACAAAGAAGGCCTTTGATCAATTTCATGGCTGCCTCTGAAGAAGGCCCTATTTTTTTTTGAGTGCTATTGATGGCTCTAAGGAGTATAAGGATAAGCATTACATTGCTAGTTTGATCACAAATGTAATTAAGGAGGTTGGACCTCAAAAAATAGTCCAAGTGATAACTGATAATGCCCCGGTTTGTAAGGCAGCTGGTATGCTTGTTCAAGCTGAATATCCTCACATATTTTGGACTCCTTGTGCTGTGCACACACTAAACCTTGCATTGAAGAATATATGTGCAGCCAAGAATACTGAGAGAAATGAGATTGTCTATAATGAATGTTGGTGGATTACTATGGTTAGTGATGAAGCCAAAATTATTAAAGATTTCATAATGAATCATGCTATGAGATTGGCTATCTTTAATGAATTTGTTCCTTTAAAATTACTTGCTGTTGCTGAAACAAGGTTTGCATCAACCATTGTGATGTTAAAGAGGTTCAAACTCATAAAGCATGGTCTTCAAAGTATGGTTATTAGTGATAAATGGAATGCTTACAGGAAGGATAGTGTAGGAATAGCTCAAACTGTGAAAGAGATTATTTTGAATGATTTATGGTGGGATAAGGTGGATTACATCCTTTCTTTTACTGGTCCTATCTATGACATGCTTCGGTTGTGTGATACCGATAAACCTACCCTTCATTTAGTGTATGACATGTGGGATTCTATGATAGAGCAAGTGAGGACAGTGATATTTAGGCAAGAAAAAGAAGGAAGAAGATGAGGTATCAGATTTTTACAATGTGGTGTATGCTATACTTATTGATAGGTGGACAAACAGTTGCACACCACTTCATTGTTTGGCGCATTCTTTGAATCCGAGGTAAATTTAAGATTATGTTTCATTTGTCTTTTTTTTTTTTTTTTTTTTTTTTTTTCTTTTATTGTTAACTTTGTTGTCTACTTGTCTTACAATATAGGTATTATAGTAAACAATGGCTTGAGGGGCTTCCAAATAGGGTCCCCCCACATAAGGATGTGGAAATTTCTGCTGAAAGGAACAAGTGTTTTCTTAAATACTTTCCAATTGCTGAGGAGAGAAGGTTTGTCAATATTGAGTTTGCTAGATTCTTAGGTTGCATGGATGTTTTTGCTAGCTTTGACTCTTTGCAAGATAGATGGGATTTGGATCCTAAAATGTGGTGGCTAGTGTATGGATCTTCGGCATCTTTACTTCAAAATATAGCTTTGAAGCTTCTTGGACAACCTTGTTCTTCATCTTGTTGTGAGAGGAATTGGAGTACTTACTCCTTTATTCATTCAATGAGGAGAAACAAAATAACTCCTCAAAGAGCGAAAGATTTAGTTTATGTGCATACAAACCTTCGGCTCTTATCAAGGAAGAATGAAAGCTACAACAAAGGAGAGACAAAGATGTGGGATATTGGTGGTGATCATTTTGATCCACTTGAAGGTGCGGAGGTCCTTGAGATTGCAAGCTTATCCCTTGATGAACCGGATATGGAGGCAATGTTTTTTAGTGATGCAAATGATGGCATTGCTTCCCCTAGTATTGGATAAATGTCTAAGACTTCGATCTCTTTTTTGGGACTTTCTTTTAATTCCAATTAGAGAGAAAGTCAATGTAATGAAATGTGCTTTGTATAGCAACTTTTATATAATAAATTTGCTTATTAGGCAATTTTTTGATATGAATTGTGGATAACTTTATGTTATAAATTATATATATATATAAAATATAATTTAAAATTATTTAATTAAACGTATCTTTAACGTATCGTATTCTTGTTTTTTAGAAATTAGTGAATTCACGTGTCGGATACGTATCATATCGGATATTCGTATCCGTATCGGTGCTTCACAGCTTGTACGTGTTTCTATTCAATGTGTCAACAATGTATCTTAATGTTTTTGGACAATATGCTTACTCTTTTTAAACCAGTCATGAGTCATATCTTGTCACTTTATACGCTAAACATTTGCCAATTTGTAGTTTAAAGAAATGAATTACAATTCTTGTCTGTTTTCCACAGATGTTGGCCCAAAAAGTTAGCTGCCAGTCCAAATCCTTTTCTGGGGCTGCTAAGTGCTAACTTACCCACGGACAAATGAATGGGTTACATTTTGTTTCTATGAGAGGCTTTAGATTTCTTCTTTTACTTGTTTTCCGCGCGCACTAGTTGGGGAGATGAATTTGCTTCTGCTGTTTTTGTGTTACTGGCTTTGTTTTGATATTTTGAAAAGTTGTTTTTCAGATTTATGTAAATTATGATCTCCAAAATTGCAGTACTTCATAGTCTTGCTGGATACTCTGGATTTGGATGCACATGAATTAGAAATGTATCACAAGAAGTTCCTGGAGAAAGTCCTGGGCAGGTCCCAAATATTCTGACTTCTCTTCATCATGGTTGATTATCTGTCTGCGAAACTTTTTCCTTTGTACTTACCTCTTCAATTTGGTGCAGTCATCGTGTATCTTAAGCATATATTAGGCATGCCATGATGTTTAAAGGGTTTACTTCCTATATTACGAAGGAGGAGCACGAAAAACTAGCTGGTTGCACTTCACCTCTTATTCTCTTTCTGTCCGTGGAGTGTGTTTGTTTGTTCTCTATCGTTCTTATGAAAGAAGTGGCCGTACTGTCCTTCTGGGGTGGGGAGATTGTGTGGGATTAGAAAGTCCTTGGAGAATTTAAATGGAGTGTTCTATGTGAATGCATGCTGTATCATTGATGAACACTGCTTTATTCTGTGGTCAAGATTACGCATTTATGACCGTCTGTGTTAAAAATTTAGGATGCATGGGAGAATTTAAATGCTCTACTGGTATCCTATTAGTTAATTTTATTTAATTTTATTATTATTTTTTTTTTCGAATGATTGCTTTCATTACTTATGCTAGTGTGGTCAATTTCAAAATAATTTAAAAAATGTTGCAACTAATATGAAGAACCCAAAATTTTAAAAACGAGTGCCGTCCATTTACCTCCACCATTAATTTTAGGGACCCATCAATACCAATCCCTCGCCCTTGTTCTTTGCAAACGACTTATTTTTGCTTGCCTGTGTCACCATAGTACAAATCTAGCAACGTCCGCCTTTCTTTAAACGAATTTATTATAATTTAGTAAATTTTTGAATTCTTTTTCATTATTTAATATAATTGATCAAGTGTGAGAAAAAATTAGAGCAAATATATGTTTAAATCAAGTAACCAATTAGTATTGATGCTAAATTTTTTCTTTTTTTCGGTTTTTTTTTTTTTTTGCTTAAATGAAAAAGATATATAAATATATATATATTCAAAATTAAAATTAAAAATCTATGTAATAATTTTTTTTCTTTAAAAATTAAAAATTTACGTTATATAATATTTTATTAATAATAATTTTCACTAAATAAATAAAAAAAATTATATATCTATATAGTTTTGGCCGCCTGGTAGTGCGTCGTATGTTTTGTAAAGAGTTTGTTGCACCGATCTTGTCCTCTGAGATGTCACCGTTTGTTAGTGTCTGATTTTTAGTCAAGAATGACACTTCTGAATTTATTTAGCTTAGGAAGGTGATGAATGGTTAAAGGATTAGTTAACTGCTTCCAAACAAAATGACATCATTTTATTGAACTTTCAGTTTTTGAACGTTAGTTGAGTGTAATAGTGAAAAGACTTCATTTTGTGCTATAGACTAGCAGCTCAAATGACTGAGTAAAGTTTTTAGTTGATTATTTCAGCTAACTTTCAATGAAACATTATGTTGCATTTTCAGCTGATGATATCCACTAAAATGAATCTACTGACTGCTCCTAGAAAACCAAGATCGACTGATCGAGGAAAGGAGGGAAGGGTGAGATAATTTGGTGGTAAGCATTTTCTCTCAGCCTCCCACTCTCTTTCTTTATTCTGACTACATTAGGTTCGGGAATTTATATACTATCCACCCCGCAACAGAGGTAAGAGACCCCCTGTTTTCTCTTTCATTTTGGTGACTTATTGGTATCAAGGAAGATCCTTTTAAGGGACCAATAAGGGCCATAGTCCCCCTCAAAATAAAAGCTGAATAATAATTTATTTTTTATATTACAAGACTAATACGTTAAAACTTAGAGCCCAATAGTAATATGATTCTTATAAAATATTAAGTTAGGGTTTCTCATGTCTTTACCTTGTAATATGTGTCGCCAGCTATCAGCCACCAAAAAGAATTCTGAGTGAAGCTCTCTCAATATTAGAGAGGGGTTATTGTCCAGGTTTAAACGAGAGAATAGATTTCTGTCAAAAAAATAGATAAAACTTTATTTTAAAGATTATATTAATATACCCAAAGTATATAAAAATTTAATATAGTTTAAGTTTCTTTTTATTACAAATTTTACTTTCAGAACAATTATTAAGTGTGTTCAACAATGATATAGAAGATATTGCAGAATCTAATAATTGAATCAGTAACAAGTAAGTATATTATATATTTTAATTTTTAAATATATTTTATTTATTTATCATTAGTTTAAAATAAATAATTATGAAAATAAATATTAATATCAATTTGTTAATTTGAAAGAGTGTAACTCACAATTTTAGATTTTATTTAAGCAACTCAAAACATATTTGGAGGATATTTATTTTTGTCTTTTAACTTTTGTAGCTTATAAACTTTTATTTTGTCTTATGAATTATTGAGTTTCTTATTTATATAAATATATATATATATATATATATTAATTATTATAATTAAAGACATTTACATAAAATTTTAGTCGGCTCCCAAGAATAAATGTCTAGCTCTGATAGCCTCATATTGAACTGTATACTATCCTCTTAGGCTGGCATGAATAGGCTGACTAAAGAAATATATAATATGTTCTACTTATACAATGTCTTTTTTTCTCTGTGTTAAATATTTCTTCGCATTCTTTTCAGCTTCCTTCTGGTATTGAATATTTAGTTTCCTTGTTTTAATCTTGCAGGAGTAAAAAATGAAGACCTCAGAATCTAATATGGATATAGAAGTTGAAAAACCTAAACTTGTACGTGTGTGAAGTGTCTATTCAATATGCCAACAATGTAATCTTGATGGTTTTGGAGAATATGCTTACTCTTTTTAAACCAGTCATGAATCATTTCTTGTCTTTTTATACACTAAACATTTCTTGTCTTTTTATACACTAAACATTTCAATTAACCAGTCAACTAATTCGAAATTTAAGACTTAAGTAAGTGAGTTGAGTTTAGTTTAAAGAAAAATAGTGGCCCTGTCTATTTTTCACTGATGTTGGCCCATCAAGTTAGTTGCCGGTCCAAATCCTCTTTTCTGGGGCTGCTAACTTACCCACGGACAAATAAATGGGTTACATCTTGTTTCTATGAGAGGCTTTAGATTTCTTCTTTTACTTGTTTTTTGCACTAGTTGGGGAGATGAATTTGCTTCGGGTCTTTTTGTATTACTGGCTTTGTTTTGATATTTTGAAAAGTCGTTTTTCAGATTTATATAAATTATAATCTCTTAAATTGCAGTACTTGATAGTCTCGCTGGATACTCGTCACTTGGTTGGACATGAATTGAAAATGTATCACAAGAAGTTCCAGGAGAAAGTCCTGGGCTGGTCCCAAATATTCTGACTTGTCTTCGTCATGGTTGATTATCTGTCTGACAATTTTTTTTCCTTTATACTTACCTCTTCAATTTTGGCGCAGTGGTGGATCTGAAGCATATAAGGGTAGTATCGTCATGATGTTAAAAGGGTTTACTGCCTATATTACGAAGGAGGAGCACGAAAAAACTAGCTGGTTGCTCTTTATCTCTCTGTGTGTGTGCGGGAAGTGTGTTTGTTTGTTCTCTATCTTTTTTATTTGAATAATTTGTTTTATTGATTCTCAGGCATGAAAGAAATTTTACTGTGATTCTGGGGTTATCAGATGCATTGGGATTAGAATTCCTTGGAGAATTTAAATGGAGTGTTTATGTGTATGCATGCAGTATCATTAATGAACACTGCTTTATTTTGTGGTCAAGATTCTGCGATTATGACCGTCTCTGTTTAATTTGCTGAAAATATATTTATAATCCTAATAATTTAGGATGCATGGGAGAATTTAAATGATTATCTGATGATATAGTTAAAAATCTTAGTAATTTAATGAAAGTCAAATTTAAAAATCCCAAAACATTAATTCAACTCCTCCTTTTCTCCAGCTCTTACTAATTTCTCTTCCCACTGTAAGACTTCAATTTATGCAGATTTAAAGTCAAGGATCATGAATTGCTCCTTTTGTGGCACGTGATTGTGCTGAAACATAATGAATGAACAAGCCATGCTATTTTTTGATTTATTGTAGATGCATAAATTTATATACTATTAGTAAATATGATTATAATATCAGTTTACTTGATTGAAATATTACAAGTTATAAGGTGTAGTTTGTAACACTTTCAATGAGTTCTCGCATGTCCTTCGAATTATTTGTTCACAACACTTCGGTGGTTGTTGAGCAAGTTCAAGGGTTTTGTCCATCGTCCAGTATCAATGGGATGCTTTCTTAAGTGATTGATTTTAGGATTTATATGAGAAATATCAACGGGATGGTTTTATTCCAAAGTGAATAAAATGAAGCCTTATCATAAGAAAGTTATGGAGAAATTTGATGGATCTCCTTGCAAATTGAGTAGGAGGAATGTGATATGAAAGACTTCATAGAGAGGTGGATTTTAAAGCTCATAAATTGAATGGTAATTTATATGGGAAGTCAACTAGAATGTTAGATTTGGTTTTAGTCTTTCAGTTTCAATGAAAATGAACATATAACTCTTACTTTGGTTGATCAAGCTATTCATATTCTTAGAAATTTTTATACAATTGATCACGAATAAAAATTGAGAAGGGTCACTTACAAAATAAAAATATCAATACTTTAAAATTTTGGGAAAATTGTTTAAAATATTCAAAAAATTTGAGTGAAACCCACAATTATATAATTATTAGTGAAAAAAAAATGTCAATGTGTAAAACTAACAATGCACAAATTATATTATATATTGGAAATATGAAAAAAATAAAAAATAAAAAATAGGTGATTGGAATATGGTGGTCGGTGACTGACAGTTGGTGGCAGCCGTAACACTTTTCTTTGTTTGGAATTTGGGTTGTGTTTGTTTAATTTAAAAGAAAGTTACATCTTATAATTTAAAATAAAATAAAAAAATTATTTTTTGATTTACAAACATAAAGTAAATCTTTTGGTTCAAAAAATATAATGTTGTGTCTTTTACTATCAAGGATTGTTTAATTTAAAAGAAAGTTACATCTTATAATTTAAAATTACATAAAAAAATTATAATTTTTGATTTAAAAACAGAAAGTAAATCTTTTGGTTCAAAAATATAATGTTATGTCTTTTACTATCAAGGAACCATACAAAGGTAGAAACACTAACTCATAATTAGAGAGAAAATATCCACCACATCAATAGATGGGGATTTGAACTTAGGTCATCTTGATCCTAGCACTTCCGTTTTAACCAAATGAGTTAGGACCTCATTGGCCTTTTACTGTTGGTTTAAATCAGGTTTTTTTTTTCTCTTAAGGATGTGTCTCTTAGAAAAAAAATAAGGTTAGAATTGTATTTTTCTGAAAATGTATATAATTTCACATGACACTCTTTGAAATTTATAGATACTAAACCAGTTTTTCATATTCAGACGTTTTGGTATGAGTAGTTATCTTTACTTCTTTTTCAATTATCGGAGTTTCATATATATTTTGTCTACATTGATCTAAATATAGAAGAAGCCTGGTTTATCTTGATAGATAAATCCCATTTGCTTATAGGAATGCAAATATTATCTCATCATTTGACTGGGACATGGATAAAGATTGATGCCCATTAATTTCTATAATTTTCCAACATATGGTATTATCAAGCTGTCGAGGAGCTTGATCAAGGATTTCTCGAAGCTCTTTCTACTTTGTGGTTCGAGAAGAGTTCTCATCTTTGTTCTATGATATCTCATGCATGAATCTATACTATTTTAAAAATTAGAAGACCCTTATAGTCTTCTCTTTTAGAATAAATATAGATTAATTTTAAAAATGTATAACTTACTTTCTCTCTCTTAATAACTACTCAATATCCTACCCACTAACATAAAATAAATATTTTTATTAATTAAAAAGTTAACCAAGTTTAACTTGTTAGTAATTATCCACTTCACTTACGACTCACATGCTAGCTTATTTTTTATCTTTTAATAAGATTCAAAAAATTTTAAGTTATCAGTTTATATATTTTTTTTAATAAAATTATTATTTAACATGTGCATAATCATGTGCACGTAACTATATTATAAAGCAAAATGTTGTTAGTGTGAGAACATGGTTTAAATTGAGGGATTGTGGGTTGTTGGGCTTTGTACCTAAGTTAATGTAAAAATGGGGTTGGCTAAGGTTGTGATTTGTGAGGTGTTTCGCCAATGTTTTGAAAATCAGTCCAATTAGTCATATTAGTTAGACTGTTATCTAGGTCAAATCAGGTTGAAGCAAACAATAGTTTTGATGATTGGACTAGTTAAAACCAATAAAAATTGTAAGAATCAATAGAACCAGTATCGGGTTGATTGAACCAAATTAATTTTTTTAAAAATAAATTATTATTTGTAATAAGAATTAGTGAAATATTTGTATTTTATATTAAATATTAGTGAAACAATTGTATTTTATAATGATGTAATTGTCTTTGTTATGATGTATAAGTTGAAAATTGGATGTTGTGATGTATAATGAATCAATTAGTTGTCATATTAATCATTAACAACTATATGTGACTATTTATGATATGATTTTCTTGATTATTTTATGAATATTAAATTATTATCTTTTATTTGTATTGTGTATTACTAATCTCATCACATGCACTTACGCGCGTGTTAAGAGATTTTTTTTTATATATATATATTTTTCAAGTGATTATATATTAGTTGTTTTAATTGAAAGATAATTGTGAAAAATAATTGTGAATGAATGAATTTTTAACTATTTAAATTTTAAAATATTTTAATTTTATGTGGATAGATGTAGATTTTTATTTATTTTTAGATAAAAACTAAAAAAATAGATAAGAATTAAGAAATTATTAGAACATATTTTTTAAAATTATTTTCTTTTTTAAAATATACTAAATTGACAAAAATACTCTGTAATTTAAAAAAGAACTAGAAATTATAAATATAAGGTTTTGTAAGAAAGTCTATTGTTAAAAGAATAGTTAAAGTCAAATGACATCATAATGGTGTTCTAACTTTTAAAATATTTTAGATAAATAGATAATTAATAGAAAATTTTATATAATATTTAAAATATATAACTAAATATATTTATGACGTCATATAGTTTGACAATCAATTCAATCCAAATTGAACCAAAAATGCGAGATTCGAAAAAAAAAATTCAAGTTGACCATCAATCTATTTTTTAAAACATTAATTTCTACTTTCTACCCTCCTGATTGTATAAACATTGGTTTTTACTTTCTACACTCTGATTGTGTAATAGAATGTACTGTACATAAAATATATAGAAATTGTGAGAGGATATATAGAAGAAGAAGAACTTGTGTTCCGTTATGTTTAAGTTAAAATCAAAAACTTATTTGATTTTTATAAAACATGGCATGTACTCATGTCAAATAATGTTCACTTTTAACAATTATAAATTCCAACAAATCACCTACATTCTTATTAGAAAATACTTGAATTAAACCAACATACATATTTTTTAGTTAAAAAAATATACATATATTTATACAATATTTTAAATCAAAAAAGATATAACCTAAATTTAAATCCCAACTTAAGTTCCAACTTCCAAACAAGATAAGAAATAAGACGACACCATCCAATTCCAATTATCTCCTTTTCTTTTTTTAATATGTATTATAATTTGTTCATGTCTAGTTATCTATATTAACCATATTCATTTGCCATTTATTTTAAATTAACAATTTTCATTTAATTCTTTCAGAATTTTAACACTAATTTAATCTCACTTTTTGAATATTATGTTTATATCAGTGGTTGATCTATGAATTCTTGTCAATTGCATCCGCCCCTGGTTCATATCACAAAGTAATATTAAAAAAAAAGTGATGACAAGTTCTACTTTTTTTATTAACATTATAAATAAGACCTTATAAAAAAATTTATTCTCAAATTTCAGTAACTCATACTTAAATAATAATATAAATAAATCTTAAATTTTAGATTAAAAATTTACTATGTCATTTTTATCGTCATTTTTAATTTTTAATTTTAAGTTTAAAATATTAATTAAGTAGACTAATTTTTTTTATTAAAAAAAAATTATTTAATTTAAAAATTAAAAATTATTTTTTAATAATTAATAAAAAAATAAATATTTTAAAATTAATTAAATTTTCATCATCCCCTTTAATATATTTAAAAAAGAAAAGAAAAGATCTCATCATAAAAAATAATAATAAATAAAGTTGAATTTTAAAGTAATATATTTTTTTTATTTAAATGTTTTTAGAAAAAATATGAAAGAAGATAATGTGAACTTTTATAATTACATAATGCTTTTGTTTTCTAATATTATTCTGTGTGATTTTTTAAAATTGTTTTACTTAATTAATATTTAGGACTTATTTAGAAAAATATCTTACAAGTTGGAGTTATTAAAAATATAAATTTATTATAAAACTTATTTAAAATGCCAAAATAAAAAATTATAACTTATTCTTATTTGTTTTCCAAGCAAATTAGGCATCTTAGTGGTTAGGAAGAAGGATCAGGGTGGAGTACGAGGTAATTTCTCCTTTCCCTATTCACTCTCATTTGACAATTTTATTTTATTTTTTCAAAGAGTAATTGTTAAGAGATGGTATTTTGCGTTTGACTACTGAGTGGTGCATTCAAAAAAATTAACTCAACTAAATCTTAAATTTTGAATTAAAATCGACTAAAATACACAATTTTAAAAGTTACTGTCTTCTTTTTGGACAGTTGTTGAACTAACCTGTTGATCTTTGGGTCAGCAATGGTGGCTTTCCGGTATTGGAAAGGACAGAATGGTGGCTTGTAACTTGTACACGATCCCTGCCTGCAAATATTCTAATTGTTGAAAGTAGACAGAGGTGATGAAGCATAACAACCTCATCCAGCTGAGGGGTTTGGCAAAGAGACATAGAAGGTGGCGGTCAAGGAATGACCCATAGTTGACAAAAGAAATTTAGAATAGCCCCGCTTTACTAAGAGTCCAAGACACTCGTGGCCAAGCCAAGGAAAAGAAGATTAATTTGGCACAATATAGTTATGAACAACAACATCCACAACTGCATTAATGTAATGATCCCACCTTTAGACATTTTCCTAGCAATATAGACATATGCTCAACAAGAGTCTGTTAAAAGTACGAGACTATGCTCAAAATAGATTTAAAAAGAGAAAAACAAAAGGAAATAATACTATGTCTTACTAAAAATGAATCAGTCTGGCAGGAATCAGACCTTCCTCCACATCTCAAATAAATCAAGTATTAATATATATACTCCACCACCCTAGTCAGATAAATAGGAGTTACATATAAAACATAATGATTCTCATGGTTGTGCAATTCTACAAAAGCAATCAACTTCAATAATGAATTTTCTTTCCCCCTGTTTGTCACCAAAACCTGCACTGCATCAGCAAGGCCCTCAGAATGCAGCTATACAGAATTGAGAATGCATGAAGCAACATGAATGGCAAATGTTCCAAATATATAACCAGATGAATTACTATTGACCAGTTTTCGCTCGTTTCATTCCATTAGAAGTAAAAGGAGAGATGCTACCACTCAGTTGAGGGCTGTCCTCTCTATAATTAGAATTGAGCATAGCCAATTCTCTTAGTTGTTGCCTCTTATAGAAATCCTGTGACTCATCCTGCATAACAGAAAATGATGAAGAATCAGAAATACGAGAACATACTTTCATGTGAACACAGAATGCAGTAATCGGTATGTTTGCCTGTCTAGTGCAAGCAGTGTTGGAAGTAAAAGCATTCCATATTTAGCAACTCAATATGTAGCACGGAAGAAAACTCACTTTATTTACATTTCTGTTTTCTCTAACTATATATAAGCATGTTGAGGAATGTATAGAACAGATTAGTTGTGCAAACCATAAACAAATCAAATCAATCAGTAGCGTGAAGATTCACTTGAAAGTGAAAGAATATGGACACTTGAAGGTAGGCTGCTGATAGTATCAAACTCAAACTGCCAAAAGGAACAAGCGGAAGATAAAAAAAAATTATAAAAGAAGAGACAAATTTACCATTCTAGGGGTTCAATTCATTTGATTTAACACAGGGAAGGAAACATAATTATGACACTGAAAAACACAACTATTATGACTTCGACTATAAAAATTAAATCTTAAACAATTTGACGTAATGCCATGAGTGTAGATGTTCAGTCATGTTTTTTACTACAGTTTCTTTCAATAAGAACTAATACAGAATGGGCCATCTGTCAATAAGAGTTCGATAAAAGGATATTAATGCTTCTAAATAGTTAATTTGTTCAGCCAAGCAACCAAGTCGAAGAGAATACCACAGGTTTAAGTAGCTCTTCTATAATTTCCTGTGCTTGCCTCAGCCTTATCTCAGCAATATTGGCAGGTAATTCAGCCTCAATCAAAATATGCAGAGGATCATTCAGATGCTCATATCCTGGTCTACCCCTTAACAATTCTTCCTTCAGTGCAAAAAGACATACAGAGGTTTTATGAATAGACGTACAAACAGGTGGTGAAGCAATATAAACAATTTAATCAAAACCATGTGAAGCATCTCCCATCCCTCTACTGAGAAAGGAAAAAAAAAAAAAAAAAGAAAACATGCTAACAACATAAATGGGGATATTGCTGAAACAGAGTTATATGGCATTGAATCCAAAGTTTTGTTGAGTTGCCAGGATGTGCACCAAGAAGGAGAAGGATGGAAGAGAAGAAAAGGAAAAAGGAAAAAGGAAAAAGAACACCTTTTCTAGGTCTTTTATTGAGCCTCGTCCTCTAATATATACGCGGCAACCTGTAGAAGCTTCCACCCGCTTTAGTGAATTGCCTCTAGGGCCAAGAAGCCGGCCAACAAAATTGAACTGAAAATTAAACAAGTTTTAGTAGTTGAAACTCAGAAGAAAACATCACAACAGCTTACTGATGCAATTTTCCAGTCCATCTATAAAGATAATATCATTGTCACCAGAACACAAATATCATAACATAGCTTACATTTGGATAGTTATCCATTGGAATCTCCAAGCGCAATACCCTCCTCACAATATGGGAACCAGTGCTGACTGGTGGTGCTTGCCAGTCCATATTGAGTCCTTGTGGTCCAGCTAATTTCTGGTACATGGAAAACTATCTCTTAGTTGTGTAATTAAATCAAACGAGAAAGAAAAACCAATAAGATAAGAAATGGGGGGAATGGGGAAAAACATCGGTGTACAAAGAAAAATGGCTGAAAGTCATAGCTAATCTGTCATTGTATAGCACAAGATTATCATAAGGACAGCAATCATAAAACTGCATATCAGGAAAGCAACTTTTGAATGGTAAATCAAGTAGGACTCCGGAAAATTAAAAACTTGAAAAATAGTAGACATGCTTTATTTCTTACCTCATGATAGATTTTATGGGAAATCGAGCTTAAGGCTCTAATGATATGCCTAAGAGTTTAATATGCTCAATATATACAGATCCTTCAAGATGAGTTGGTTCCTAAGAAGTTCATTGCCAATTAAACACCATTGATCACTTTTTGTTGATAAGTGGTGGTTTATACTGGTTTAGATTTTCATATTCATGGCATGAAATAAACATTGTGAGCAAATTATTTGTGTGGACTGCAGCTAATTATTCAGTCTTTTCAAAAACAAACATCCAATGAGAATGGGTGATTAACTACACTGGGTTGGGCTACTTGAAGGATGGAGTAACTGCATACTGGATATAGAACCAGGCACCAGCAGGTATTACATGATTGTAATCTAAATTCAGATACTCACTTCATGTTGCAGACCATTCCATCCAGTGAAGTTTGGCATTATGTCTGAAGAAGCCATAGGGCTAGGACTCCTATATTGCAGTCCATCGAAGTCACTTAAACCTCGGTTGGCCATCATTCCGGTCTTTCCAGAAACCCGCAAAATCTCTAAAGATAAATAGAAAATGTTAGAACATTTAGAAAGAACAATAAAATCAAAGAAGCAATATATATGCATGCAACCTCCTTCCAGATGAAAGTTTGTAGAAAAAAGGAAGGGTGGAATCAATAAAATCAAGTGCGGACAGTGAATAGAGTGGTTATATACAGAATGCATATGAGACTTCCCTGCTGCTTGTTAATTATAACGTAATAATCATAATAAATCAGAATCATTTTCTAAATGCATTCTCCTCAATAAATTGGGTTCTCCAGTGTCTCACTGATTTTTGTCATCCATGCTAAAGGGCTTCCCTGTCTACATGCACATCGTAACTACTCATCAAAGTCATAATCATTTGGCTTACATTTTGAATGCAATTCAATTATGGGCGTCTTTCAGATAAGCAGAGACTACTTCCGCCATCTCTTATCCAGCCTTCAATAGTTAAATACGTTTTTTTTTCTATGGGATTTCAGATAATTTTTCCAAATTAAAAAATTTACAGTCTTAAGATATTTTCTTTGCATTAAGTAAAAAAGAAACATATGGACTCTCTAGCACCGTAAAGATGTTTGTTTTTCCTAAGAAGTATCTTTATTCAGTAACAAAGATTGAGAACAGGAAATCATAGATGAAAGTATATCTAATTAGTAATGCTATACTAAGTAAAAATGATAAATACATATACGCATTGTATAAGTGACTTATGAGGAACTAAGCAATAACCAGTGAACTTTTATTGACAACATATCTTGATACAGGTAATGGATCTATATATATCATTTGAATTTATACCGAAGACAGTAACTTATTAAAAAAAAAAAAAAAGGAGAAAAAGATACGAGTCCAAGTAACAAAACTAGGAAACATGAATCCAAATAATTCAACTAAAAAGAAGGGATCAACTGAAACAAACATTAAAACGATGAGTGGAAAATCTAAAAACTAAACAACAATAACAATACTAAACAAATGGTCGATAATCAACCTTGATTCAGAAGTCGGCTGCATAAGGGCAGGACTTGATTGAAAGGTCCAAGCTTTTGGTATTCCCCTAACAGCTCTGTCAAGTACTGACTAGAACAAAAGAAAATAAGAACACCCATCAAGAAATAAACCCAAATTAGATCAACATACGTTAAATAAAATTCAACAAAATCAAAATTCAACACAAGAATTGTCTCTCACCCATCAACCTCCGAGTTGCTTCTCATATTTATATGTGGAGAAAGAGCCCTTACAGTTGCAGGTGAGGAATTCTGATTGTATAAACCAGACATGAATCCTTTTGAGGAGATGGGTTCCCAAAATTAATGAAAAATCAGAGGAAGATGAAAAAATGAAGAGCAGCCCAACTTAGACGGTCAAAAGGTAGGCAAATAGAACCGCATATACATAGACAAAAAAGAAATGGTGAGAGAGGGAGGGCCACTTCTGAGGCTCAGTGATACTGCTTGTGCTCTTAAATGGGTGTCTATCTTCTGTCTGTATGTTGGCCTATGTTGTATATGGAGCAGACTTTTAAATTTTCTCAACAAACAAACAGATGTAATTGTGGTGGATTAATTTAAGAGGATTCTCCAAACAAATAAGGATTACAGATTTACAAAAGTAGAGAGAGAAAGGGGGCTGAGTAGAGGAAGAGAGATCTTCAATTCAATCCAAGGCTATAGGGCTGAGGCCAGAGAGGCCTCCCTTCATAGACTTTTTGGAATGGTAGACATCTCAATCTGATGGTAGCAGTGGAAATAACAAGCGATTGAGACACACTCCAAGAATAGAGCGTGAAGAAATATATTTGCTTCCATCAATTAGAAGCAAAGAGGTGCTCTGTTGTGGGTCACTTGTTCTCTCTGTCACCAGATCGTGAGCATATTAATTGAAAATCAATCACCCGCATGCATCTCGTCTATAAAAAAATATACTACAATTATACAAACACATCTCTCTTATTTACTGTTTTTGACTTCTTCTTTTTTTTTTCTCCTAAAAATTACATTCCTTGAGAATTTATTTTTTCTAATCTCAATTTAATATTTCTCGAATACGATCAAAAGTAGATTATCCTAAAAAGTTTATAAATATTTACTCTCCTTGACCTCCTAAGGTCAAAAGCTGATCATCCTATGGCAAATTCTTCAATAATTTAATTTGTCTATTTTGATTTCATTTATTGTAACTATATTCGTAATCAAGTTCAAATTATTAAAGAAAATAGAATATGAAAAAATTAGCTAACATAATTTTTAAAGAGATGATAAAAAGTAAATAATAATTCGTGAAAGAAAAATCACTATGAATATTAAGGCAATCATTAAAGTTATGTTTTTTCAATTTAAATTGTTATGCATGAATTTTTTATTTTTTGAAAAAAGTTATGGAGTATAAAATTCTTCTTAGATATTATTAATCATATCAACAAATTAAGTTATATATGTTTCATCTATATTTAATAGTTTGAATTAACTAAAATTTTGATTTTTAAAACTTGTAGGACTAAAATAAATAAATAAAATTAATCGTAAAGGACCTTATTAAAAAAATTATTTTCAAGTACGAAAACAAAAAATGATCTAATTTTACAAGACCAAAATAATAAATAAGCTTGTATTTCAAATTAAAATAAGAAGAAAAAAAAGTACACCTCCGTTCAATTATAAAAATATTCATACTCTAAATTAAATGATTAAATAAAGAAAAATAATTTGTTTTAATGTAAATAAAAGGATAAAACAATTGGACACACATAACTGCTAAATAAATAAAAAATATAAAACAACTTTATACAGGAGAGAAAATATGAAATATAAGCTTTGTACCTTAGAGATTGATTAGGTCAGTTGAAACTTTCATTTGCGTAAACCCATAATTTTCCTAGTTAAACAAACAACTCGTTAATATAGTGGAATATTTAATATATAAAAATGTTAATTAAATAAATGAGAGATTGTATAGTTTTAATTAGGTGAATTAGTCTAATTTTCAGTGAATGTATAGTTTGAATTATGTAAATATTATTCATATACAATTCTCTATCACCCAATGATCATTTGACTTTAAAAACTTAATTGAGATTTTTACTAACTTGGCTTGATCGAATTAAATGAAATTTATGTCAAATTGAATCCATAGAGGTAAGAATATATTGTCCAAAATCTTTATTCTCTCGTCCTTTCTTATAACTTAAAACAACTTATAAAACCAAGTTATGTATGCTATAACTATTTTGCTGTAGTTACTTACCTATTTGGTTTTCAAGTTTTAATTTAGTTATCATATTTTCAATCGTTTCTACTTAATCTTTTTAATTTTGTTATTTGTATCTAATTAGTCTCAAGAGTTATTTTATTATTTAAATCACTAACGAAAAATTGTTGGAAAAAATCGTTGACACATACCCATAATTTTTCTAATGTATGCCTTTTCTGACATTTGACTTTTTTTTTTTTTTTTAAAAGTTAAATTTAATTTTAATTTTTCATCTTTTTAATGTTTTATTTCTTGCATAACTGAAATAAAAAATAATTTTTTTTTCTTCCCTTAATAATTAAAAAAAATTCAGTTGAAATTTCACATATTTTGACATTTTGAATATTGTCTGATTTCTGCAATTTTATTTGAGCTAAATAAAAGTGTGTTCTTCAAGAAAAAAGGAATTAGAATTAATTTGTCAAATTAAGATACTAACTAGACACAATTAAAAATATGAGATTAAAGTAAAACCTAAGAAAAACTTTGATTATAAAAAAAGATATTTTATAAGAATTGTTTTAACTTTATGATAATTGTTAAATAATATATATTAATATTTATTACTCTAATTTGACAATGACTTTGGTGATATAAAATTAATGTTATTATTTTAAAGTTTTAATATCTATATTTATTACTCTTTAATACAATTATTCTTGAAAAATAAAAAGTAATTAATTACCAAAAATTAATGCTACAAGCTGTTCTTTTAAATAGGATAAGTATTCAGATGTTGTGCGGAGCCACCAGTCACCTTGTCATCGTCCCTTCTCCAACCCACCTAACAAACGTCCAGTTTTTCTTCCCTGTGATTAATTTGTGAAAAAGACAATGATTATATTATACTTTAAAATAACACTACAGCTCTTCAACTTCCAAGTATTCCTTTTGTGCCAAATTATGAAAGTATCCAAATTTAATGCCCCCTACCTTGTGATGTGAGGTTGTGAGAGCACTCATGTAAGATTCTTTATACAATTTTAATTGGTAAAATTTATTGAAATTATCGACCCTTGATTATAAAGAATTGAATCAAATCACACCTTCACATAAATTAAAAGAATTTATATAAAAATATAATTATTTTTTAATGTGTGTCTTATATATGTAAGAGAAAATTAATCGAAATTATTAACTTAATAATCAAGAAAATATACTTTTTTTTACTGATTTCTTAGATTTGGATTTCCATAAGAGGTTATGAGAGTAGTATTATCACAATTTTTTAATTTCAGACGTGAATGGTGACATGTTTTTAATTAGAATAAAATCAAAATACGTGTAAATTAACTTGGATTAACAGCTAAATTAATCTTTTAAAAGTGGGTAGTAAACAAGATTTGCACCGGGACTAAAAGGGAAAAGGAGACAGAGGCGTTGGGGGAGGTAGCATAGGATTCCTATAACTATTAAGTTGTGCTTGCAAAACATGAATGACAATGTATGTTGGGCCGGCGACAACAACGTGTGAATCAAACAAAACCATGAGATAGGTTTTTTCCTTTTTTTTTTTTTTTTTTTTTTGACTAGAAAACCATGAGATAGGTTACCATTATGAGAATCATGAGCATAATACAGTACTTTGTTGTATACATTGAAGGTATTAGGCAACATACACTTTTTAGCTTTGTAGCATTACAACAGAAAGTCAAATTTTGCCGCCGCCCTATGTTGTCGCGGATACATATGCAAACGGAAAGCCCCCGCGTAAAGCCATGTAAAAGTTACACATCGATAAATGTGCCCGGCTTAATTTTTCCTTACAAGTGGGTACCGTCATGAATAATTTAACGGAATGTAGCACCAAACTTATTTGCTACAGTTTATTAAAATTGTCGCAAACATGTATAAAATTATTAAGTATATCATCAAATATAAACAAATATCCATCAACAGAAAAACAAATTAACACATTCATCCAAACTAAAACCTATAACATTCATCCAAACTAGAGACCATAATTCTTCAAGTCAAATATATAGTTTTAAATTTAATAGTTCTCCTTCAAAAACAAAAGACTGATATTAATTGACTCCAAGGTGGACATTATCATCTGCCTAAGAATCTTATCATACTTGTCATGAGGGTTGGCAGCCGCAGCAGAAGAGGAAGTAGGAGAATTATGTAACATCAATTAAACCAAATAATAATACAAATTATACCAATCTAATAATATTACACGTGATATTGTTAAAGTATAATAGATTAATCTGAATCGTAACTGTCACCATTAATTCATGTTAGTATTATAAGGATGTCATTATCGTCCACTACTATATAACGGACGTCATTTTTAATAATAATTATTGTGATTAATAATCTATCACAACTCATATATAAAATGGCTCAAAACCTTAAAACAAAATAGGTTGTTCTTCTAACTCATACTTTTATAGTTTTTTAGCTTATTCACTCTGATTAGATACTGATTGTGGCATCATAGTTTTTACAGTTACGAATGAATGCCCTTTTACAAATCAACCACGTTGAGGACAACTCAGCTTTATTAAATCCGGTTTTAACATTGGCGCCATTCGTGGAAAACATATAATTTGGGTTTCCTAATATTCACAAATTCTACACAAACATATCGACTCTGCCCTTCCCTCCTCAAAACATCAGTAGATTCTATTCCTGAATTTTCTCATTTATTCCAACAACATACCAACACATGGTGCACATTCCATATCATAAAAACTCAATTGAATTGTTCATCCTTATTCTCCCAAATTATAAGGAAAATCTTTGTGTACAAAGTCGCCAAATCAAGATGAGCTCATCACCTTTAAAACGGAAGAGGTTACCGCCCACCATCATAACATCTCAAAATAGCTAATATACACAGCTTTTCAGTTAGTGACAGTCCTTGGGAGGAGTGACATCTAATATGTTCTCCCTCACGACTATAAAGGTCCAAGCATTATAGCCAGATCATGAGAAGAGGCATAAGTAGCTTTTTAGCGGGGCCTCTCGGATACTAAATCTCATAAGGTACTGGGTTTTCATCCTACCTGGAGAGAGAACCCGATGAGATAATACACAGCTAAAATGCCTATAGTCACACTCGGAGGAGTAACATCCAATATGTTCTCCCTCACGACTATAAAGGTCCAAGCATTATAGCCAGACCATGAGAAGAGGCATAAGTAGCTTTTTAGCGGGGCCTCTCAGATACTAAATCTCATAAGGTACTGGGTTTTCATCCTACCTGGAGAGAGAACCCGATGAGATAATACACAGCTAAAATGCCTATAGTCACACTCGGGGTAGGCAATACAGGCTAAAAAGATGATGCCTGGACAAAGCACCCAGAAAGTTGCTACAAAGTTAAAACATCAGCAAAACAAGCTTGGTTTTTCACCCAACGCTTCTCAAAGCAAGATACGTTGTTTATTTTAATACATACAGTTTAATGCAACTGCATATTGGTAGCATAGGTTAAAAAGCCAGGCGCTTGGGCAAATTACCCTGATAAATTAAGTGGCTATAAAGCCAACAAGCTTGGGTTTTCACCTAGAATGCTCAACATCATGAAAAAGCTCAGATTTTTACACAGAATGCTATCAGCAAACAGTCTCGAGTTTTCACCTATGTTACTCAAAGCAAGGTATACTGTTTATTTTAGTACAGTTTAATACAATTTCATACTTAATCCCAATCAACGGGAAAAAATTAAGGCATAAATTGCTATCATAACAAGTCTGAACTTCTTATTATGTTCCAAAAAATGTGGGAGTAATAAGGTGAAAAAAAATAAGATAAGTTATAAGATGAAATACAACATAGTGTCAATATCAGAGATAAAAATATCACACCATCAGTGCATCACAGTAGTGATAGCATCAAAATCTTAAAACAAATCAGCACAAAAGTGCACCTCGCAAACGGGAAACATGGCCCAGGTAAATGGTCACAACATCTAGTTTAAGTCCTTACGCTCTTTAAACTCGTTTTTGGAGGGACTAGTGATAATACAGGATTGTACCAATCCAATAATATTACACGTGGCATCGTTAAAATATAACGGACTAATCCGAATTATAATTGCTACCATTAATTCCTATTAATATTATAACAGATGCCATTATCGTCCATTATTATATAACAAACATCATTATTATTGTAATTAATGTCATAACTATTGTAATTAATACTCCGCCACAACTCCTATATAAATAAGCTCAAAATCTCAAAACCTCAAAACAAGGCATGTTGTTCCTCCAACTTATAATTTTACAACTTTTTTGCTTATTCACTCTAATTAGATATTGACTTGATAGTCAAAGTTTTTTACAGGTCTGAAGGACCACCCCTTTACATATTAACCACATAGATGACAACTTAGCCTAGTTAAATCTGGTTTTAACACCAAACATTCAACTTGTCAAAATAACATAAACTCATGAATATAGTGACATTCATGTAAGTAGAAAAAAGACAAAAAAAAGAAGAAGAAGAAGCAAAAACAGTAATTAGAACTCTTATGAAAGATCTGATAGTATTCATGTAAACTAAAGTCTTAAATCTTAGACTAGTTGGGATCATCAATATATGAAATCATTTTTCTCCAATCGTATCTATCAAATGTGCCACTTTTAGTGACGTCCAGAGCAATCATATCCTCCTCAATCACTTCTTTCTATATATTTCCAAGTCTCCCTCCACCCCGTCTAACCACGTCTACATGCACTAAGATACATCTCCTAACTACAACATCCACAGGCAGTGGCAGATCCAGAAGTTTTTGTCAGTGGGGCCATAAGTTACACTATTTTTTTTTTATACATGCACAAAATATATACGCACACTAATTTTTTTACAACATATATTATATACTTTACCATTTTATGTTATCATTTTTGCAATGACATAATTCTATAAAAATAAATAAATTATAACATGATTTAATTAATAAGAGGTCTTGCAACAATAAATTTTTTATTATTAAAAATCTGTCCAAAACTTTACTTTTTTCATAAAAAATAAAAAAAATAAAAAATTCTTTATTTTATGTAGTTACTAAGATAGATAGGATAAAAGAAACAAAACTTTTGTAACCCAAGCAAGATGTTGATGTGTTTTGGAAACAAAAGATACTAAGAATTCCTGTTAAAATGTTTTTATTGAAAAAAATGACGTAAGAGATAATACTTAATTAATCAAATAACGAAACATTGAGTGTAGGCAAAAGTTAGAGTCACATCTTTTGTAAGACCTTAGATATTTTCAAATAATAGTGTATTTGGAACAAAATAAAAAATATTATTTATTTCTTTTTAAATGAAAAATTCAATTCATTTTAAATGAATTTTACAATTCAATTCATTTACAATAAAGTCTCTTATTTGGAATGAAAATTACGTTTATGGAATAAAAAATATAATTTACAAATGAAGAATTTTTTTAGTTTAAATATTTTTTCAATACTACCCTCAATTTTTTTAATTAAAACTAGCATTGATCAACTAAAAATATAAATAAGAGAGCGTAATTGTTGTTCAATGAACAAAAGACAAGTTGAGAGAAAAAAAAAACTTATATTTGGTTAGATGAACATTTGAGATGAAGTGGTGATGATTATTTATTAATTTATCTAAATGAAAATGATGTGTAACATTAAGGATAAAAATTTTATTTAAGATTATTAAATTAATAACTTATCTCAAATGAATTTTAAACGAAATCCAATTTATTTGGTGTAAAATTCATAATTGAATAAAACGTAAATTTCAATTGACTTTCATTTAAAATCTAAACCAATTCATTTGTTCCAAACATAAAAAAATGTAGAATTCATTTTAAATGAACTGAATTCTATATTTTTTAAGTGTTCCAAATACACTGTAATAGAACTAATAAATAGTGAGAAAAGCTTACTTAAAAGTTTTTGTTTAATCATGTGTAAATTAGTTTATATGATTCTTAAAAATTTACCTTGCCACAAATTTTTTTGTTTTCACAAATAGTATGGAAATTTTACTTTTTAAAAATTAGTGAAATTATTGAATTTAACTAGTAATCTTGGCAATAGATTGATATGTTCTATAAAATAATTCAATTATAATTAGACAAATTCTTTAATTTATTTTTATAAAAATATATAAGGAAAAAAACTTCAAATCTAAAAATTAGTGAGTGTAAGAACTTTAAATTCAAAAATCAATAGGGTCCATTAAACAAATTCCTTATAGTTTTTTTTTTTTTGGCCTATCACTAAGGGCACTTTTGTAATTTCAATAGTGGCAGCTTCCCCTACACCCTTATACTTAGATCCGCCAGTGTCCATGGCCTATGGTGGAATGTCCAAATCACCACAAAGGGTTCTCTCTCATTTTCTCAATAGATACAACCTCCAACTTCGTATTCTATTTTTCTTATGTGTCTTATCATCCATCTTAACATTTGCATCTCAGTCACTCTTATCTTATACTAGTGTTAGTTTCTTAACTTACCTAAATAATTTATATTTATATAAATTTAAGGTTAACTTCTTTATTATGCATTATGCAAGTTCAAGGACCAAAACATAGTTGAACACCACCAGCATACATTGAACACACCCACGTACCACAAAGAAAGACCTAAATCCATACCACTCCAATCTAAAGCCTAAAAGCAAACACTAAATCCATGAAATCAGATCTATTAGAGGAAATCCAAAATTCAAAAAGCATTCAACAGATAGAAGCATATCTGGTTGATAGCAAAGAAGTAGAAAAATGTCGAGTTGGGGCATTGATGTTCTGAGAAGACAAAAGGAAGAATAAACATTAGTGTACAAATGGAATCAAAAGCGACATTTATAGTTTTCCTTAGGCATCCATTAATCCTTTGTCTATACGCCATCCAAGAACCAATAATTTGGTAGTTGTAGTCATAGCCAGTGGTGGAACCACGTGGAGACCTCTAGGGACTAAAATATATATATATATATATTATTTTGATTGTTATAAAATTTAATAATTTTATGATTATGATCTTTATAAATTTTTTTTTTTTTAATGCTTTTCATCAAATTACATTTATTTGAAAAGAAAAAAAAATGAATGAAATAAGTAAAGTATAAAAACACAGTAAATTCATATTACTGTCAAAAAAATATATTAAATATTTAATATTATAGTCAATTTTAGCTTTAAATATTAATGAGACTGACCCTAAGGGATTTTGTTGTGATAACAAAACCACCCTACAAAGTAATCTATCTAGCTCTTGAATTTTTTGATAAAAAAAAAAAAAAAATTTATAATTTGACACTTCCACACATAAATGTCTATTACCAAAAAAAAAAATGTGTAGGTCCCGCCACTTGTCATAGAGCTCAACTGATAATTGCCCCTCTTCCCTAGTAAACTAAAAACCTAGCTTCAGTCTCATCATCAAAGCATTGAAAAGAAAAAAAAAAAAATTGTAATTCAAAATATCACATGTACTTCTGCTAGATCTGTAGAAGAGAGAGATGAGGCATCACCTAGTGAAAACTATTCTAAATGTGTTCCGAGACTGTAAAAATCATTATGTCTTGAAATAATTTTAGTTTTTTACACTATTCTAAAACCCTAATTCACTACTAGGAAAAACATGTTTTAGAATGGGGTAAATTTGTCGCTAAATAAGTTTGTGACAGAGTTGCTATGGATTTGGTCCGTTAAAAATCTTTCATCACAAATTAATTTGTAACATAAACCAATTTGCCGTTAAGCCGTCAATATACCATTGCAAGTTTATTTTTGTAAAAAATTCAAAATTTTCTGTCGTTAATTTGAAAGAGCATATTTTTCACAAATTTAAAATTACAAATTTTGAATTCTGCTGCAAATTTGAAATTACAATCTTTGAATTCCATTGCTAAATTGAAATAAGGGTCTGTTTGGATCCTAGATTTGAAATTATAACGTCAATTGTAGTTGTGATAGAATTGAAATTGGGTTAAAATTACAATTTTTCTGTTTGGATAAGTTAAAACCAAAAATCACTACAAGTAATTACTAAAACTTAGTTTTACAACATAAATATTCTATCAATTAATTCAACATAAGTCAATATAGCCAAGCATAATTGCTTCCAAAATGAATTTGATCAAATCCAACTCTTTCAAAATTCTATGGTAGGGGTGGGGTGGCTGGAAGGAGGGAGGCAAATGTGATAACCCGAACCTAATAGTTTAACGTGTATTTTAAGATGTTGAACGTAACCTGAAAAATTAGGAAAAACTAAAATTAGAGTTTAGTGGATGAATACTAGTATATAAATATTTTCTCTTATGTATAAGCCAAAAACTAGAAAATTGCTATTATATTGTGAATCGAATTGAATTTAGAGTTCACTTCATATAAAATGTGCTAATAAATGAAATTAGTTAAACATAAAATATATAACAATAATGGAAAGTATATATACTTCTAATCATAAATAAATCCAAGCCACAATTTATGGCATGTGAAACTTAACCTATTATTGTATTATTTTGTTAAGCCTTTTCTTTTTTCATCGTTTCCCCTCATTCTATTTGTGGCTGGTACCATTTTTGTTCCTTTCCTTCTCGACCGCCATAGCCGGATCTGGAGTTTTCTGCTTTTCATCCTTGTCTAGCCGGGAGCTCCTTGAGCTAAGAATTGATGTTTTCTTTATTCATCATGCTGGGTGTTATTCGAGTGGTGTGGCTGTTAGGAGAATAAAAGAGGGAGATTGTGGCAAGGAATTGCAGCTCTGTGTCTTGGCAGCAGCCTGCTACAAGTCTTGAAGCAGTCCACGGGTTCAAGAGACAACCCCAAATGGGAGGAGATGGGTGTGTGTGTGAGTGTTGGGTTGGTTGGTACCGTAGGCAACAAGAACTTCAATAGGCGTGGGTGGCTGCAAGCTGCCCTGTTTCAGTTGGGGTGCACGCCTTTGTTGCCAGCCAACTTCATAAATTCAAGGGTGAGGAAGAGCAAAGAAGAAGGGCCGGTTGGACAGCTTCCATCCACTCTATTTCAGCCACCAAAGTAAGGGTATGGGTTATATCAACTCTAAGTTGCTGTCCCCTGTTTTGGACAACAACTTAATCAAAGCATTCTTTTTCATTTTTAGTTATTAACAACAGATGTCAAGGATAGGTGTAAGGCTATGAAGACACGGGTGGAAGGCAAGAAAGAGAATCTCCAAATCCGTGTAGCTTGAATTGGGCGTGTAGTTTGAATGATCATTTAAATTAAATTCTAGCGTTATTGATAGGGTATATTGAATGGAACTAGAAGAAGTATGGATGTTAAATAAAAATTTAAAGAAAGTAGTAAATACATAAAACGGTGGTTATACGTAGTTCTTAGAATAAGAAATCTATAATTTAAGTATGCAAATTGAGAATTTTTATATGGTAAGTTTAATGACTTATAAGTAATATGTTAATTTGGAATCTAATATTTAAAGTATGTATAGCATGGAATTAAAGAGTTATATTGGAGGCTTGACAAGTATATATGTACATATATGAATAATTTTACCCAAACTAATAAAAATTAAGTGTGATCCCCAAATTATTAGATTGGATAAGTAAGAGAAAGTAAATATTCATATCTGTATGCAAATTGTATTAATGGAAATATATTAATTGAATTATTAAATAGAAAATTGTAATAATAAAGTTGTAAATTAAATAATGTTTGAACTAATGATTTTTAGCTTTTTTTGACACCTTTGCAGACAAGATGAACTTACGAATTATATCTTTAAACTCAGTGAGTGAATTATGTCCATTTTGGTTGCCAGATAATTATGTGAATTTGAGTATTTGAATTATGTTTGCTATTTGAAATTATTTATGGTTGATAAGGGTAAACAAAGTGAAAAAAAATTTCCGAGATGATTTTTATTTTTGAAACTGAAATCCAGATGCCCTAGGATATTCTGATCAGAAACTTTGAGTTATTCTGATTCTAATAAATGTTTTAAAGAAAATTGTGTTTAGTCCTGGTGTGATAGATTGGGTACAGAGATTAATTTGTTATGCGAACGCGTAAATGTCCAGTGAGGGGTGATACGGTTGTGCGGGCTGAGCTACTCGTAGGCTCGTTGTTTGCTTTGTATGTTTTTGATTTCTATGTTGGAATTCTGAAATCGAATTTTGAGTTGAATTATATATGTTGTGAAACATACGAATCGTGCCTATATGATAATTACAATTACGTACGTGTAAAATTAAATTTAGACAGGTGATTAATTAGTAATATATATGTGTTATGTGTTGTGTGATGCTGATACTTTCAAGGTACGTGATTTGTTCAATGAGTCTTCGTGACTCATTTTTTTCTTTGTTATTATATTTTTTAGTATCACGAAGACATATATCATCTAGCAAGGATTTGCTACCTACCGACATTACTATGACAAGGTATACTTGAAATCGCATACTTGAAGTTGACAGGCGACACTTGCATTCACTGAGGGCTTTATGCATTATTGTAGATTGTTGAAGCAATTGATTTGATGTGTTGGTAGGAGCAGAGCTTCACTGTATATTGTGATATTATGGTTTATTAGTAAATTGTAAACATAAGTATTTATACGTCTTATCTGGCATGTTTCATTTTACAAGGAATCTCTGCAGAATTTGCAGTAAATATCTTATGTTAAGAACCTGTCTTAACATTTTTTTTATTTAGTTAATAAAGTTTTCTTAATCTTAACTGTAAATTGTTTAGGAGTCAGTTGTGCATCATAATTGAGTATGCAAGATTACGGGGGTTTGGTTATCTACTGCTCATGCCAGTCATGCCTTTATTTAGGGGTGTGACAAGTTGGTATCAGAACATGGTTTAAAGGTTCGTGAATGCATGTATGAGAAGTTATTGCTTTGTTTGTGTATGTTACCCGGGGTATATGTGGACTTAGTAATATGTTTTATTCGTCCTAAAATTTCAAGTTATGATTTATTTAACGTCCTATTCTTCGTTGTATCTTATAAATGTATATTGAATTTATGTGTATTTGTTTTAGATATAATGTGACGTAGCAGCTGTGTTGCTGGCCAAGGGAGGTAGTAAGAGGCTGGCTCCGATCAGGGATCTACCAATCCTCAGGCACTAGCGGTCAGAGGCAAGGGTCCACGGGGACGAGGCAGAGGCAAAGGCAGAGGTATTAAACTAGTTCAGGCAGTAGCTCCTGGTCTTGATTTGGAGTAGCTGGTCCAGGGATTAGACCGTGTCTAGAGGACCATAGGTGATTTAGTTGGGATTTTGGCCCAATAGCATCAGGCTCAGCCACAGTCACAGCCACTAATAGCTCATCCTGTTCAGCCTCAGCATAAGGCAATCCCTCCGATTCTACTTTAGCAGGATCGAGAGGTATTTGTGACACTTTATGATTTTAGAAAGATGCAGCCACCTAAATTTTTAGGGGTGGACTCAGCTCAAGATCTTTATGCTTTCTTGGAGATGTTAGATAAATTGTGTATAGCTTTAGGATGTGATCTAGTTCGTGTGGTTGAGTTAGTTAGCTATCAATTACATGATGTGGTTTAAAATTGGTAAAAGATGTTAGTACAGTAGTGGACTGAGCCTGTCATATTGGCGTGGCCAGAGTTTAGTAGAGCTTTCATGGATAGCTTTTTACCTGAGAGTGTGCAAGATAAGCATGCTCGGGATTTTGAGTGATTAGTTCACACAGAGGGTATGTCAGTGGTAGAGTACAAGACTCGATTTACTAGACTGTCTCGTTTTACCCCTTAATTAATAGCTAAGGAGCAGATGTGAATGATGATATTTGTGAATGGCTTGAATGACTATTTATTCAAATTAGTGTTCGTGACAAACATTACTGCTTACACTCAGACCCGAGTTGTGGAAAGGCAATTTGAGCGCGAGAGTCATAAGAAGGCAAGATAGAAGGATCCTTCAAATTCTAGAGCTAGTAGTTTATGTAAACTTGGGGGTGAATCTACCTCCGGGTAGGGTTCATTCAGAGGAGGTTTTCAATCGGGTAGAAGTCAGATGAAGTGGAGTTCAAGAGCTCAGTCACAGATGGTGTCGTCTAGCGAACCCTGATCATATGAGTTTCCTGTATGTTCTTCTTATGGTAACGGCATACTGGGCAGTGTAGATTGGGGACAAATGCATGTTTTAAATGTGGAGCAATGGATTATTGTATCAAACAATCTGTTGTGGAAGAGTCAACCTACTCCAGCTAGGACATTTTCATCAGTTCAGGATAGACCTCCATTACCTGCAACACCTACGAGACCTCATGGAGGACGTGTTGGTTTTTTTAGAGGTTCATCATTAATGGGCAGAGGTTAGGCTCTGGTTTATGCTTTGACAACTCAGGATGCATAAGCTTCAAATGTTGTGGTATCAAATAATTTTACTATATGCTGGGTTTGTGCTAAAGTATTGTTTGATCCCGGAGCTATTCATTATTTCATATCGTCGTATTTTGCTTCTTATGTATGGAGGGCATTTGAGTCTCTTGGAATCCTTTGAGCGATTTCGACTCCGTTGGGAGAAATTATTCTAGCACACCAGTATATACCTTCCTGTGATGTTCTTGTGGGAAATGATGTTTATTTTACGGACTTAATCGTACTAGATATGCTAGAGTATGGTGTGATTCTAGGCATGGATTGGTTGGCTAACCATCATGCTATGGTAGATTGTTGTGACAAGAGTGTTAAGATTCAGTATTCATGTGAAGCCAACTTTTATTTTTCAAGGGGATCAGATTAAAGTTTCTCGTAATCAGATTTCAGCTATTCATGTTAGACGGCTTATCAGGAATAAGCATCAGGCTTATTTAGCTTTTGTCAAGGATACTCAATTGGAATGTCCTCCTTCAGAGCATATTTCAGTGGTAAAAGAATTCTCTAATGTATTTCCTGAAGAGCTTCATGGACTTCCTCCTAATCGGGAGATAAATCTTAGTAGGAGTTGTTATTTGGTACTCAACCGATTTCTCTTTTCCTCTATCAGATAGCTCATAGTGAATTAAGTGAGCTTAAGATGCATTTGCAAGATTTACTAGATAAGGGATTCATTCGTCCCAGTTCATCTCCTTGGGGTGCTCCTGTTCTGTTTATTAAAAAGAATTATGGCTCGTTTAGACTATCCATTGATTATCCATAGTTCAATAAAGTCAAAGTTAAAAACAAGTATCATTTTTCCAAGATTGATGACTTATTTGATCAGTTGCATGAAGCTTAGTGCTTTTCCAAGATTGACCTTCATTGGGGGTATCATCAGCTCCAAATTAAGAAGAAAGATATTCTGAAGACTGCTTTTCATACTCTGTATGAACATTATGAGTTTTTGGTTATATCTTTTGGACTTACTAATACTCCTGTAGCTTTCTTGGACTTGATGAATTGGGTGTCTAAACCTTTCTTAGACCAGTTTGTCATTGTTTGCATTGATGATATTCTAGTATATTCTCAGAGTAAGGAGGAGCATGAGTGACATCTTTGCATTGTATTGCAGGCACTTAGGAAGAATAAGCCTTCTGCAAAATTCTTTAAGTATGAATTTTGGTTGAATCATGTGAGTTTTCTTGGATATGTAATTTCCAAGGAAGGAATTCAAGTGGACACTAAAAAGGTAGAAATAGTTCAAAATTGGCTCAGACCAATAAATATTTATGAAATTTGAAATTTTCTGGGTTTGGCTGGTTATTACATGAGGTTTGTTAAGAATTTCTCTCGTATTACTGCTCCTTTGACTCGATTAACTCATAAAGAAGTTAAGTTTGTATGGTCAAAGGCTTGTGAGGAGAGTTTTCAAAAGTTAAAAACTTGTTTGACCTTAGTTTTTGTTCTGACACTTTCCTCTAGTATGGGTAAGTATATTTTGTTTTGTGATGCTTCTCGTATTAGACTTGGTTGTGTTTTGATGCAGGATGGTAAAGTAGTGGCATGTGCTTTGAGGCAATTAAAGAACCATGAGATGAATTACCCTATCCATGATCTTGAAATGGCAGTTGTAATCTTTGCATTGAAGATATGAAGACATTACTTGTACGGTAAGACTTTTGAAATTTCACAGATCACAGAAGTCTTTAGTATATCTTTGATCAGAAAAAGCTAAATTTGAGGCAACGTAGATGGATTGAATTATTGGATGATTTTGATTATTCAATTTCTTATCATCTAGGTAAAGCAAATGTGGTTGTGGATGCTTTGAGTAGAAAATCTATGAGTAGTTTATTCTGTTTGATAATTGTGTATAGTCAAGTTGTAAAATAATTGTAGAGATGTATGGCAGATGTAGTTAGATAGTATTGAGGTATCGTGATCGAATTGTTGTGCCATCTGATTTAGAGTGGAAAGGGAAGATTATTGAAGCATCTCATTGTTCATCATATATCATGCATCCTGGTTCTTCGAAAATGTATCAAGATTTAAGGAAATTTTATTAGTGGGATGGTATAAAGAAAGATGTAGCTAATTTTGTTTCTAGGTGTCTTGTATGCCAATAGGTGAAAGTTGAGCATCAGAGGCTTGCAGGAGTGTTGCAAAGGCTATAGTGGAAATGGGAAAAAGTTACTATAGACTTCATATCAGGACTCTCTAAGACTTTTAAAGTTTTGATTCCATTTGGGTAATTGTGGATTGTTAGACGAAATTCGCACATTTTTTTCTGGTGAAGACTACTTATTCAGCACATCAGTATGCGAAGTTGTATATGGACGAAATTGTTTCGTTATATGGAGTACCAGTTTCTATTATTTTTGACCAGGGTGCCTAGTTCACTGCTGCATTCTGGAAGTCTTTTCAGTAAGCTCTTGGTACTCAATTATTGTTCAGTACAGCTTTCCATCCTTAAATTGATGGGCAATCTGAGAGAACAATACAAACTTTGAAGGATTATGTTATGAGCCTGCTTTATGGATTTTGAAGATAGTTGGGATCAGCATATTCCATTGATGGAATTCGCTTATAACAACAACTATCATAGTAGCATTCGGATGGCAGCATTCGAAGCATTGAATAGTAGGAAGTGTCAATCTCCTATTGGATGGTTCGAGACAAGTTAACATCAGTTTTTGGGGCTAGGGTTGATTCAGGATGCTGTAGAGAAAGTTCAGGTGATTCATGATAGATTACGAGCAACTCAGAGCAAGAAAAAATCATACGCAAATAATCGTCAAAGGCAATTAGAGTTTGAAGTAGGTAATCACGTGTTTCTGAAAGTTTCTCTTTTTAATGGCACTATAAGATTATGTAAAATGGGCAAGCTAAGACCGAGATTCATTGGACCTTTTCAAATCTTAGATAGTGTTAGAGTAGTAGCATACAATTTGGCATTGCTCCCAAATTTGGATAGAGTACAACTAGTATTTCATGTAATGAGACATCAATATACAAATTTATTCGAATGATTCAGGTAGACAAAATATCTTATAAATTTGTTACAAATTCGGGATGAATTTTTTTTAGGGGGGACGACTATGATAACCAGAACCTAATAGTTTAACGTACATTTTAGAATATCGTATGTAACCTGAAAAACAAGGAAAAATTAAAATTAGAATTTTAGTGAATAAGTACTAGTGTGATATATATATTCTTTTATGTACATGCAAAAAGCTAGAAAATGTGTTGCTATTATATTGTAAGTCAAATTGAATTTAGAATTCACTTTATTTAAAATGTGCTAGTAAATGAAATTAGCTAAATATATTTCATAAAGTATAAAACAATAATGGAAAATATAAATACTTTTAATCATAAATAAATCCAAGCCACAATTCATGACATGCGAAAATTAACCTATTATTTTATTATTTTGTTAAGCCTTTTCTTTTTTTATTGTTTCCCTTTTTTTTCTATTTATGGCTGGTACCATTTTCTTTCCTTTCCTTTTCCACCGCTATAGTCGTATATGAAATTTTCTGCTTTTCATCCTTCTCTAGCCGAAAGCTCCTTGAGCTAAGAATTGTTGTTTTCTTTTTTCATCATTTTGGGTGTTATTCGAGTGGTGTGGCAGTTAGAAGAATAAAAGAGGGAGCTTGTGGCAAGGAATTGCAGCTTTGTGTCTTGGCAGCAGCCTATACAAGTCTTGAAGCAGTCCACGGGTTCAAGAGTATGTGCGAGTGTTAGGTTGGTTGGTACCGTGGATAGCAAGAACTTCAATAGGCGTGGGTGGCAACAAGCTGCCTTGTTTCAGTTGGGGTGCACGCCTTTGTTGCCAGCCAACTTCATAAATTCAAGAGTGAGGAAGAACAAAGTGGACGGGCCGGTTCGACAGCTGCCATCCACTCTATTTAGCCACCAAAGTAAGGGTATAGATTTTATTAACTCAAAGTTGTTGTCCCCTGTTTTGGACAGCAACTTAATCAAAGCATTCCTTTTCCTTTTCCTTTTCCTTTTCATTTAAAGTATGTATTGCATGGAATTAAAGAGTTATATTGGAGGCTTGACAAGTATATATATATATATTATATGAATGAATATATCCAAACTAAAAAAAATTAAGTGTGATCCCTAAAGTATTTGATGGGATGAGTAAGAGAAAGTAAATATTCATATCTGCATGCAAATTGTATTGATGGAAATATATTAATTGAATTATTAAATAGAAAATCCTAATTTTAAAGTTGTAAATTAAATAATGTTTGAATTAATGATTTTCAGATATGGATCGTGTCGAGAACATTCCAATACATTCGCAGACAAGATGGATTGACAAATCACATCCTTAAACTCAATAGTGAATTACGTGCACTTTAGTTACAAGATAATTATGCGAAAAGATTTATGTGAATTTGAGTATTTGAATTATGTTTTTTATTTGAAATTATTTGTGGTTGATAAGGGCCAAAAAAGTAAAAAAAATAATTTCAAGATGATTTTTATTTTCGAAACTGAAATCCAGTTGCACCTAAGATATTCTGATCTGAAATTTTGAGATATTCTGATAAATGTTTTAAAGAAAATTAAGTGTTCAGACTCGATAAAATGAATTATGTATGGAGATTAATATGTTATGTGGGCATGTAAATGCCCGGTGGGAGTGATACTGTTGTACGTGGCTGAGTTACTTGTTGACCTTTTGTTTGCTTTATATGTTTTTCATTTCTATGATGAAATTTTGAACTCCGGATATTGAGTTGAATTATAGATGATTTGAAACATGCGAATCATGCTTGTACGATAATTACAATTACGTACGTGTACAATTAAATTTAGACACGTGATTGTTTAGTAAAATATGTGCATTACATGTTGTGAATGTTGATACCCTCAGGTTACGTGATTTGCTCAATGAGTCTTCATGACTCACTTTTTCCTTTGTTGTTATTTTTTTTAGTATCAGGAAGACACAGATCATCTCGCCATAATTTGCTACCTGTCGACGTTGCTTTGGCAAGGTATACCCGGAATCGCATACTTGAAGCTGACAGGGTGACACTGTAGTCACTTAGGGCTTTATGCATTATTGTAGATTGTTAAAGTAACTGTGTTGATTTGATATGTTGGTAGGAGTGGAGCTCCACTGTATATTGTGATATTATGGTTTATTAGTAAATTGTAAACAGGAGTATTTATATGTCTTATGTGGCGTGTTCCACTTTACAGGAATCTTTACCAAATTTGCAGTAAATATCTTATGTTAAGAACCCGTCTTGATATTCTTTTTTTTATTTAGTTAGTAAATTTTTCTTAATCTTAATTATAAATTGTTTAAGAGTCAGTTGAGCATCGTAATTGAGTATTCAAGGTTATAAGAGTTTGGTTATCCACTCCTCTAGCCAGTCATGCCTTTATTTGGGTGTGTGACAGCAAACAGGGTGGGTAAAGGTTTGTGTGTTTTTCCGTGCCAAAGATTAAATATTTTGATGGAAAATTTTCCTTTTTTGAATTAGCAAAGGAACAACTCCATCCCAAAATGAAATTAAAAAAAATAGAATATGATATGTACAACATAATTTTTGTTGTAAATTCATCAATAAATTTAGCGACGAATTAGTGACATAATTTACCTCACTAATCTATTGCAATATTTGCACGCCATTAATTTTGGCATGACGAATTTAGGTTTGGTTTGGTAATATTGTGGCTTTTTGAGAAGTATTGTGCTCTTCTGACTCTTTTAGAGCTTTTTTTAAAAAATCACAGTAGTATGTTTGATAAAATAATATAAATCTGTTCAAAATAAGTAGAAGCCACAAAATTAGACTTGGTTTGATAATGGTGTGACTTCTTTTAACTAAAAATTAATATTATATTAGTTTTTAAAATTTATAAGAGCAGAAGCCAACTTTTTTAAAACACCTTTTGCAGTGCTTTTAAAAGCCCAGAGTAGAAACATCCCAATTTATTTTTTTTACCAAACATATAAAATGTTTTATACTCTTCATAAGTATAAGTGCTCTCCCAAAGAGCATTACCAAACAAAGCCTTAAACCATCACAAATTCTTTGCTATTTAGCGATAGAATTGCGACATATTTAAATGACTATTGATCTTATTGTATTTTCATGTAAATAGGGACAAGAAAGCTCTATGCAAAAATGATGGTTCAATTTGATGTTGTCTAACGAGGAGTTAGAATATAAGTGTGGGCTAAGTAAATCAATGGGATATCCATCACTAAAATGTTATTTTCTAGTAGTGATTGACCAAAAGGCTAGATCATTACTTAAGCACTATATCGAGCCGAATTAGTCCTGAAATCTGAATATTAGTTGGATTGCTCATACCTGAAAAAATTTGGATCACTCATATGACCTAATAGTATTAAATAAACCTGGCCCTTTTAAAATTCTTTAAAAAAAAAAAAAAGAAGATGGAGGAAGTTTGTACAGTTGTACTAGACTATTTTTAATTTTTTTTTTCATCTCTAGTTTTCATTTATATATTTTTTTAGTTTACTCGTTTTGGCATTAAACTATTATATATGTGAAAATATTTATATTTTATTTTGAAATATATAAAATAATTTTTAATTATGATATCACTGGGTTAACCTAACGATTCAATCGGTGACCCAAAATCAAATATTTTTTCATATCAATTTTCGGCCCGAGTTTTAAAACACTGGCTTTTTGTATGAAGTGGTTATTTGACATTAAGTGAATTCATAATTAAAGGAGTATGTGCGTTTTCTTCTCATATGGATAAGATTTAAATCCTCTCATATCCAACAACAACAAAAAAAAACTTTGTTCACTTCTTTCTAATTGTTCATAGACTATATCTTAATATCTTGCAGAGATATCATGTAAATAAATATATATATATAATCTATTATACTTGTGAATTATATGACTAGAAATGACTTTCTATTTTTTCATAAACTTAGTTAAGATTTGATTTCAAAGATCACGTTAAAAAAACCTTTACACACCTTCGTAGTTTATACATTTAACATGAGGTGAAACAAGTCAATTTTGATTTCGTGGTTTGAAGTATTGTTGTTTTGGAGCATATGACTTGTAATTTTACTTTTGAAAGCACATTTATTTTTTAATAGTTTCTTACGAGTTTCTTCGTACCCTGTGATCCGTAAAAGCATGATGAATTTATGAATTACATAACTACTTTCTAATTTTTCATAAACATCATTTGAATGTAAGATTTGATTTCAAGTTCTTAAAACATCACCTTAAAAAAAATAATAATAAAGAAACTTTACACACCTTCTCAGTTTATATGTTTCACATGAGGTGAAACAAGACAATTTTGATTTCATGGTTTTAAGTAGTGTTCTTTTGGAGCATATGGCTTTTAATTTTACTTCTGTAAGCACATTTCATTTAACAACAAAGGGACAGCAATAGGGGTTGGGGGAATGGAGAACATCCACATGGGGCAAACAAAGACCAGAGCCATTACAAGAGACATGTGAGGCCCAAAGGGCTTGTGATTCATATAATTTTTTGACTTTGTCTCTCATTTCCTCATGTGCATGTAGTTCCTTAGAATAAGTGTCATGGTAGAAAGTAAATAAATATGCAAATCTGCCAGTCATCTGTGGTTTATGCAGCAAAATGAATTATAAAAATTATGTAGAAAAATCAGAGAAATTGGTTCATTATAAATGGAAGAGGTTAAAAGGGCCAACAAGAATCACACATGTTGCACAAATGCATTGATCTAAGGCACGTAATCATCTTCCAATATTGGTCGTGTCCTAGTACCTACTGCCTGAGGTGCTTTGGTGTTTCCAACAGATGTCATCTGCAAAGCTTCATTTGTATCAGCCACCCTTTCCATTTGCTTAATCTTCTTCCCACTTCTCCACCCTCTCGCCCTTCTTACTAACAGAACAAATAAAATCAATAACACAGACCCACCTACTAAACATCCAACAATTAGCCACACCATGGTCTTGCCCTTCCCATTTTTTCCCTCACCATCACCAGTAGCAGAAGGAGTTGGACTTGCAGCAGCAGCAGGAGCTGGTGATAGAGCAGTAGATTCTACAACTATAGAGAAATGCCCTTGTTTGATTGTTGAACATACATTTCCAGGTAATAACTTGTCAAACTGTAGGGAACCATGTAAATCAAAACTCACACACTTGGGTGAAAACCCATATGGTGGTGATTTCACATCAGGGAACTTAATCAAAATTGGCTTATCAGAAGCTCTTATGTCCAGTTCAGGCAAATCTGTAGCAGACAGATTGACAGCATTATAGGTCAATAGACCAACAACAGGAGCTAAATATGAGAAACCAGGTAAAGGGTAAATCACATTAGACCAATTGCCCAAATTGTGATACACCAAAACAAGCCTCTCCACATAAGGCTGCTCAACAACTCCAATTGGGATCTGAAACTCTTTGTAACTATGAACTCCTCTGATTCTCAGGCTACCACTTCTAAGCCTCATTGCTGAAACTCTAATTCCTGTTAGGTTGCTGGGTACTTTGCCGTCATAAGAAATTCCGGTTTTGGGCTGGAAAAAGGCCCTGAAGGCATAATCTTGAAGAAGGGCATCTAGTGATCGAGCTGAAATCTCAGTAGGTGGAGACTGAGCATTCAGAAGTGACAGAAAGAGAAGCCACAGCAATGAGAGACGAATCAAGAGACTGATTCCAACCCTCATGAAGATCTCATTCGTTCTAGCAAATTAAACAAATTCCACTGAGAAAAAGCTTTGATTGAATTGAACTAAAGCCTAAATTACTTAACAATGCAGAGCACATAAAGAATCAAAAACCCCAAATTTGCATTCACAAAAAATTGAACGCATCATATCATAAAATATCGAGAAAAACCCCATTACAAATAACATACCAGATCTTCAAGATTTGAAGGACCCAATAATTTCTTGAGCAATGGATTCTTTATAATCTGCAATGAAATTTCCTGGCTTCAGATACGTACCAACCAGCCAACCAACAAGCAAGCAAGCATAGATTTGACAATGTTGTTGTTCCTTGGAGAGAGAAAAAAAAGTAACAGAAAAAACCCAAAATATCATATGGAAAATAAGAGAAAATATAGGTCTCCCATATAGAATTGAAAGTTGAAGATTCACTATGATGCAGAAAGATTGCTTTTTTATGGGACTCTATGGTCTTACTCTTACCCCGTAAAGTAAGTTAATTTTTAAGAGATCGTATATTTTGAAAATATGGCGATATACATTACATGGAAATTGTTAATGAGAAGATAAATTTACAAAAATGAAAAAAAAATAAGATAAAATTGTAAAAATGTGAAACGAGGATGAAATTTTACGAATTGAGAATAAAAGGGAAAATTGGGGTCCAGACCATGTTCAATGGACAGTGATTGAGGTGTAATTATCAAGTAAATTGCAACGGTATATTAAAGACACTTCCACCAGATTCATCGAATGCCACAAAATCCTGTCATATGCTTCGTTCTCTACATCAATGCTCGTAACCACGGCTCAGTAAACATCAAGACATTCTGTTTTTCATTGCTCTCATTTAGTAGACTTGTTTGACATGGTATACAGGCTATGGAAGAACACTCCTAACCATAAGGGGTTTGGATAATATAGGGTTACTTCAATGGTGCAAGTGCTACAAGAGCTAATTTTGACCCGATGTATTTTATATTAACGGTTGTGATATAATGATTACTAATATATTTTACATTAATTGTTGTGATATAATAACTATAATAGATATGACTATAACTGATTTTATCATTTAATGACATTATATTTTCTATCTGTCAAATACATCAACGGTTGTGATATAATTATTACTAATATATTTTACATTAACGATTGTGATGTAAAAACTAAAATAGATGTGATTATCACTGATTGTGTC
Source organism: Quillaja saponaria (assembly GCA_029379385.1). Taxonomy (NCBI): domain Eukaryota; kingdom Viridiplantae; phylum Streptophyta; class Magnoliopsida; order Fabales; family Quillajaceae; genus Quillaja; species Quillaja saponaria. The sequence goes on from CM055612.1 coordinate 20,814,206, forward strand.
ATTTCATCATGACGTTATATTTTCAATTTACCCTTATTGGATGACAATTATTTATTTCTCATTCTTAATGTAATTGTCTTTTTGTAATTTATTAATCGTTTTCATTATTTTTTTTTATAAGTAATGACTATTTTCTTTTTATGCTGTGCCTACATTATTTTTTTTAGTTAGAAATATATAATTGAGTATAAAGGAAGTTTTTATTTATTTTTAACAAATAATAATTGGCTGTTTATTTGCTCTTCCAAAATTAATGTTGCTCTCCAATGAGTGGAGTCAAACACTATTAACTCTGTAAAAATCTTAATGTTCAAACTGAGATGCAGACAAAGTTTCATAACTAAAATTCAATTTTCTAGAGCAATTTAATGATTTAAGTAACATGATAATGATGACCTATCTTTTTGAATTAATCCAAATATTTATAAATTAATACAAAAATCAGCTGACCATCAAATGAATAAAAGACGATGAGCCAAAAGGCTTATAGATATATAGATGGATAATGATCTAAACATAAGTTGCATCATATCAGCCAAGCAACAAAACAAATGGTAAATATAGGGCATCCACGTTCAAAGTTCAAACATAACCATCAAGTCAATTTGTATCATTTTCTGTCGTAGGGAAGGAAGAGCTGTTTCTAGTCACTTGCGGACTGATGTCAAGGGCAGTGTCATTAACAGAGTGCATACTAGACATTGAGGGTATGTTGACAGGGTAAACTTCAGTGACTTCTTCATTGCCCTCGTCAAAGTATACAACATCCTGCATTGTAAGCTGGTGGAATTCAACAACCTCCCTTAAAAATCGATTCTCACGGGCATAAATGGAGTTTTCATGGGCCAAGCGAGCCTTTTCTGCCAAAAGCGATTCTAGTTGAAGTCGTATCTGAAATGGAAAAATCATCAAAATCAATTAAACAAACACCACAACTGAACCAATTCAAATCCAATTAAAACAAATTGAATAAGCATGAATAGAAACCACACCTCCCCCTCAACAACAAAAACATAGAAAAGCCGAAATAAGCAATTTTAGTTATAAACCAAACAATAAAAATAGAGCAATAATATAAAACAAATAAATGAGGTACATCCTGGGTGCTCTATCATATTCAACTTAGGCTCCCACTTTCATGTACCAGAAGAAGTACAAAAGAAAAAGAAACTTAACTAAGGTCCATCAAAAACCATATCGATATTAGATATTATTCCAAATTGAGGATTGCTTATCCTCTTCCTTGTATTCCCTTCTTTCTTTTCTTAACAAATTTTTTTCATTTCTTTTTTCTCTAAAAGAAAAGAAAAAGTTCCTGAGTTCACTTAAAATTAAAACAAAATTGATAGTATTATGCATGCATTTAAAATGATTGGAAACAATAGACCTTGTTTCACTTAAATATAAAAAAAAAAAATCAACAAGTGTTAGAATGGGAAAATAAGAAATTACATGAAAGAAGTATTGAAGGAAAGGATGCATGCTGAACTGGAAAATGAAATGTAATGAACAGGGCAGACTGATCCTCTCCATCTGTCACCAAAACCAAAAGTTACCCTATTATCCATGGCTTTTTTTTTGCTAACACCATGTACCTATTCCCAAAGCCATGTTCACCATGCCTTTGGTTGTAACTTGTAAGCCTTTCTTCTTTTTGAATTATTAGTTATTACTTTTTTATTCTTGAGAGATTTCTTTTTAATTATGCAGTTTATCTCTAAAAGGTTACACTAAAAAACATATGTACTTTTAAGGGATGGATCAGTCAAATAGAATATAAGGCCTATGCTAAAAGGATCAGAGGCAATAATGCAGGTCAAATTGAGGATAAATATAATTTTTTTTTTTTCTTTTCTCCTTTTAGTGTCTACAATCATTGTTGAAACTTGAAAAATGTAAGCCTGTAGCAAAGTCAAATGGTCAATCAAGAAATATTACTTACACTTTCACTGTAAATCTCTAACAGTTGAGGAAGGAAAGTATGAATATTGACTTTAAAGTAATAGTTTATATTGATGCTTATTTATATATTTTCTTGGCAGGAAAGGGGGAGTTGAGCATCTTAAGTAATCATCTTTATGAGAAATAGACAAGAGCACAGGGCAAAACTCTTCTCCATAGATGAAGTAAAAGTAACTGCAACTGTTTATCATGTGATCCAAAGCGGAGAAGGGGGAAGGCACACTTAAGCATAGGAAAAGATGAAATTATTGATGATTAGCATCCTCGTGTGACTAAAAGGTTTTTCTTTAAGAGAAAAGAAAAACCAGATCTAGACAAATATATGCATACCAAATCATCGTCTTCAGGGTTGTCTCCTCTATCACGATTCTCGCGTAGGATTTTATTTTCTTCCTCCAGCTGAGCACATCGTTCCTTTGCAAAAGCTAAATCAGCTTTCACAGTCTTCAACTCCCGAAGAAGCAGCTTTGCTTTTGCAGCCATTGCCATTGCAACCTGAAATACAGAACAAAAGGGCAATCGCACATTAACTAAAAGGCAAGTTAACACAGTAGAAACAAGGAAAATACAACTGTATGAGCCTTATACGAATATGGGTCATTATTTCATTGCAGCCATTGTCACTGCAACCTGAAACACGGATCACAATGGCAATCACACATTAACTAAAAGACAGAGTAACACAGTAGAAACAAGGAAAATACAATTGTATGAGCCTTATACAAATATGGGTTATAATTTCACGCTGACACCTCTAAAAGAAATACACATCCTTCAAAGTAGCACCAACGATTCTTGCACCAATCAGACCTAAAACTATTTTCTGGTGCTACTCAAACAACTTGTTGATGCTACATTGATGGCTATAGACATAACTTTTATAGGTACATGAACCATGTTACCACTCTACAATTCAAACTTGTGACAACCTTCTCTCTTTTAAACAAACAGTACTCGTATAACAGAATGTTGGTCAGTCATATGCCTGTTGGCAAATCATATGCTCTGACACTAACCCTTTCTTTGGCACAGTGGATTATAGAAGAACTAAACTGGGGGAGGGTGAATGAAGATAGGATACTAATCCCATTGGAACAGACTTATCACCACATTGTGTAATTAAGTAGTTTATGATTGCACATGTAAACATCTTAGTCTTTATCTAAACCAACATTTGCCAATCATTTTATGTAAATGAACTTGTTTTCTCTGAAAGAAAATTGGTATTTTCTTTTCAAGAAATTCTTTGAGAAGATGTTGAACGGGGTATGTATGTGAAACTAGTTTTATAGCACCTGCAGCAAGCCATTCTTCCCACCTTCACAACACATTTGGAGAGACTGATTGGTGTGTACACTGGGAAATTTTCCTCTCCATTTCTCGGTTATTATTTTCTCATGATCATTCAAACGGCTAACTGGTGGAAGCTTTTAATTACACAAATAAAAGGAATGGCATAAGGAAATCAAGTTATCTGTTTTTCTTTCTCAAAAAGAAAGCAATAAGGTTACAAGAATTTAGCAATTAGTTTAGAAAATTATTCTTCTTATTGTTATAATAGTACAAGGAACTCTTTATTATTTAGCAAGAAGTGATTTGTCTAAAAAAAAAATTCTAGTACATGCATTATTTTATTTATGGAATACATTTAGTTTCATGTATCATGTATGCATTTAAACTTATTGATAAAACATATATTATGTCATAATATGATGAAGGATGCACTTATAATTTTAGGTTTCATAATTTTCAATCTATTCATGTTCATTCCATCCAGCAAGATGAGTAAATAATAATCTCTTCCTCACTTTATTTACATCTATTTCCCTTCCCTCTATTCTGTTCCTGGAATAATATCTAAGTTTAGTAAGAGCATAATAGCAGCTTTTACTTAAATTTATTTTTGTACTAGAATCTTCCATAATGAAAAAAAAAAAAAATGCAAGATAGATACAAGCAAATATAAAAGCATAGACATTGAAAATACAATTTACGACATGCAAAGAAGCTACAAAACCAATAACTACCATCATGTTTTGATACCTGTATAATATTCCAGACCATGCACTGAGAAGTTCAGAGCTGGACAATGACTCGAATAAGTGTTACTGGAATAAAGTTTCTAACATTCAGTTTTTTTTGCTGAATGCAGGCTGTAGATTTTTTTATTTTTTTTTACCTGAAAATGGGAACCCAAACCAAAACAACTAACACAAGATGATGTTGTTTGTAGTATTCATTGAACAAATGAAGACACTTTTTTCTGCAAAACCCCATCTAGAGAGTTGCTATTCCAGCAAACAAATAAAGAAATATGGTAAGCTCAAAGCTAAGGGAACATGCAAATAACTACTCCTAACACAGAAAAGTGATACACAGTTGCCACCTTACATCGCGAGATGCCTTCAGTTGAAGTTCTTGACCGGTTTGCATCTGGGGGTGTGTTTGATTACTAAATTGGGGTTGTTGACCTGTCGAACGGTTCAGCTGCTGATTCTGTCCCTCAAAATTGTTCGGCTTTTTCCTAATATGCTTACGAGTTTCCTGGATGATGTCTGATGTCCGGTTCTCAACAATTGTACGACCTTCCTGGAAAATTGAATCATTTTAAATTAAACTAACAAATTGAAAATTATGGAGCATTCTCTAGGGAGAAAAAAGAAAAAGAAAAATAATAATGAAAATAGAAAAGAGACAGAAAAAATACTTTTGTTTAATGTCACCGGGGGTTAGATGGAACCTAGACTACAAAACATAGGTAACTTTCCACTTTCCTCCAAATTCCATTCCCTCATCCCAAGGTTTGAAACCTATGACCTCCATGTTAGAGGTCAGACTAATACCACAGGGTTGCCCCCATGAGGAAAGATAAAAGAACCTAAATGGCTAAAAACCCACAAGAATACTTCCCCGTGTCTTAGTAGTTCAGCTAAAGGCAAAAGGACATGGTCATACAATAAAAAAAAAATTGCAAGTAGAAGAAAAGATTCATATTCCACACACACCCTACCAAAAGAGATGAGCACACTGGTGACAAAAATATGCATGACCATCCATAAACTCTACAAAATAAAATAAACAACAGATCTTTAAGGTATAGAAATCGAAGATATTGAATTACTTATCAACTAAACTAAATCTGTTAACAATAAAATTAAATTACAAAAGAAAAAATAGTCTATTTAAATAGGGGAAATATCTAGGAAAGCTAACCTCAAAGGCATTTCCAATGGTGCCACCAATATGACTGAGGGAAGATGTGATTGCATCAAATCCCTTCAGTAAGGTAGGACTATCCTTTTTTCGATTGCTCTCCTCAAAGTCATTTGGATCATGGTACTACATTAAGGAAAGACAGAAAGAGAATCAGATCTTCCAGGTTAGAAGTTGATAAGTATGATGATGCTTGTAAATGAATGCATGGACTAAGATGCTTTCAAGTTCCAAATACAATGCACAGCAATGTAACCCCATAGGGGTAACCTTTCTTAAGCACCTTTAAAATTTTGTTGTATAACAACTTCAAGTACACATTTTGAAATTTTTTTTACACCTCATGATATTCAAATTAAACAACAACTTCAACTGACTAGATATCACAATTAACTATGGAACCTTCTGAAATTTTGAGCACTACAAAATATTGAAAGCCTTTTAAAATTGTGGTAAATCTCTTCAGCATGACATACACAATAGTTATATGCTGTGGTCATCCTTCTTGAGATGCACTTTCAATTCTCACCTTGCTCCGAGTTGCTGTGCCAGGGCTTTTAGGACTCATCCTTCCAGGTGAATCAGATGTCAGGGCTACATTGTCATCCTCAAGAATGGCTTTGGCTTTTCTAGCAAGAACACCCCAAAACCCATGTTTGGATTCATTTAAGCTTTTCATCGATGTATACTCATAAGGATTTGAATCCTACATCCAAAAACATGAGAAGAAATTCGTGCCAGATGAGACTACTGATTTAATGAATAATTTGTGCTTTGAAATGAAGGAAAACAATTATAAATGAAAAATGAAGAAGTCGTATGAGGGAAAGCACAAGAAAAAATAACCATGGACCCTCATACAAAAAGAAGCCGTGAGTTTCTACCAGAAATTTTCATTTTTCTTTACAATCTTTTTCTTTCTTTAAGTTTTCAAAGCCTTCTAATTTTGCATGGTATATAATATTGTCCTGATGGCTCCCTGATTTATATAGGTGCCCCTGCGAGATGTGAACTTTTTTTCATTGAACTTCATAATAAAAAAAGGTTGGGATCTTTTTTACCCAAAAAAGGAGTTGGATTTTTGTTTAACAAATGACATCACCAATTATCTAAGGAGCTCAGTGTTTGATGCATTCTGGTGCTGACAATGAAAATTCACTTACATTTTATCTAGGTTCTGCAGAGATGATAACAAGATAAGAAATTGGAAATCAAAGTTCAAAAAAAAAAAAAAAAAACCAGCACTAACAAATTATTTAATCCATCGAGGCCCTTGGTTTGCTCTTCTATTTCTTAAACTTGTGAAGATAGAAGCTTAAGTTTTCCATACGTTATGCCCAAGCCATACCCTTTGGTTGCTCCATTGATAATGAATCAAGTTCACAGCCAAGTCATTCAGTCTCAGCAGTGAAGTAGCTGAATTTGTATATGTATCCTCCGTGATAATTCAAAACACCCACATTTTTACTGTTATAAGCCAGTGAGAATCTCTGTCACAATTGGTGCTAAAGATGTACTTGTGTGGGTCATGTGCCATTCCCTTTGGTCTTTTGCTCCATCGACAATGACCTAAGCTCACAACCAAGTCATTCAGTCTCAGCAGTGAAGTAGCTGAATTTGTATATGTATCCTACTTGATACAAACCACCCACATTTTTACTGTTTTAAGCTCAGTGGGAATCTCTGTCACAATTGTTGCTGAGGATATACTTGGGTGGGTCATGTGCATCTCACCAGATCCTTAACAGCCCCTAAGCTGACAAATTAGTAAACATGTTGGACATGCCTGAATTTTCTATCACCTGAGTTGACAAGAGTTGACACAAGGTTCTTTTTAGAAAGCTATTGGCTATCTAAGGCAGGTGGAAATTCCTAACAAGACAATAGTCAGTTCTGAACTCTGTTGTGATTTAACAAAACCAAAAGCTTTAACTTTCTGATTATGTTATTAGACTTGTTGAGAGTTTTGAGGGACTTTAATGAAATAACAATATTGCATTGAACATGGTATTGTTATAAGTCTTCTTTTATTTCTTGTTGTTGTTGTTCTATAGATTTGTAACCCACAAACGAACCAGTCCAAATCAAGTGAAGCAATGACATTCTATATTTCAGGATCATTCAACTTTTACTTAACTCTTTCCTCTCTCCTTTCATTAGTTTCCCTATCCCAGTTCCTTATTTTATGCCTAAAATATCCCAAAACATACTTTCATGCAGACAAGGCCTTTGATTCAATATTGGAAGGCAATGATCTGAGTGAGGAACCTACTGCAATTTGTACACAATTGAAATCAACTCTGCAGGTTTCCAATTATCACCATGAAGAGTACTTTACTATTGCAGGAACCTATTGCTGCTAAGCTTCTCTTCATAGCAAATCCTGGTTGTTAAAAAAGCTATACATTTTCTGGTTTGATCATTTAGACGTTAACAAAGTACCCCGCATAAATCAATGTGGCAAACAATCACACTCTCACTTTGCATAATGAAGTGAAAAGATAATCCAGACAGTAAAAATAATAATATTTCTGGCCAAGGGTGTGAATCTGTTCATTCTTCTTACTACCCATCCTCTAATAAAACAACTATAGCTGGCCAAAGTGCAAACCCAGAAGATAAAAAACGAAGATACTACAAAAAAACAGAGAAAGAGCAGAGAAGGAAAACAAACCTTCGCTGAGGATCTGGTGGGTTCGGCAATCCGGGAAGTGTAGGAGACATTAGAGTGACCGTAAGCAGAAGATAAGGAAGAGTCCCGACGGGCCGAAGATGCTCTAATGGCTTTAGCCGCCAGCGAAGATGAAGATGATGAAAGTGAACTATCAACAACACTGGCTGAAGACCCAGATGAAGATGAAGATGAAGATGAAGAAGGTGGAAGAGGGTCCCGTGTTCCTTCGTCTTCTAACGCTTCAAAAGTAGAAGACCTTGATATTCCTTGTTGCCTCCTTCTATACGCCATTTCTAAACAATGAATTCACCAAAAACCCAAAACACCCTCAATTCCAGTTTCAATTTCAACAAGCTTCTCTTTCAATTCGTATAGAACAGACACAAACAAATAGCTATAATTGAAGAGGAAAACCAAAATCCCAAAAAAACATTTACAGAGGAAGACAGCGAGAAATAGAAAACGCAATTTGGATGAAGCCCACACCGGTGACGCTGCTAGTACCACCCTGATTTCCCTCCCTCTCAATTCCCTTCCTTTGTTGCTCTCGCTCTCTCTCTCTCTCTCTCTCTGTGTCAACGCGCAGGGGAAGCACAGTGCTTCTACAAATCCGGATCCATCATTTTTAAAATTTTATTAATATTAAAATAAAATAAACTAAAGAACACAAATGTTTAGCCCAATTTCAGGGATTTAATAGTGTGCCTGTTTCAATTCAATTTCGTGGGCTGGGCTTTATCTAAGTGGGCCATTGACCCAAGTTACTTTTTCTAGCAGGCCGTCAATTCCTAATAACATCCCTTATGGAAGCAATTTATTTCTACTTTGTACACGTGTCTCCCTGCCTCTACTTGCAAAGAGCTTGATATGCTGAATCAAAATTTTCTTTTGAGGAAGCAACAGCACAAAAAGAAATGAAGTAATTAAAAATAAAAAATTAGAGGTGTTGGATTCAAAAATTCAAGTTGAGAACAAAGTCCTCCTTCCAAAACTTAAATGGTGTTTTTCAAAGAAGGGGATCACTTATGGAGCCAATGTTTTATTAGCTAGATTTGGTGCTACAGTTTAATACTTGCACAGAAGAGACTTGGGGTAGGGAAAGGGCAAAAGATAAAGGCTTTCGATATGCAACTAGGAATAGTAATCTAGTTCTCTTTTAGTCAAATTGCTAGCTTAATACAGGACAATTTTTAATGTGAGATGTCATTAATTGTATAGTCTCGATTTTAATAAAAACGAGTTAAGCTTTGGTCCAATTGAGACATGCTTGTTAGAGTCCAAATGGTTATGTGATGAATTGATTAGGATTCAAGCTACGTCTATTGGTATGATGTGTGTTGGCGGTAAGTATAAGTTGACTACCTTAAAAAATTTAATAGAAGAATTATTAGGGTTTAATTATAAATAGATTAGGCCTACTATTCTCTTTCATAAGTTGTGTGTGCACCCTATTGAGAGCCGCCTGTAAATAGTAAGTAAGGATAGAAAAACCTAGCCAACACAAAGAATTCAGTTAGAGGTGTGCTTGCTTGAGGATTTAACTATTTCGTTGTTATGTCTCAATCAAGTATGCTTATTATTCTTATATTGTGTTCTAAATTCATGTATGTGATTTTATAATTATCTTACAAGTGGTAATAGAGCAGGACACACATGGATTTAAAATCTTGAAATTTATGTTTTTAGTATGAAATCATAGAGTTCATTTAAGTCAGATTTTTAAACTGAAAAATCAAAACTTTATATGTATGAAATTGAATTTTATTGTTGGGGGTTTCAATCTTCTTCGAAATAGCTTTAATTTAAAATATAGATTGTCTAATATTTACGTTATGAGAAATTGAAGTTTTAAGTTTTGGGTTGTTTTTAGATTGAATTTAATTTTTTATTTCAAAACTTATATTTTGTGCTGTTTGGATCTATCTTAATTTTTATTTCAAACTTATATTTTGTGCTGTTTGGATCTATCTTAATTTTTTATTTCAAAACTTATATTTTGTGTTGTTTTGATCTATCTTGGTTGATTAGTTTTGCTTCTAAGATGTTAATCAATTGATTGAAACATATCACATAATGTTGAGAAATTCAAATCAAAACTCTTTTGGGTTAGAGTTAGGGTTCAATCTTTAATTTCAATTGTATGAACTAATTGATTGTTTAAACTTTAAATTAACATAGGATTTTCCTTAGATTAGTGATTTAAATCGAAACCCATAAAATTTGTAGAAAAAATCTTATCAAATTGAGGGAAAAATGAAAGAAATTCAAGAAAATATGAACATGGTCAAGAAAGACCCAAATTGCATTAGATTAGGTCTATTTAACTTGACTGAAGCTTGAAAAAGGGTTGGCACATGTGCACCTTTGGTGCACGTATCCCATACTGCTTTCTAGTGGTATTTTTTTATCCCAGTTATTTTTAATTCCTAATCCATATGTGTGATCAAATTTGAGAAATAATGAGTGTAAAATATAGTATTTGTACATGCTATTTTGTTACATTTTAAATTAATATTTTTGCAATTATATAATTATTGGGAGATGTTGGAATATTATGTTTTATATGTTATAGAAACAGGAATAGTATTTACTCTCCCTAGTTAGAGCTAGATTTTAGCATACTTATGTTATAGAATGTGTGTTGGTTGAAACCTCCATTTCGATTGAAGTTTGTATCTAGTTTGCAACTAGCATTTAAGGATCCTATAAGATACTTTTGAATTGTATTTTAGTTGGGAAGGATTAGTTGTGGGTAAATTTATTTTCTCACCTTAAGAGAAACTTATGGGCTTATATGGGTAATTGACATCAAAGTGGTCTATCTGTATAGGCTTGTGAGGTTTTTGAAGGCTAAAGTGCGAGATGTTTCCTAGGTTATAGTACATAATTTCCTACCCAAAGGAGGTTGTTATGTACTTTAATTTTGGGAATTACATGAAACATGTTAGTTATGGGTATATTGTCCAAGAAGGTTTATCTGCTTAAAGGGGATATGCTTTTTGAAAGTTGAGATGTTCTTATGTTTTGGTTTCATGGGTTGATCATAAAATCCTAATGAATTGTTATATATCTAGCCAAAGGGGAGTTTGAATGATGCAGCTTGGATTCATGTAGAATAAATTCTTATTCTTAGTTATTTATTATCATTTTTTGTTTGACATATTGCATTCCTGGGTTGGTAGGTTTATTTGGTCAAGGGAACGAACTTTTTGAAGATAGAATGCTCTCTTGTTTTGGTTTCATTGGTTGATCACAAGATCCTAATGACATGTTATATTCTTTGTCCAAATGGGAGTTTCTAATGATATGCCTTAGATTTGTTTAAAAGAAGTCTTATTATTGTTATTAATTACCCTTGTTATTTGACATGTTACATTCTTTGTTTTGAATTGGTCTTCTATAATGTTAACAACAATATTGCTTCCATTGAATTGCTAAATGAGAATTGAATTTTAAGATATGGAAGCAAGATATTGAGCTTTCCCTGGGAATTATTTAACCATGTGTGATGATAACTCTACTACGCTTTCTGATGCTAGCATTAATGCTCAGAAAAAGGCATTTGAAAAGTGGGAGAGATCCAATAAGTTAAGCCTAATATACCTGAAAAAGTCTATCTCTTAACACCTCACAAGTGGTTTGTCTGAAATTAAAAGTGATTTTTATGCTTTTCAGTCCAAACGTAGTTTTAACAAAGGTTTTCAAGGTAACTCTAAACCTACTTACCATAAGAAATTTCAAGATACTAAAGGTTGTGGTAACTGTCAGAAACCTAAAGTGAATGGTTAAGGCTGTCATGAAAATGGATCTGATCAGGTGCTTCTAGTACAAGAAGATAGGTTATATGAAGGTATATTGTCTTAGATTCAAGTCTTGTTTAGAAAAGAAAAATAAACAAGAAATGAGTTTAAAAAAGGAAGCCAAATGAATAAGAGGCAAAGCTTAGAGTTTGCAATGATCTATGTCGAAGTAGAAGTAGAATTTGTAAAAGCCATCACTTTTTTAGAAAGTGGTTTTGGAAACAATTTTTATGTATCGTCTTTTAGAAGGATTTCTGTAATTTTAGAAACAATTATTTTTTTATATTATTATTATTGGTGAATGTGTTTTGTTCAATGGCTTAAATATAATGTGTTTGACTACTCTAAATGTCTACTATTTTAATATTAAGAAAATTTGTTTCCAAAAGATCTCTAATTAAAAAATTAAAAAAAAAAAAAAAAAACTTGAATGCTTTTGTATAAGCGTCTAGGTCATATAAATCAAGGGAAAGAGTTGAAAGACTTTAAAGAATGATATCCTCCCGTCACTTAACTTTGGAGACTTGGGAACTTAATTGGGTTGATTGCATGAGGAGTAAATTGACTATGTCAAGGAAGAAAAGGGCAACCTGTAGACCTGTAGTTCAAGTCTCTTAGAGATTATGCACACTGGCATTAGTGGACCTTATTCTATCATTTTGTGTAAAACTAATTATTTTAGCACTTTTATTGGTGACTTATTTCTGCTTTGATTCTTGATTAAAGAAAATTTTGATTGCTTTGAAAATTTTAAATCTTTTTAAATTAAAGTTGAAAAACAATTAGAGGAAGTTATTAGAATTGTGTGGTCTGACTATGGTGGTGAGTATTGTGGCTAACATGATGTTAATAGACATCATATTGAGACTGTTTACAAGTACTTACAAGAGTGTGGGATTGTAACCTAATATATCATACCTAATAGCTCTAAGCAAAATTGAGTAAATGAAAGGCATAATCACACCCTTAAGGACATGATGAGTATGACAAACTTTCTTGAATACTTTAAGAATCAATACATGTTCAAGTTGTACAAGAGACTGAAGTTGTAGAATAAATTTTATAAAAGAGGTACCAATTGAAGCAGAGTCTCTAGTTGAAGAAGTGGTTGTCGAAATTCCAAAGCTCTTAGCTGACTGCACAACTGCTTCGAATATTGAGCATAAGAGTTTGTCATCCCTCTAAAATTTTTAGAGTTCGTGATCCCAAATGTAGTTCTTATTCCAAGTTTTTTATCACCGGTGTTTAACATTTTACTGCATGATTTTATTTCTAAGGTATTCATTCTCCCTCACTTCCAAACTTGAGGAATTTTTTTTTCAACCAAGAGTGAATGATAATAAACAAGTATATCCATGAATTAAAATGTATTGGGAAGTTAATATTTACATTGAGATTTGATTGTAATTATGTTAAGTTAGAATTAAGATTAACCCAAAGGTGGATGGTTGCAATGATAAGCGAACTGCAATCCTTGAAAGAGATCAAAGGTTCGAATCCTAAAGTTGTCCCTTTGGAGAAGGTTAATAACTGTATCGCTCTTTAGATCCGAATGAGATTAGGCTCACAGTCAAATGGTGTAAAATTACTCTTGAGAAACAAAAAAAAACAAAAAAAGAATTAAGATTAATATTTAATAGTTCATTAGAATTTTAATACTAGGAATTTACTTACAAAGAAAGTTTGATATTTATGTTTTTCACCCACAATCTTATTAAATGCTTTCAATTTTGTAATTTGTCCCCCTTCTTACACTTCTTCTGATTCTTGACCTTTTAATGAATGCCATTATCAGCCCAAAAGCAATGAATCTAATTTCTTTGCCCATTGGAGTTTTTTGTCCACCAAATCAATCAGCTTACTACTATGTTGTTAAGTGTAGAAGTTAAAATAGAAGAGGAAGACAAAGCTTTGTTGTTGTTTTCATCTCTCCCATTATCATATGAAAATTTGGTGAGTACGTTGTTGGTAGGGAATGATACATTGAACATGGAGGATGTTACTACAATTTCACTGGAGAGTGAAAAATTCAAGAAACCTAGTAGTAATTTTGAAGGTGGAGTTTATATAGTGAGTTTTGATCGTGGCAAAAGTTTTTCACGTTGAATGAAATATGATAGAGAAAAATCTAGACCGATGGTGGATAATAGAGATAAGGAATGTTACTATTGTCATAAGATGGGCATATCCAATTTTATTGCAAGAAGATGAAAAATAATATGGAAGAATTTAAGAAGAAATCTGAAAAGTCTGATGGCTCTATCTTATTTAGTAAGGAGGAGGATTCAATTAATGGTGATACACTTATGGTTAGAGAAGGTAAGAATTCTTTAAATGATTCTTGGGTTTTAGACTTTGCATGTTCTTTTCATATTTGTTCAAATAGAAGTTGGTTTGATATTTATAGACAATGTGGAGGAACTGTGGCATTGGTCAATGATGATGAGTTAAAAGTTGTTGGTATTGGCAATATAAAACTTAAGATGTATGATGGTAGTATCAAGACTTTGCATGATAATACATTCCAAAGCTTGGAAGAAATTTAATTTCTTTGGGTATGTTAGATTCTCTTGGTTATGGGTACTCTACAAAAGGTGGAGTTACGAAAGTTGGCAGAAGTTCTCTGGTGGTGATTAAAGGAGAGAAAAATAGTAGAAATTTGTACAAGTTGAATGGAGATACAATAAAAAAAAATTTGTGGTGGAGTTTGGAAAAAAGTTACAAGCAAGGTGGAGTATGGTAGTTCAGCTAAGAAAGTAGTTTCTTTTGCTAAAAAGTTGATTGAAGTTCTTCCTGCTGACAAGTCCAAGTGTGACTTGGACTTCGTTGGAGTTTGCAATTAGTAAGCTGTGATGGTGGAGGCAACAACAGAGATTGAAATAGTTTCATGTTTGATGCAATTTAAGCCAAGATGGAGATTGTTAGGCTTGTGTCTTAAATTGTAAGAAAAAAGAAAATATCAGTCTTTGATGCTATTGGGCTTATGGCCATAAATCCATTAGGGTTAGGTTTTTGTTGTAAGGTGGTGTTGCCAACATATTATAAATAGTAATAGAAGATGTAGAGAAATAGTGTAGCCACAAAGTAGAATGGTGCTATTAATTGTGAGGTTTTTGTGAGAAAGGTTATTGGCTGTATTTGGGATTGTGAGAGAAAGAGTTATGTGAGAGAAAGATTTATTGTAATCTCATTTGATTGATAATTTGTCACATTTGCCTGTTATAACCCAGTATCGTAAAGTCAAGTTTTAGATATAATATGTAAATTTCAGTTATAAGCAACAACGACATAAACAAATTAAAGAAATAACAATAAAAATTAAACATATCTTAACATTGTATCGTAGTGATTTTTTTTTAACAAAAAAATTGTGATAAATAGATATGTCCTTATTTTATTATCGATGTTTTAATATATGCTTTGGAGTGTCGTGCATAATTTATGAGACATTTAAATTAATAATAATATATATTACATAGTGGTATTAAATATTATAATATGATATTTCAGTGGGTATTTTAAAATGTTGTACGTGAATTATTGTAGTTACGTACATTGTTATAACCAAACATCGTGAAATCAAATTTGAAGTATAATGTGAAAATGTTAGTTATAAGATATTTTGTTATCTAGTATAAATTTTAGTAAGTAAATTATATATGTTAACTAAATAAATTGGAAAAGTGATAACAAATGGATGTGTATATATATATATACACCTAGATTCAATTTCCTCCGAACATTAGTTATACTTTGGCCTTGAAGATTTTTTTTACTTTCTTTCCTTTTTAGTTTGGCCACCACCCTTGTTTCTTTGGAGAAGTCTTGGCCGAGTCTTCCATCTTCCCTCATATGTTTTTCTTCTTCTACTGTATCTTGAGTTCATCTCCTTGCAGCAGCATAATTTCACCTTCTTTAAAATGGTGCTAGTTGTCCTTCTTAGAGAGTGATAGCAGGGGATTAATAGGCTGAAGTGATTGGGAAGTAGCCAGTCGTGCCTTGTTTTCCTTTTTATACATCCTTGCTTTGGTTGGCTACTACTTTAGTTGTCTTTATTTCTTTACATTTGCATGACAATCGCCTCTGTTTTTCTTCTATTTCCCTGCCTCGTGATTTTAGCATGTGCCCTGTTTTACTCCCTATGTTTTGCCGTGAAGAAACCTTCTTCTTGCAGCCAAATTTCTCTCATCCCATCTTCGTTCTCACCTTGCCTTGTCTAGCTTTTAGTTGTCAGCTAGCTGAGAGGTATTGTTATACCTTGCAGCCGTGAAAAGCAGCTTTTCTTTTGGCCTACAACAGTTGCCCTGTTTTCAATTTTGTTGTAGCAGCTATCCTTTGTCTTGGACGTGTAGCTCCTTTCTCTTCCATAGCAACTTCAAGGTTACCATGAAGCTTGGTAGGAGCAGAGACAGAAGCCTTGCCTTGCCTTGCAGCCTTGTCTCCATCGTGAGGACACCAAGTAAGGCAACAGCTAACTGCTTAGTGAACTGTGGAGTGGGTAGTTTCTAAACCTCAAGTATTTACTTTATTTTCATGAAATTCTTTCCTTTTCCTTCGTGATAGTTAAAAATTAGATAAATGGTTTGGATATAAAGAAGTTAGGAGGATAAATTAACGAGTGAAATAGTATAAGTGTGGTGCATAATTAGATTATAGGTTGACTTATCTCTTTGTAATTTAGGATATTTGATTGAGTAGAAATAAAGATTGAAGAGAAAGGGTGAGTAAGGATTTAGGATTTAAGAACTTATTCCTTTAAATTTAAATAGCGTGAATATTAGAATTGTAAAATTTAAGTTTTAGAAATTAATTGATTAGAATCTTGATAACTAAGTATTATGTGAACTTAAATAAATAGTCTTAAGAACAAATAATAAATAAAGTGTGGAAAATGAGAGTTAAGCAGTTTTGAAGGGGTGCAGGGGGTAGATTTTGTGAGTAACAGAAATTTGGTATTTCGAGTGTCTTCGAGGCAAAATTAAATTAAGAGTTCAAAAGATAAAATGTAGCTTATGGTCTTCAAATATTTTCTGCAAAATTTTGTAGCTTGTTTCAAGTATGTTGTGAGTTATAGTTCTTAGACTACGGCTAGTTTACACAGGATTTTTAGTGCCTTGTTTTCAGTTTATGTAAGTAATTGAGTGGGTTCAAGGCTAATTTTAGAAAAAAATTCTAAATAATAAATATATATATACCTATCTATTAATAAATCCAACAAATGGAATTGGATTTCGTTTCTCCTAGAGAAAGTTATGTTCAATTAACTAAGACATGGTCAGAGCTGTCAAAATCTTTTTTTTTGCAGAATTTGATGCAAATTCAAAGAATAAACTGTATTGATATACAAATCTAAAAATTACAAATGATATACCATTAGAAAATTACATGTGTCTAGTATTTTATAAATTTTACGAAACTGGATTTGAAATTTCATAGAGAAAGATATGACCGTTAAAGTGGACACTGATCCAAACCCTAAGTTTTGATAGTTTTAACATTTCTAACTCACTAAGTATTTTCTATATTTTCTAATGGTTCCTCCTACCTTATGCTTTGTCAAGAAATTTAAAATATCTCTTTATTATTAACCCTATCACATAAAATTCAATTCATATTAATTGGTATATAATAGCTTAAGGGAAAACTTTTATAAAAAAACCTATACAAAATGAGATATAAACTTAGTAACTAAGAGATTATAACAATAACGTTTATGAACTGAATATTATTTGGGTATATGAATTTCAGTTCCGGATTCTAATGTGAACCTGATAGGATGCGTGGACGCAAGTGTGAGTGACGAATGAAATCCATTATGGGTGAATGGTTAATTGCTGTCTTTAGGGACTAGATTAGTATGTATAATTATATGTTTATTTGAATAAACGTGATATATAGAAAGTAAGCAAGTAGAGTATTTCAGTAATTTATTTGAATTATATTTGTTTGGTATTGGTTACTTTGTTTGACATTAGTTGTGGTTGATAATGGCCAACAAAGTGAGGTTTTTATAAAAAAAATGATTTTATCTCTAAAATTAAAAATCCAGGTGCACCTAAGATATTCTGATTTAAAATCATAAAAAAATTCTAATTGTGATAAATGTTTTTTTTTTTAAATTGAGTGCTTAGCCTACGTGGGATAGATTATGTATAGAGATCAATTTATTGTGCAGGCACGTAAATGCCTGGTAGGGGGCGATAATGTTGTGCGGGGCTGGGTCACTCATTGGCCTTTTGATTGCTTTGAGTGATATTATTGCTCTAATTTAAATTGTGATTCTGTGTGTCATATAAATTGTAAATTTGTGAAACTTACAATGTATACATGTAATAGTGAAATGTTATATGAACAATATTACATGATGTTACTATCTATGTGTTACACACTTGTATTGTGTGATGCTAGTACCTTTTAGGTACGATTTTCTACTCACGGAGTTCATAGGACTCACCCATCTCTCGTGGATATTTTTTTAGTGACATGAGTTCTGTACATGACATCGTCGAGCTTATGACTTGCCAAATGAATACTGCACGATATTTCCAGGATCTCAAACTTGTAGTCAATGATGAAAGTTTGCAGTCATACTAGAACTATAAGTTGTCTAATTTTGGTTTGATATAAGAGTTTAGTTATTTATCATGATTAGGATGTGGACGGAGTGAAGCTCCTTGTTATCTCGGTGTTATTGTTGTCTGCGATCATAAGCATAGGTGTTTATGTTTTGAGGCATGTTTCATATTATTGGGAACCTCTGCCAAAATTTTTCAATAACTTGTTAATTATTACAGAAAGTAAACTTTTACAATGAACTTTTGTTTTATAAAAGTTACTTTTATCATTTGGATGGCTTAAAAGTCTTGTGTGTTACTTTGTTTTAAAGTCAGGGTTACGGAAGTTTGGTTCTCCAATCCTTCAGCCAGTAATGCCTTAGTAAGGGGTGTGACATTGCCCGTGGTTTTTTGTCAGTTAGAGGGTTTTCCACGTTAAATATTGTGTGTTATTTTTGTGGTTGCCTACAACTTTACTAAAAAGTGGGGCTTTCCCCCTACAATTCTCACTGAGTTTTTTTTTTTTTTTTTACTATTCTTGTTTTTCATATTTCCTCAATGAAAATATTGACATTTTGTTATCCATGGCATTGTACTACGTGTTAACCTATCAAAACAATTAAAAAGATCATCAAGTCATGAAAGTGAAATAATGGGAAGAGTCAAAAAGTTAGTTTTGGATATTGTCAAAACAACTAACAAAATCTCAATGAGTAGAATACATTAAGAAACAATAATATCTAGAAATATGGGTTAATTGTCTGTGATTTTTTAGATATGTTCAAAGAGTCTTCTTCAAGTGAATCCTAAACATACAGATATACCTATGGCATTAGAAGTAAGAGCAAATTCCTGAGAAATATGAAAAAAAAAAACATATTAGTTTAAAAATTACAATAAATAGCGTATAGTGAATTTTTTTTGTAATTGCAAATAAAATATTCATTGAACATGGATAAACACTAATTCACATTACAGAAATTTTTTAATATCATTTATCAACTTCTCATATTCTATCATTGAAAAACTTTATTACATTTGAACTATCTCCGAGGTTCAAGTTATTGAAAGTGATATTAGAGTTCTCGATTTTCAATGTAACAAAATGCTTCTCATATTTCAATCTCTTGCAATACATGTGAAGGGTTAAACTGAGAAGCTATTTATATTGTAAAGTTAGAATTTAAATAGCACAAAAATTCAAGAGAAAATTAAGAAAAATATAAAATTGAATATAGTTAAGAAGTTTAAAAAATTATGATAATTAAAAAAAGAAAAGAACAATTTTTTTTTTATTAATTAGAAAAAAAATAAAAGTTTAATATTTCTTATTAATATTATTGGATATAATGATGTGACAAAAATATAATAAACAAATTATGTGGTATTTTATTAAAAATTGATTGGTTTATTTTGTAATAGAGAATTGCAACTGTGCCACGTGGTTTCAAATTGTCACATTATGGTTATGTGGCTGGAATCAAAATCCTCCATTTAAATATATATTATGTGATACCCCAATAACTCATATGTTAAAATAATTGTTATATATATATATATATATTTATTGTTAATGATGAAATTAGTTAAATATAGATTTGATTTAAATATAATTTTAGTGATGGCAGTGATATTGATATACAAAGTGAAAGGTGGAATAAATATATATATAATATGACATAAACATCCAGGCAATTGTTGCCACGTTTTTCTTTTATTGTTATTTTATTTAATCCTTCTTTTGATCTTTTAGGCTACCGTCCGTTGTCTTCTTGGGAGTGTTGACTTCCAGACACTTCTTCTTCCACCGCCATAAAACCACTTAGATATTATTTTCCTGCAACTCTTTCTTGTTCAACCCAGCTTTCGTGTGCCTAGAAACTTTCATTTGTCTATCCTTATGTTTATTGCGTTTTAGGTAGTTAGCCGTGTGGGAGGAGTGATTAGGAGGTGGGCAACCAATTGTCCCCTGTTTTGCATGCAGTGGGCATGAAGCTTCGGAAGCCATTAAAGCTTATTGAACTGTTATATGTTTGAGCAGTAGAGGTGATGTGGGTACATCAAGTGATGTCGTGGGGTTTTGAGTGGGGTTGCCCTGTTCTAGTTAGTTTGGTTCACCACCCCTTTCTGCCATCCAAGCTCACAATTCAAGCAGTGAAAGAGCAAGGCCGAAGGGCAGTAGCTGGAGGCGCAGGTTGCTGGCCAAGAGACCCTTGTACGTGGGCAGTAGGAGATTAAATTCTGTTTTGAATTAACTTGCTGTAAATTCCTTTCTTTCCTACTTATTTCGTGTGTAGATGGTGGTGGATAAATTGAAAGCTAGCGATTGAGAAATCGTTGGGCAGATTAATGACTTAGGGGAATAAAAGGTAGGATCATTATATTTACTGGAAATGGTTAATACAAAGATGAAAATCAGTGGTTGTGTGGTAGGAGAGTCAGAACTAGGAAAATGAACTTAAATTAGTAATATGCCGAGCCTGTTTTGCAAATAGCAACTGGTCCACCAAATTATTCTCCTGGATGTTAATAAAGGAAATTGTTAATTGGATTATAAATTGAGTATAGATAAAAAGGTAAACTAATGTTAACCTAGGTATATTTATATATACAATTATACAAGCAATTCGATAGTATAATTGATTAAAGTCCAAATTTTATATAGTAACATTAAATTATGAATGTTAAACTAGTGAATGTATCGCTTTAAGAAACATATTAGACATAACTATGTACAATTAAGAAATCGTCAAATTTATTTAGAAGTGATTGTTAATAGTTTAATTAATTTTTGATTTTCTGCTCCAGAGCATGTCGAGGATATTCTGACACCCTTACATATCAGACAGATTGACGAGTCTCATTCGTGAACTTGTGAGTGAATCATGTGCTTTATGGATATCAGATTTTGTGTGCCATTACGTGTATACATTAATTATGAGTTATAAAAAAATCTAAGCAAATGAGTGATTTTAGCAATTTGATTGAATGATATGTGATTGACATTGATTGTGTTTGATAAGGGCCAACTCGTGAATATTTTCTGGAAAATGATTTTTATTTATGACCGTGATTTTTTAAAAAAATATTTGGAGTGCTCAATCTCAGTAGGATGGATTTGTGTAAGGAGATAATTTTGGTGTGCGGGAGCGTAAATGCCTGGCAGGGGGTGATATTGGTGTGCGGGGTTGAGTTACTCGTTGGCCCTTTGTTTGTTTAGTTGATTGTGTAATTGTTGATTGATTTGTATAATTTGGTTACTGTATTGGGATTGTAAGTTAAGTGAATTGTGATTATATGATTATAGTAACCACGTACGTGTATTAATAAATTTGATTATGAGTTGAAATTTATAATTTTGTGTTGTGTGATGTTGGTATCCATAAAGTACATGAGTTGCTCACTGAGTCATAGTGACTCACCCTTTCATTTGTGATTTTGTTTTTTTAGTTTTCAGGGGATAGTGGTTGATCGCTATATAGGCCCACCTGCCGACTCTATAGCGGCAAGGTATATCTCTGAATTCGCACACATGGAGCGTAAAGGACAATACTTGCAGTTTCATAAGATGTCATGCATGATTGTAATATATTCACTTATTGTGATTATGATGGTGTATTGTGTGTTGTCGGGGGCGGAGCTCTTTATATATTCTGATGTTTTGTTTAACTATTGACTTGAATACAGGTTATTTGTTTTTATTTTGGGCATGTTCTACCGTATGGGGAAACTCTGTCAAAATTTCTATAAATTGTTTTGTGTTTATCTATTTGCATAGTCAGGGTTACAGGGGTATGAACATATATTACTCTGACCAGTCATACATTTATTTGAGAGTGTGACATATTATTATTCTATTTTAAAAGTCAAAAAATCCTTACAGTATCATACTTGATGATAAGTATAAATTAATTAATAAATATATAAAATTTATTTTCTCTCTCTTAATAACTCAAATTATCTTACCCACTCATATAAATTAAATATTTTTAATTTTAATTAATTAAAAATTAAAAAATTTTAACTTCTACCCAATACACTTTCACACTAACTTATTTTAAATTTTAAATAGAGTTCAAAAATTTAAAATTATCATTTTATGTTTTTAAAAAAAAATTATTATCAAATGTCTAAATATGTACATGTGACTAGTATATATATATATGACAAGTTTTTTATTTTAAACAAAACAACTATTTCATTTAATGGAACTTTCAAAAAATGTGATTGTATAAAAAATTCTAAATACCAAAAAATAATAAACGATATTCTCTAGAACTAAATATTTTAAATTTTGTTCTTCATTTACTATTTTATTTTATTTTATTTTTTTAAATATTTTTATTGAATTTATCTAATGATTGGTATTATTTATATGAATTAACCTAATTAAATGAAGAATAGTTAATGAAAATAAAGGTTTAGACCTAGTGTACAACATTAACAATAATATAATACCGAAGACACATTAGTCAATATGTACGAATATACAATTTATATAGATTGCGGATTTAGTGTAAATTAAATCTGATAGTTTCAATCTACAAAAACGCACCCAATTAACAATCTAAAGTGTGAACTCATGTATCAAATTGGCTCTTAATTAAATTGATAATTTTAATTATTGGCTGAACTAACAGCAAATTGACAATAAATTAATTTTTAAAGAAATCTTATTCTTACACTCAACCTTTCTGAAAGCACCATCAAAAAAACAAATGATAAAGCTACATAGTACATAGCATCCTTTAAAATCTCTTCTTTCTTATCTTTTGGACTGTTGACAGGTCACTTAATTAATTTTTTTGGTTTCTTGTCTATTGTTAAAAAAAAAAGATAGCAGTATAACAACCAAACGAATTCTATGTACCGTCCTTTCAAATCTTATTATTATTTTTTTTTCCTTGTCTCTTGTGTTAAGAAAAGGAAAGAAATATACACATGCACTCAAAGCTAATGAGATCAGATGAGTAATTCGCTTTTCTTACCGACAATGCCTAAAACTATACTAAAACGTAAACCAAATCATTTACATGAAGTAAAAATGCCTAAAACTACTCAAACTTAAATAGTACATAGTTGTTAATATGTAGAAACACATTATTAATTTATTGTTGACTAAAATTTGAGTCATGGCCAGATTATTCATTCAAATCATTTCTTCAAAATTCTAAGAAATTACTGTATCATTTAGCAGTAAGTCAGTAAGTTGTTTATAAAAAAATTAATTATAACATTTTCAATATAAAATAAGAAAATAATTGGGATATTAATGTCAGGTATTGCACCTTGGTTTAATAACATAAATGGTTATAAAAAAAATATTTAAAAGGGTCAGCTCGGTAATAAAAAAGTTGGACTCTTTTTTTTTTTTTATTATCTAAGATTAATGTTTGAATATTACACCTTAGTTTAATAACATGAATAATTATGATGTGAAATAATTCGAGTTAGTTGTGAATTATTATTAAAATGTGTTTATATAAAAAACCAAAAATTATGATATTGTTGACCGATTTGTAAAAAGTTTAGGACTTTTAGATTCAATTGAACCCTTCTATCTCTCGCACGATTACCTTTCATATTCTTAGATTTAATAGTTAGAAGCCATAATTTCTTATTTCAATGAAAGGAATGGTATTGTCTCCAAGTTAAGAAATATCTTGGCATTTGTTTTTCCTAAAATGACGACTAGCCACCAACAGACAAAATCTTTTTCATGTCTTTTGGTGATTTCACACTATTCAACTTTAAAATATATTTGTTAGTTTATTGAGACATTAAGATTTAGACGTTTGAGTTTTCTCCCATTTATTATACTAATTACTGTGCATATTTTGTATATATTTTATTTTAATTTAATAAAAAATTTAAAATAATGAGAGAGTATGAGAATAAAAAAATAAAAATTTATGTTTAGTAATTGTGAAGTGATGTGATTTGATGTGATGTGATGAATTGTATTAACTAAATATATTTTTTGAATAATTTAAATATATATATATATATATTATATAATAGAAAATTACAAGTAATTTTTCACTTAATATGATATGATGTGAATATTTTTTATCATATTGTATGAATTTTTTGTTTTGGCCTATATATGATTTGTTGTAGTAAATTAAAATTGTACCAATTGATTGGGGAGAATATATACATGGTACATGTAATTAATGTAAATATTATATTGTTAAAAAATAATTTAATAAACATATTCAATAATAATTTTAAACTTATTTGAAAAAAGGGCAAGTACAAAATTATAGCATAATTCATGTCGTATGCTTCTATACAAAATAGTGCATACATATATGCACACAAATTGAATATTTAAAGTGTAACTTTCAGTAAATTAAATATGGTTTGAGACCTACGTCAGAATTGGCCAAATAGAATCCACCAAAAAAAGAATTGGCCAAATAGCCAAAATATTAAGAAGTCAATAATACAATATCAAATCAAAATTTAGAAAAGAAAAATAAAAATATAAATTATTGGTGGCATCTTAAAAAAAGAAATCAAAACAAAACAAAAAAACCTACACAAAGAAACTGAGAGTCCATGATTTTCTCCGCCATACACATGATTGTAGTGAAACCCTATATATACGCACCAGTATACCATTCTTCTTGCACAGTAACGTACTTGCTTACTTCTTACCTACTTGCCACTTCCTACATAGGGTAGGGATAGAATTATAGAAAGAGAGAGAGAGACACACACACCACCGTTGTATAGAGAATAGTGCAGAGCACCCAGTTGAGTTGAGTTGACTGTTGAGTGACCGACTGCAATTCACACCCACAAACAAAGGAAGAGAGAGAGGGACAACAATGGGTCAAAGCCTGGAAACCCACTCCTTTCCCTTCGTCTCACCTTTCTTTCCTTCGGTACTGTCTATTACAACAGTTACTACATGAGTTAGAGAGAGAAAAGAGAGGAAGAGAAAGAGAAGAGGAAGTTCAGGAGATGTTTATATATTATAATATATATATATATTAAGAAATTGAATTCCCTTCTGGGAAATATAAAGACAAGCCTGCTTTACCCCTTTGTTTGATTTCCTTGGAGAATAGATCTTCAATCGCTTTCCCTCCCATCTACGACTCTCATGAAGACAGTGACACTTCTTTTCCCTCTTTTTCTGCTTTTATACTACTCTTCTTCCGTGATTTCTGCTTATTTTTCTTTCCCCTATATTTGTGTGTATATATATTAACTTGCATATATCATATATATTCAGAGTCGTCTTGTTCTTCTTTGATATGTCGTATAATATTGGCTTACTACTATGTTGTTGAAGCATTGAGGCAGGCATGATCGTTGTTCCGTTAAAGCTAGCATCGGAATTTTTGTAAGTTATAATTAGTTTTCCTTTAATTTCTTCACTTGTGCCTCTGATTTTAACAACAAACATGCACTTATATTTCTGTTGTGAAGGATTTTCTTTCAAAAGAGCATTTATTTATTTTTATTTTCATTTTCGCCAGTGGTATATTCATTTGAGCTAGTTGTTTAACATTTAGGGTTAGGGTTCTTCTAATTGCAAGATTTGTTGTCTATGTTTTGGGAATTTATTTTGGCCCATAATGAAGAATTTGATTGTGGTTTGCCCAAAATTTAGACACTTACCCTGGCACCTTAATGGAAATGGTTAATTGGAATTTCTATTTCATTGAAATTCCAGAGATGTTAAGGGTACAAATGGTTTCCAGAAGAAGATAATTTAGCCCCTGATTAAAAGATATTAGATTACTTTTGGTATTACCTTTTGTGATTGAGCACCAAAAACATTTACATGTTATAGAATGCATAAAATTGCTTGTTTTAAACTTTTTTATTGGTCTTGAACTCGATTTCCCATTCTAAATTCATCATCAAGCTAGCGCGGTGTTGGTAAACTACAACTCGAGGGTTATAATTATTTTAATTTCACATGGAATATCAATTCTTTTGAATGATTGTGGAAAGTTTCAACCAGAGTCAATTGCATGGCTTTATTTATTTTTCTCAACCTACAAACAAACTCACTTTGTAGATTTGAAGTTATAGAGAATGTGTGGATTATTATTAGTGCTTTCCTTATAATTTTTCTAGGTCTCTAGGTTTAATGGTCTGATTTTTTTCTTTGATTATTATCTTGTACTTATGCGTTTGAAGACTCTGTTAATATATTGAATTTCCTTTTTTGATGTAATCAAATCTGGGTTCATGATGAACAGTTAGTTTGAAAACATTCTTAACATGTATTATGAGGAAATAGTTTAAGAGAGCTTTCTTCAGTCCACTCATGGATGGGTGAAGGGTTTGAATTAGCTGCTGACTCATTCATTCAAATGCAGTAGACCAGGTTTTGTAAATGCTACTGTGAATGTGTGAATGATGCAGGAGCTAAATTTCATCCTGTGCTTCTCTTTGCTTGGACTGAAGGGAGCTCCCTTTTACTGTTTTTATCATTATCCTCATGATGTTGCTCCTTTCATTAGACTATTCCGCTTTTCATTCTTAGCGCATGTTAAGAAACACTTTTCCGATGCTGCAAATCCAACTGGGGGACGGAAATTTGCTTGATTTCTTGTGTACATACACTTTGATTTCCAAATTTCTTAATGTTTAGTTGCTGATTGACATGACTATTGTATAGTAAACAATCCGGAACCTGACGGTTTTGGAAACATTAGATCATCTTGAAGGATTAATTCGGATTCAAATCTGACTTGGACTTGTTTTCCCATATCCTTTTTTCTCTTTGGACACACTTAATCCTTGAGGTGATGTAATTTGACTTGCATATATTCCTTTCTATGCTAAAAATGCCTTCCTTTTTCTTTTATACATGTTCAACCCGAGTACTTGAAGTTGTTGAATATATATGTCATGAAGTCATTGTATATGTATTGCATTGAAGTGTCAGATCTTTACTAACATTTGCAACAGGATTTCACCTTCTTAAATCATGCTGCATGCTTATTTTACTGGAATTTACAGTGGACAACATGTAGAATATATTGCAATCCAGTTAAAATCTAGGGCTTGGTTGGTGACCTTCATTTTGTGCTTACCCAATTACTTGTATTTCTCAGACAAATGAAAAACAAAAAACGGGTCCTATATTTTGTTCAGTCACCGTGAATGTACAAATAGTTAGGAAGAAGCACCAACAGAATTGAGCTTTGGACCTTACTCCTTAAACTAAGGTAAACTAATTGAGGTCTTCTAAATTAAGCAAGCACCCTTATATACTTTAGCAGCTGGACTGGAGCAATAAAATAATAAAGCTGGACTATGTCGTAATTAATTTGAATATTAGGAATAATTTTATAATATTGACAACTGGGAGAGCTGGATATCATTAGTAATAGATCAGTCTAGTCTTCTGGCGTCTGATAGCCAGGTTTTACAGATAAGCTGGTGCATTTGGTATAGGAATAGCAGCATTAACAAAAAGAGCTAGGCCGCGCATTTGGCATCATAAAAACCTGGCTTGTGTACAGCAGGCTGCCCTCTTGTCTTTTCCCAGTGTAGTTTAAGCAGAGGTTGGAACTTGTAGCTATAACGTTATAGCTTTGTTGGTATTCGTGAGGCCTGGTGTTACATACACTATCTTATTTCAAAATCTTTAATGCAATATAAAACTACTGCTAGTTAACTCTTATCTATTTTTTCTTTTTCTTCAGAGGACGAGGAGGTTAGAGCCTAGTGGGGATATATTTTCATGTAAGTAAGGGAGGGGGATCTTTAGGGGTTGATGAATCTAATAACTATTTCAACCAAAAAGGTTAAGTTGTTTCGTGGGACTAAACTAATGGGTTTTGATCTGAGATGCTAATGAGTTTATGATCTAAACTTTAGAGTTGGTTGGCTAACTGAACTAAAATCTTAAGAGTTAACCCATTTTTAACCGTGACTTCAAATCTTGTTGACTATCATTAGGTAATATTGTACCATGTCATCTAATATGGTTTATGAAAAAATTTCTACATTTTTTCTTTTCTTTAGGCAACACCCCCAAAAAAGCTCTAGTTCTAATATTTAATGTGTTTGCATGTGTAGAAACTTTTTAAGATCTGGATTGAACTATAAATTAAGCCAGTTCCTTTGAGAATATAGAGATGCAAGTACACTTGAACTTGATTTTTAATTAACCTTTGTATTCTAGTTGTGTAGATATTTCGAGATATGGGCATGTGTTTGTGTCTTGTATTTATTATTAAAATAAGTTTTCTTACATCTAACCTCTGTTCTGTCTTGTTGGAATATCTTATTTAATTGTGTTGTTGATGTCATTCTAAATTGCTAATGCGTGATTCTTATATTCACTTTTCTCATTTGTATTCTACTCTTTTTTCTTATTTTTCAATTTTAAAGTCACTGATTTATGTGTCTGCTTATTCTTGTCTAAAGTGGAACTTACATGTGGGTTCTGAATGAGATTTAATGGGTATGTTCCGAATGAGATTTAGTGGGTGTGGACTAGTTCTTTTAAGAATTAGTTAAACCATACCCACTAAATAAAAGAATTGAGCAATGCATGCATGCATGAAAGCTAGGAAGGCTGAGACAAGTTTTTGTGGCATGGGTGGGTGTGTGTGTGTGTGTGTGCAGAGGTGGTCCAGAAAAGTTATAGCAAGTATGAAAAAGCCATGACCATTTGCCTCTAAAAACTAATATAAAGTGTACTTGGACATTTCATTTTTGAAGTTTCTTACTTTTTCGATGATAATGTAATGTAATCTATAAAAAATTATGTTAAGGAAGGTTCCCACTTCCCGTAAATACGTAATATAAGGTTTGCAAATTGCTACTACAAATTGGGTACGGGTTATTGCTCTTCAAGCAAATAAAAGGTGATGAAAAGAGCTTTTATAAGTAAAATAAAATAAAAATAGAGGCCTATCAAATGACAATGACATGAGAGGCGTGTGAAATTAATGTCAAAATGGTTGTATTTCGTATCATTAAGTTTTATATTGCAAAGTTGCATTGTTTTTATTTTTTTATTTTTACCATTGATGATTCTAGTTTTAAATAATAGAAAGTGGAGGGCACAATAATATTTTTAATTTGTTCCTGAGCTCTTAGCTTTAGTGTTCTAGCTGTTAAAGCTGGACTCTTCCCTGTAATGCTTTGGTCGTGTGGCTGAGTTCTCTCTCCCAGTCTCCAAACTAGGAGAAGGAACTTGAATGACAACGACAACTCAGAATGTACTATTAGCAATTCTGTAAGACTGTAACAGTCTTCTTGATGTAAAAATGTGGTCCTGTACTTACTTCTCCTCTCACTTTGTAAGTGAAAATAAAGAGGAGAGATTATATGTTGCTTCAGGTGAACTAGGTGGCAACTGGAAAGCCAGTGAGATAATACTAAGGTTTTCCCAAAATGTCACAAACATAGCTGTCTCTGCCATTTATGTTTAGTAATTTTGACCACTAGTTCATTTTCATTGGGGTTCTAAGAATCTAATTGGAAATCGGAACAGTGCCATTCAGACCAATTACCTCAATAGGAGGATGTTGATGATCAGGAAAAGTGACATTGTTCCTGATTCCATCTTAAGGTGATGAGGTGTATTTGACTAGGACTTCTGCTTTCTGTCTGTTTGTGCATTTGTCCTCTTGAAAAAACAGCTCTGTAATGCTTCTTTTTATATAGTTTATACCATCAAACTCTTGGACTAATAAGAAGCCACCAAACTTCCCATCCAAAGACAAACATTTACACGGTCAGCCCATGAAAACTAAAAACTTTAAACCCAAAACTGAAAGGCTAGAAGAAACTGGATTTGAAATATTGATTTATCATCTCACTCATTCTTAAATTTGTGCCATTTGCACACTGTTTCTATGTGCTTCCAGCAATCTCAAAATCAGTTTTAGCTTTTAGCTAGCTGTATGGCAATAAAGCAAGATGGGGTGTGCACCACACACCCAAGCAGTGAAATTAATCTTGGGACATAAGAACATAAAAGAAGCAGGAAAATGCATTTTCGTACTTCAAAAAGTTTAGCAAGACAAACAGAAAAGGGTACGTCCATATACTGAAGCATGCATTTTATAAGCTTGTCATATTTGAAGAACCAAATTTGGGTACTCCCAAAGACATTGGGCACTGGTCTCAGCTGGTTGGGCTTGAGAATTATTACCTCTTCCAAAATATTCCATTGCATTCACCAATTTCATTCCAAAAGCTGTTGTTGCTAGCTGTGATTCTTTTTGCTGAGGCAGTGTGCCCAGAGAATTGTTCTGATTAAGCTGCAGCCGCAAATTGGTATATTCATTCATGGCCATTGAAACCGATGGCATTATTTTGATTCCATTGTAGATATGGGTGGCAACGAGCCGAGCTTGAGCTGAGCTTTGGTAAAACTTGTCTTCACTCGTCAAGTTTTGGACAAGTTCAAGCTTGGCTCGTGTTTATTAAGAGCTCGTGAGCCTACATTAAGAGTTAACAAGCCTAACCCAAGCTCAAGCTCGACTCGTTAAGTGCTCGTAAAAATTTTTAATAAAGTTTTGTAGTCAAGGAAAGTTGAACTCAAAACTTACTAGAGAATCATCTTAAGTATAATAACATTAAATCAAATTATAACGTATATAATTTTTTATATATAAATATATTTATTATAAATTTATATGTAAATAATAATAAAATTTATTGAATAATATTAAACAAGCTGGTTCATGAGCTTACGAGCCAAGCTTTGAAAAGATTAAACTCAGCTCATTTTATTGAACGAACTCAAAATAAAACTCAAGATTGACTTGTGTTCTAAACGAGCCGAGCTCAATCTGAGCCCTTAACAAGCAGGGCTTGATCACTTTCTTGTGTAGAGTATTGCCCACTCCCATAACTACTTACTTCCTCAATCCAGGAAGAGACGATTGCTTGCCCTAACCCTAACCTTTGGCTGAGGTCCAGAGGCCACTTGTGTTGGCCAAACCTTGTTAGTCAATTGGCTCTGCTTTGGTACCACATCCATTATCATGTAGTTGTTGATGGTGGAGTAGTTTGTGATTGCAGCAGTATTATTAGACTATTAGTATTACACTGGTTGGATTTTGTTGCAACTGGGTTGTATGGGACTAATTGGTGCTGAGGATTCTGATAAACACTTTCTTGTTGGATTTGGACATTGCCCTGATGAGTAGGATCTTTCCAAACCATTTGTTCATAATCCCACTATCCAAATAATTACCTGCTTTGGTAGTCTCCTCAAACACCTTCAATTTTTCAACTTAATTTATGGTTAAACCACTGGAAGAACTTCCATATCTTGGCACAGACTTTCCTCCAAAATCAGTACTAAAACTGTCCATTTCTTTATCAACACAAACCCTTTTTCCTTTGTCAAAAGCATTCAGTTGTGGTGGCAGAACTGATGGTATTGATATTTCCTGAATCTGTTGGAGCATCACCAAGGATGGTCAGTTGCTTGTTAGGTAATGGAAAGCATATGAGATTCCCTTTGGATCATACACCATTGTTACCGGCAGCATGAACAGTAGCGGTGGTGGAATTGATGGGGAGGACATTTTGTAAACCTGCTGATTCATCACCATGGATGGTCAACTGCTTGCTTGTTGGGCAATGAAAGCAAATTTGAGGAGTTGGTTGGAAGAGTGAGTGCTCCAGACCCAGCAATTGTAGCTTCCGACATTCCCAGTTGTGCCAACTTCTTGTAAGCAATCTTCTCAGCAGTTGGTCCCAAATCCTTTGCAAACCGCAACATAATTTCTTGGTTCCTAATGCCAGCCCCGTCCACCTGCAATGTAAAACAATCAATCAGCAGCAAGAGTACAAGACCAGCAATGGCCTTGCTTGTTTTGATTTTCCATTTCACTTCTTTACTCGTATTTACCTCACATTAAATAGTCATAAAGTCTGATGATTTATTCTCAAAATTATATTAACACATAAATCATCATATTTTTAATTGATTAATTATAAAAAGTTAACAAATAAATAGTTAGAAAGTCAGTCCATTTACCTTAAAACTATATTGAGACATAAATTGTCATACTCAACCAATTTATTTAGGATTAAAAAAAGAAAATAGTTACAAAATCCGATGAGTCAATGATGATTGTATATAGAGTAGGAGTCGATGGTGGATGTACAAAGCTATTTATTGTTAGTGATATAATATGATGTGTTGTCAATGATGTCATATATATATATATAGAAACCATTTAAGATAAAAAAATTATTTAAAATTATAATTATTAGGTAATTGCCAATTCCTTTATTTCCTCCAATTTCTGTTTGAAGCAAAGATAAGATGAAATGAAATAGAATCAGATTCCTTACATAATTATGTTATAGAAAATTGCAAATCAGTTAAGTACAAGTGCTTCAAAATTTCCACTCATTAATAATTAAGAGGACATGTATATTAAAAGGGTTTAATTCATCATTATGATGTAATTAATTTGTAGAATTGTAGTTAATGAAAACAGGATAATAAGACAAGCGTCAAAGGCAAGCATAAGTATTCAACAAGAAAGAGTACTTATTTTTAACCAAAAGCAATTTTGTATCTCTTTGTGCACAGAGGAGAAAAACTTATATGAAGTGGCTGCACCACATGGATCCTACACAAATAAGTGTATGAGAAAGGAGATGGACAACGTTTAAGGCAATTAATTTTCCATACCATTGTCATCTCTAGCATGCAAACCTTTGCCTTGAGCTCGGAATATCAGGGGTTGCTTTCTGCTACAAGTCCTTCACAAATTTGTCTGGATCAGTTCTCAAACCATAAAAATTATACCTTCCAAGGCATGTACTATGAGTTATTATTTGATTTACTGTATATAAATTAATATATTATTCGTAAATATAATAATGATGATATGATTATTTTATTTTTACACATCACCATTGGTTTTTTAGTCTAATTTTTTAATTTACTTTTCAGTATTTATTTGAATATTTCATAATTAAATGTCTAAGATAAATATTATTAAAAAGTATCAACTAATATAATATTTATTTTATCACAACTTATTATGAGACAAAACTTACAAATCTTGCGAAAAGTTGATTTTAGAAAAAATATTATAAAAAAATATTAATAAAAATATATATTTTATAATATTGAAGTCAATAAAAAATTTCCCTTACAAAAAAGAGAGTATTACTATAATAAATAAATATTGAAATCCAAGAAAAGGTTACCATTTTTTTTTCTTTTCTCAAACATAAAAAATATATATATAAATAATGATCTAATTGCTTTTCTATTTATGCTTCAAACTGATTAAATATATGTTTTTCAATTAATAAGGGAAATTGGGGAAATTATATGGGATTAGAAAAAAAAAAATGGCGCCCATACCTCGAATTGATCAAGGACGTTTATGTACATTCCTTCATGTAGTTTAGCTCTCATCATCCCAAAATCTACCTAATTTTTGAAGCAAGAAGCAAATTATATCCATTATTTTAAACAATTGAAAAAACATTCATAAGGAATTTCAAGAGAGTCGACTTCGTAGTCAAGAATGTATGTTTTATTTATTGATTTTGTGGGTTTGAATCACTTGTATAAAATATTGTATTTGTGTATATTTGTATTTTACACCCAATTATTAAGCTTTTCATTTATACTTGTGGCTTTGTGGATTCGACTATGTGGAGTAAATTCTCATAAATTTTCTAATTCCAACATAAAAAACTTGCCTATCTAGACAATTTCTTTTCTTGGGTGTAATAATGTCAAGTACTAAATTTATTTTATACATGTATAAAACTAAATGTAAATTCAACTTCAATTACATATACACATACATATTTAATTTGTACACTCTTACTTCTCTTACAATTAGTATTCATTTCATTCTTCTCAACATTTGATATAAAAAAGTAAAATTTATTCTTCGAGAAAATCAAATACATGATTATTTTATCTTCCTATTTAGTATTTTGAAAATAAAAATAAAATTGTATAGCACATCAAACATGAAAGCGATCGAGAAGCTGAAAAAAAAACAAAAAGAAAGGAAAATAGAATATCTTGAACTACAAAAAAAAAAATATAGAGGAACGATGGTGCTCAAACCATTCAAATGATTTGCACAAAAGGAAATTCTCTTTTAATTTATCCCAAACTCATAAATGCAATAATAATAATAATCTCACACCTACAGTTTTACTAGTATATATAAGAGTGTTAGATGCTATAGAAGATCCATAAAAAAAAATACAATTTAAAGTTGTTGTGAAAGAAGGTTATCAAAGGAGAAATAAAGAAGGAAAAAACGAAAAACCTGATAGGATAGAAATGATTAAACTATCGATAAAAATTGGCGAAGAATAAGTTAAAGAAAAAATATCACTAAAATATTTATAATTCAATCCCAAAAGTACATTGCTGGAACCCTCAAATCCAATCACAAACCATAATTAATAAGAGGGGGGGGGGGGTGTTTAATTACTAATTACTGAGAAGGAAAAAGAAAAAAAATGCAATCTAGTAAGGGGTCAAACAACTTTAGGTGGTGTTTGGTTATATGGATCGAATAATATAAGAAAAATATTCTATAAAGATTAATATAAATTATGATAATGTTTAAATCATAACCACTTATTTTATCATGTGTTCGATGTTATAGCTTGATAAGATGCAAGATATTGTATGCATTGTCCTTATTAAATATTTGGTGCAATATCATATTATATTAGATATGACAAATTTAAATACTATTTTGACAAAATTAGTCATGAGCACACGAATCATATAATTCATAATTTATAATTGTTTTATTAATTTTAATTTCTATTTTTTTAAGATTATTTTAATTTTCATTGAATATTCGATAAAAGTGATTTAGTAATTATCATGACATAAAATATTTTAAAAATAATATATATATTGCATAATGTTGACTTTTAATTTTTTTTTTTTCATTGCAAAAAAATTATTACATTTTAGTGACAAACGAAATAAAAAAATGGGTGATGAAAGAGGGTTGGCAGAGAAGGAGGAGTGATTGAGGGTAATTTAAAATTTTTTTTATTTTGATTCATTGTTCTCTTATCTTTATTTGTCATAATAAACCCCCACTGCAATTTTATTTTTTTTTTCTCACAACCAATGGCATGTATTAAACATATCTCGCAGGTACGATTACTTACAATTGATTAGACCATATAAGATATTTCATCTGCCAAAAACAGTCTTAAGTCTTAATTAGTGGTTAGTTGACCACAATTTAGATGATAACAAAGCAAAAAGAGTAAGAATGAATGAAAATGGACCATCTACAATTGGATACAAACAATTTACTACTTTCAAAGGTAAAAGCAAAGGCAACAAACGATTTACTAGTTTCGAAAGTACAAGCAAAGGCAAGAGTATGAAGAACTTTACCAAACAAATTCTCTGGCTAGTCAATAGCATGGTAGTGAAACTAGCTCTCTTTTGAGAACCCAAATCTTTCAAGGTTCGTCGAGTTCTCTCTATTTCTTTAGTTGAGGGAACTGATTAATATTATTTGTCAGTGAAAACTTAGATATAAACACAGGCTAATCAAAATACTATTGTGCAATTAAATCGAAAATTTGAATATATATGTTTGTAAGAAATTAAGAGTTATGTAAAATATAAATATGACAATTATACGATGATAAATATTCATCCTAAAAACTCAGAAGTATCAATTACTTTCACCTTTGGTTACATGTAAAATTGTTGCTTCACATTTATATGAAAATGCCAAAGTTATTATGGTAAAACAAACAAATTCCACTAAATGCTTGAATAGATTTTTCAACATTGTTGCCCTTAAGGCAAGTTAGTGAAGCACATGAGTGCGTGGCATGGGCTATACAAGAACCTGATCAAATATATAAACTCAGAGCTCCCTTGTTGTGGGCCTTAGGAATGCTGAAAAAAAAATAAAAAAATAAGCACAAACATCAAATCTACTTGCATAATACATGTCTATTTTTTATTTTTTTTTAATTACAAGTATCTTTTCCACAATATTTTTCTCTGGGTTCGAATCCCTGATATTATAAAGGTCTCTTAACGGTTAAGCTGAAGTATAGCTTACTATTTAAACTACGTATTGTGAGTTGCATTATAAATGTCTATAACACTTCACATAGGGTGGGTTTAGGCATGTTGTAAGTTGTTACTTGGTTAAGGATCTAGGATAAATCATGCTTTGATCATAAATTGAAAGTTCAGGAGAAAAATGTTGATTTTCTCTCTGAACTTTATATGAAGAAAAAGAAAATGCAAAATCATTTCCTTTCATTCTTGTTTCAATGTCCACCACTTTTACTTTTTGATTTGTATTCACGTGTATACTAGCCTTGAAGTCGTTTGCTTTAATTTATATATATTTGATGTTTTCATATCATAGTGCATAGCTTTCCTTTCAGATTAAAATTGTGTGAATTTCACTTATTTATGAATTATCTGTAATAACCTATGAATTATCGAAAATCATAAATAATCTATATCTATATTATATATAAAAAAAGTTAGAGACAAAAATTTTTGTTTTGCTTTTATATACTTTTATGAGTATGTATTATTATATAGTTATGTTTAGTTTTTATTTTGCTTTAAATATACAATTATTATTTTATTTTATTTTTTACTTTTTTCCTATTTTTTCTCTAGTTTAATATTAATAGAACTATAATTATTTTAGGACTATTAATTTCTTTTTTTAGTAATTCTTCTCAATATTAATAAATCTAGAATTTTTCAATAATTATATGTCAATAGCAATTAAAATTGAATTTCTGATTTTATTTATTTATTTAATAAGTACCTCAAAATCTTAATTTTTGTAGTTCTTCTCTAATTTAAGAATTAACATTTTTAAAATTACTATGAATTAAATGAAATATTAAGAGTATAGTTTTCATGATTATAATATTGTTGTTTAACTTTTATATCATTAAAAAAAATTATACTTTTTCAATAATTATATGTCAATATTAGTTAAGATTAAAAATTTCAGATTTTTAATAAGTTTCTAATAATTATAATATCTTTTAGTTCTTTCCAAATTTATGAAATAATTTTTTTTAAATACTATAAATTAAAAAATATTTAGAGTATAGTTTCCATGATTATATATTGTTGTTTTAACTTTTAATTGTTATTTTACTTCAAATATTTTATTTTATTTTTTTATTTTTACTAATTTCAATTTTTTTTTAATATTAATATAATTGTAATTATTTTATGACTATTCATTTTTTTATCTTAATTCTTTTGAATATTAATAAATATATAACTTATCAATAGTAATTATATTGAATTTCTCAATATTTCAATTAATAAGTTACAAATAATTATAATATTATAAATTAATAATTAAAATAAGTTACAAATAATTATAATATTATAAATTAAATTTCTTTAAAAATGCTATGTATGAAAAAAATTATTAAGAGAATTTTCAAACATAATTATATGCTTAAATTATTTTTTAAAATATAATTTCTTAATATCGACATCAATTTTTGATGAACATATATGTATATATCATAAATATGATTCACGCGCATTGTGTGTGTCACAAAAAATAATATATATATATATATAATTCTCTTATTTGGATCGTAAAAAATAGCATTCAATAATTTAAGTTATATATTAAATCTAACAAACTGACTTTTAAAAAAAAAAAATATTAAACTAACATTGGTACAAGTTCTTTTTAATGTCTTATCCCTTGTGAATTATCTCTTCTTCTTTTTTTTATTATGAAACTCTTTATATAAATTCAATTTTAGTATATATATTGACAATATTTGAATCCTTCAAAATCTTTATTAATTTCTTAGCTAGCTTAAAATTTAAATTATCGATACATTTGTAAATATATTTTTTTTTCTCCAATTTATAGAAATCACACAAGTTAATGTTTAATTTAGTGATAAAATTTTGCATCAAATTTGTTTTCCTATTATTTTATTAGAACTATCAGAGTATATTTCTCAAATTAAATCCATACACAGAGTTTAATAGTTAGAAAAAGAAAAAAAATTATATGAAAAGAGAAAAATGCAAATATATATATATATATATATATAACTAGGATAGTTTATTGTTTAATGAGTTAATTTGTTATATTTAATTGCTTAAACTATTGGAGGTTTATTTACTAATTATTATGACTCAAAAAAGAGAATTATGTGTCTAATTCAATAGTTCATACATAGGAACAATTACAAAACGGGTAATAGTTTATGAGGATATATGCGCTTGACCCTTAAAATTGAGATGAGTCATCACAAACTTTAGTACTTGCTCAGATCTAATGTGTCTTTTTACACATTGAGATATCTTATGAGTTTTTCAATGAGTGCCCTTGTTTTAAAAATTATTAGGCTTATATACTATTTTGATCCTTGAGAATTCTATTAGTTTTCTATTCGGTATTCTAAAATTTTCTCAATCAATTTTATCATTCAAAATTTCTAAATCAAGTTTTATTTTTTTTATTTACATGTTATGAGTTAATAAAATAAATCAAATAATCATAGTTGACAA
Source organism: Quillaja saponaria (assembly GCA_029379385.1). Taxonomy (NCBI): domain Eukaryota; kingdom Viridiplantae; phylum Streptophyta; class Magnoliopsida; order Fabales; family Quillajaceae; genus Quillaja; species Quillaja saponaria. The sequence goes on from CM055612.1 coordinate 20,852,930, forward strand.
AAAAATAATGATGTTCTTATGTCTTGCAAAATTTTTATGGTCATTTTATTATTAAATTTGGTAAAATTATTTTATTTATATATAACATGATAATAAGGGAATGCAACTTGAAAATTAACTGAAAACATTCAATGAAGAACTAAATTTAAAACTGAAGCTCAAATGAACTAAAACAATAGTAAAACCAAAATAAAAATAAAAATTAATACGATTGTCAAATATAATTGCAGTAATACATAAATAGAAAACTAACATAGTTCTTATATACATTTATTATATCTTAACATAAATATTAAGTATTGCATTTATTATATCTTAATAAATATTCTAACTTTTTTTTATTAACAACTCATTTTAATCAGAGGTCTTACCAACCAATCCATGTATTTATTGGTCTAGCAGTTGAAATGTCGAAGTTAAAGTGGGTCAAAACATGTATTGAATCAACTTTAAGATTGAAAAAGTACTCATAATTTAATGCTGTCGCGCTTCAAAGTATTTTTAATCAAAACTTTTTAATCCTTGCCCAAAAGGACTTCCTCAGAATCGAATTCTCTTTAGAATGAAAATTATGTCTCAAATCAAAAAGAAATTGTAGAGGGGACAGACAGACTAAAATCTGCTCCAAATATGTCTTCCACGTTGGAAAACATTTACTTTCTATTGACCGAACATTCACTGAATTCAACATCTTTGCTGGAAACAAATAGAAATCAAAATCATTTCATTTGCTTCTTTTCACAACTAAAACCTGGAAGTGTTATTACATATTGCACAAGAAATAACGTTAAATACAATAAGTTAATTTTGTTGGCTAAATTAAATTAAAAACTGTATGGTGTCCTCAACTATGCACATGATACAGTAGATTGCTGGCGTTTAAGTTAAAATGTGCAACTCAATCTCCTTCAATATCTACAAGCTATCTATAAGAAGAGGATAGTGGGTACACTAAAAAAAAAAAAACTAAATTCTCCTCTTCCCACGTCTCCCAGTGTCCAAGTCCACTAGCCTTGATGATGATGGAGCAGGTAATGGTGCAGATATACCAATGGATTCTGGAATATCGAGATTGACTCCCATTGAAGGTCCTGCCATTGCACGCTTGATGTCAAGCTCGTGGAATGGCTGAACTTCAAGTTTTACTTGGTCAACCTGTCGAATGAATTTTTTTAGTTAACCAATAAGCACTTCTGTATATAAAACATTAGGTAGATATCGATGACTACTTGTAAAGACTAAAGTATAAGAATAAAGATAAATGCCCTTACTAATTCAATGTGATGAATGGATGCATGTGCATCAGCGAGTCTTTTTTGCAAATCCTCTGCCTTCTTCCTTTGATATTCAGCATTCTCCATTTCATTTCCCTTCTCACCTAATTCTTGATATAAAGCTGCAAGAAGCATATATATATATATATATATATTAAGCACATATATCCATGCCCCTCTTGTTTCTTGTGTCAAATGCATGCAGTATGACCTCTCATACATGTTATATATAAAATAAAACTATCATATTAGGTTCTATGTGAAAAAAGTCAGATGTCTGGACTGGAAGATGGTTTAACAGTTGACAATCTAGGTGTAACAGTGAAGAGGGCCCACTAATCTAAAACTCCTTTGGTACACTAGCACCAACAAAAAACCCCAATTATGGTTTATTTTCCCATTACTCCTAATGAAATGAAGGGGAAAAGAAGCTTAAGTATCAAGGAAAAGCTGTGCAAATATAAGGAATACCTAATGAGACTATGTCAACAAACAGTATCCAGCCATAATCCATACTCTGTTGAGATGAAGGGGTAAAGAAGCTTAAGTATCAAGGAAAAGCTGTGCAAATATAGGGAACACCTAATGAGACTATGTCAACAAACAGTATTCACCCATAATCCATACTCTGTTGACATGGCATATCATAGGAACCTTGTTGCACTCACAAAAAATTAAGTATGTCAAGGCATTCAAAATGAGAGATACCAGTCAAAACAGATAGCACCCATATCTGAGTCGGGATATCATAAAGCTTCTTTGCTAATGTTAAGGATGACCTTAGTATCTCCCTGGCCTGCACAGCATCATGCAAAGAAAGTGCCAAACTCCCAAGGATTGTCAAATACTGCGCAACAAGTTGAAGGTTTCCCAAATAACTATGTGTCAATTGCAATCCCCTAGCAAGTCGGTTTCTGCAACAAAATTATATCTTTAGTAATTACATATCTGGTAAGTGGTAAGATATACACACTTGATTGCATGTCGGCAGCTTATAAGAATTTCATTATTACAAGTGTAAAAAAATAGAAACAATAACCACAGAAACAAAAACAATGCAAGTTCTTAAACTGTCCAGTAAAAGGTGGATTTGAAAATTGCAAAGGTACTGCAGTTCTTACTTCTTACTATTGTTTGCACGTCTTATGCTCATGAAATTTTTTCTCTACCATGTCCAATATTACAATAATACAAGGGTGCGAATAAGAAGATTCTAACATTCTGATGTAGTTCCTTTTTTTAATCTTTCATTGCACTTAAAATGTATAGCCCAATAATTGACTATCTAAATAACCAGAGCAGACGTACAAAACCAGAGAACAAAGATGTTAAGCAGATACAAACAGAATATATGACAACTTTTGATTGTTGAACTCAACCTAATTCTTGAGATTATAGAGTGGATTCATTTCAATTAACTATGAATAAAACTATATTATTTCTCTCCCTCCCACCCTGCTTTTAAGAGATGAACCATCTCAATGCAATGGTCAAATCGCCTTTAAAGTCTTAAACCAAAACAGTAACTACCCCAATGGAGGCAGAAATCAATTAAGATTTCAAAAATCTACCTTGCTTCTTGTAGATCATTCTGCTTCATCAATAAAAGGCCATAAGCAAAAAGGACACCCGTTTTCTCTCGAACTCCAACAAAAGAATCCATAATTCCATAGACTGGTCCAATCAAATCAAGTGCCTGACACAAACAACTTTTCAGTGTTAATATTATAAACACCAGTCTGGACAGGAGTAAATATTTGCAACTAAAACTATGCAGTACCAGAAAAACTTAAAAAATACTACAATGGAGGTAATATCTTACTTGTGAAGAAGACTCAGCATCACCAATGCAAATATAGGAGACAGCTGCATAAACTTGGCACATAGCTTGCATTGATTTGCTCTGTGTGAGCTACACAGGAACATATAATTAATCTTGGATTACTAAGAAATTAAATATTTACCTATAATTCATATCACCCTTAACAAAGAACCTTAAAATATGCACATTAATACACCAAGTATATATTGATCATTAAAAATTATCGAGACTAGACATTTACGGGTCCTAAAATGAAAAAATTATAAATTCTGAGCTAGTAAAGTTGTCATACCTTTGCTGCTTCAATATAATGAAAAGCTGCTTGACTATAACATCCAACAGAATGAGCGTATTGCCCTCTAAGCATCTCGATCATGCTCTCGCAGGATTGTAATATAGTTGGAAACCGCAAGAACCAATTTTTCATCTGCACCAAAGCCTGAAAATGGCAGAGAACAATACCAACCTTTTCATTTTAGTGGAAAAAAAGGGTGCACATTTAACCTGGATCTTAGATTTCTAGTGTTTATATGTTCAGGGCAAAATTCTGTGTTTCGGAAAACATTTGTATCGTCTTTAAAATTTCTTACTTTTTCAAGTATACTAAAAATATTAATAAGTAAAATCTCAATGTTAAAAGAGGGAGGCAAACTCTAATTCTTTTTGCCACGTGCAGATTTTAAAGCTTCATCATATTCAGAGTTGCGGCTCACCAAGTTGCCAACACAATGTATATCAACTTGGTCAATCATATAAACCAAGGTTATAATTCAAATTTTGACATAAATATTGGAAACAAAAAGCAAAGTTCAGATAAATACATGAATTAGAGTAATCAATTTAAATGTATTCCCAGGTGTAATCATGCAACCTGTCTCATCTTTAATTCTCAAGTGCATGATGAAATATGGAAAATGCCAGAGAAATAGCACCTACATCTTGTGCTTCAACAAATTCAGCTCTCGTGAGCTCCACAGCCACTTTGTTTTCAAGAAACTGCATTAGCAGCATCAAATACACACCAGCTATCCAGATGGCAGAATGTTGCAAATCGACTTCTGATAAAAGGAAAGTTTACAGAAAGCTTTCATTAAGAACCTTAGGATTGCATGAGGATAATAACTGTACCGAGAAACTAGTCTCTCACCTCTTACACCGTCAGTTATTCCAAGCTTCACTAACTCCTCTGCAAGAAAGAACAATATCAAGGCTTCTAAGCGTATATGTTACCAACAATGAATTTACAAATGCTAGGTACTAAAAAACCCAAAAGAGTCATCAACTAGGTACAAGGAACTGATCACTAAAAACGTGGACCTAGTGTTTTTCCTCAGAAACTGATAATACAAACAGCTGATGCTTCTGATAACAAAAATTGACATTCAAAAGTTGATTCTCAGTAAACACTTGGACCCATAGTATTTGCCCAGAAAAAGGTCATTCGAACAATTGATGCTTCTCATACATAAAACTTGACATTCCAGTCCAACTTAACAAGGATAAAATAAACATTGAATATATCACAAACTACAGCTTCTGTTAGAGATAAAAATAGGATTTTCGGGAAAAATGAAATGATGCAGCCAATATCAACATCAATAGTTCATAACTAAAATAATGCTATTTGTACTGCTTAGTGCTTACTCATGAAAAACAATATCAATTTTTAAGAGATCTTCTCTATCCTTATTATCATTTTCTAGTTCTCAAATCCATGTTCCAAACTCTAAATCATTGTAGTGCTTACTGCTACATGCTTTAAAGTGGCTGTGCTTTGGTAAGCTGTGCAATAAAATTACTCATGTCAGAGAAAATGAAAAGAAACATAAGCAGTGGCTTAATTCAGAAAAAGCAACCTTGGATAGTACACATTCCAGATTGTATACGCTTCCCACACTCCTTAAAAAGTCCTTTTGGACGCCCAAATATGACAACTATAAGATCAACTAGTGCATAGACAGCACTTTTTGGCAGCCATTCTCCATCAATAGGAGAAGATGCAAGCTCAAGCTTATCGCCCAAAGTCCTTTTGACATTTGCAAAATATACTGGTTCCAGAGATTCCCTTCCAAATGCATTTAATCTATTGAGCTGCTGTTGAAGCACAGCTTGTTTTTCAGATAGAGCTCTCCTATCACTGTAGTGAAGGTCAGATCGGGAGAGACTTTGGTTCAAAGCATTGAATTCCTTCATCAGCTCTTGTATGTGCAGTGTTTGCTGCATATCAGCCTTCATAGCAGCATCTAACTTGTCTACATGTGGTGCAGCATTCTTGTAGTCACAGGTACGAAGGCGATAGAATACATGCAGCAGCTCATTGTAGAAGAGCAAGCCTAGGCATTGTTCTCTCTTGCGAGTGTACATCACGAAGGAGAATAATAAAACAAATAAGCATTACTTTTGAGGGAAAGTTATGGTAGAGTATTAAAGAAGTTAAGTCTTTCTCAAGTAGTCTTATTGCTTTCAATAGATGGAACAACAAACATATAATAGAAGAGAATATCCACACTCACTTTATCTGGCTCAATGGACTCCCAAATCTCGTTGCATTTATTAACAGCCCGCTCAACCAGATTATCATCATCCCATTGCATGAGGTGCACATGCAGGATGGAAGTGGCAAAAAACATCTTATTCACCATAACAAAAACCAGTAATTAGACACAGAATCACTTAAATCTCACACTAAAGAAGAAATTCATTTTTACTATATTCTTCTCCTCTTTTATACTCTAGTAAAGAGCAGATAAGAAATGACTGCAGACATACTTGTAACTCTGGATAATATATTTCAGTTGCACAAACATAACCACACTCTAAGGAACAGATTGAACCCTGATAGTCTCCTTCAATTGTCAAAGCATTCGCAAGCTGTGAATTGAAGTTGCAAGACCACAACTTCATTGAAATCCTTCAATTAAACAAAAGGTATAGCAATGGATATAAGATAATTTTAGTATTTTATGCAAAGTAATAGATGTCACAGACATCAATAAAAATAATTTATAAAGTTATAAGGCAAACTAGTTATTTTGTCACTCCTCTAAGATTAATGAAACATAGAAAGAACTCCTTAGTAGTAAATTAGTGCTGAGACACATGCAACACACCCATAACACAAGCCAAGCACACAATCACATCGTTACAATTAAGAATATAAAAAGAAAGGAATTTTCCAAATAAACAGGCATTAAAAACGCATTGGACATGCCTGTGAGATTTGCTAGGGTGAATATACAATTTTCAACAAACAGAATATCGTTGATCATTACAGAATTCTAAACAGGGTACTAAAACCCAAACAAAGAATGGAATAAACAAAACATCAGATAATAATATACTGTGACTTCCCATAGATTTTGGATAGTACTTTATATAAAAGAAATAGTAATTACTAATTAGGACTAAAAATAATGGCGATGTTACCTTTTTAATTTAAAAAGAAAAAAAAATGTCTGGACTTTGTAGTTTCGACAAGAAGATGATAAGTAATTGTGCAATAGGTCCTCTTAAAAACAAATGCGCAATAGGAATGAATATCAGATAACTGGACGTGGCTAACTTGATATTCATCTATTCTGAGTCTTTTGAAATGTGATGTAATTATGTAAACCTTTGCTGAATGATTTTATTGCTATCTAGCTCACTTATTTTCACTTAAGTTTTATCATATTATAAGTTTCAATATATGTATTCATGCTGTCAAGTGTCCCATTTGTCATTCTTTCCTTCTCACCTTTGTTTCTTTACTATGTCACCATGCCAATCTTGTGTTCTCATATCCTTTTGAGAGTTCATCGCCAAGCAACCTTCCCCAAATTTTTTTTATCATCACCAAATGATTCAAAATTCTCAGAATATTTTATCCAATTCTAATAGACACAGAAATCAGATAACTGGTAAAAGGATAGAGGAAGCTGTTCATACTCATCTCCAGCAGATGCTGTAAGCTCTAGACCCTTATGCAATATCTGTTTTTGAGGAGGAATAGCTCCAACAAGATGATAACACTGGCTCAGTAAGCTATATGCTCTGCACTTCAATTCAAAGCATGATGGTATTGATTTCAAAAGTAGTTGCTGCAGTTGAAGACCATGTTATGTCAGTAAATTATCAAATAAAGTTGGTCTCCCTGGTCTACTTAGCCCATATCAAATACGGGGAAGAGAGAGCATGGAAAAGAAAAAAGCACATGTATCCAACGTTGAAGGTCAAGCTGAATTTTAGAAGTGTCAATGGCAGCTTATAAACTCACCGAGATCAAAACATACTATTCTGTAATCAGAAGTTCATTCTTACTATATTCTAGTTTTGGGGGATCCAGAGAAGTTCATTTACTGGACTAGAACTAGTTTTACTACTCAAATGTTATTCAATTGCTATTCTTGAAGCTTGATTGGATAGCTTGCCATAAAAAGACGGACTAAGACATGGCATTTCAGTTGGGTTATTGACTTAAATTGTAGAAGAAAAAAAACATAAATGAAGGTTTTGCTTAAGAAAGGAACTCTTGCACGGATCAAGTTGCTATTGGGGGTCAAGGACCCAATAGAACTCTACTTCCTAGGTGGCATACAATCAAACTAAATCAAAACAATTTGCCTGCAGATTGGAATTGGAGTTTGTTTTTTTGGTTTGGTGTTAACTTCAATTAGGAGGCGCCAGCTCTATATTATACATGTTATATATACATGACACACCATTGTATAGCAAAAGCACACAGTTGTGAATGTGTGTGGAGTGACACACTGGTGGCTAGTTGTGTGATAGCTTGTGTGAGTGACAACCGCAAGTTGAAAGAGTGTGAATCTCCTAGTACGCTAGTGAGATTTGTTCCAGTGAGATTTGCATGTTTCAGGGATTATTGGTTGTGTTAGAATAGTGAATAATTTTTGCATTAGTTTCCTTTGTTAGCTTCTTGACTGTTTCCTTGATTAACTCTTTGACTATAGCCTTGTTAGTTTCTTGATTATAGCCTTGATTGGCATCTTGATTATAGCTTGTACTAGTTAAGTTACAGTATAAATATATGTGCTTTGTGTGAGTAATGCTCACTCAATTCACCTACAATTCTCTTGGGTTTCCCTCTTTCTCTCTAAACTTTACATGATATCAAAGCCAATTTGATCTAAACTGAAATCCAATCTTGGGGCTGCTGCCAATCTTTGGCAGCAGCCCCAATTCCAACCTCAACTCTATCATTATCTCCTCTTTTCTCTAGCCATAGTTATCTACTTCCTCATTCTAGTTATTTTCTCTTTACTAGTTATTTCCTCTTCTCTCAATCCCTAGTTATCTATTTCATTTAAGGGGTAACTCAAACCCTCCCTTTTTCAAACCTAATTTGTTTTAGGGTCTAATGGCTTAATTGTACCTATGTGAACTACCCCGCTGTGCCTCTTTCTAGCAGTGTTCCTTTTATTTTTCTAGCAAGAATATCGTTCACAGTTCGGTTCAGGGTAAGATTACTAATGCCTTTTTTTTTCACACCAAATCGAGGTTGCGTGAATGTATTGGTTGATGTTCATCAAACGGATTGAAACTTGATCTATTGTTCCTTAAGTTGTTGTAAGTGAGGGAGAGTTTTGAGATTGTTAATTGGGTTTTACTTGTAACAAGCTTGGATTCTTATATGCTCCGATTTGAGGGAGAGTAATGGAATAGTAAATAGTTTTGTGCATTAATTTTCTTTATTAGCTCCTTGATTAGCTCTTTGACTATGGCCTTGTTAGTTTCTTGATTATAGCTTGTACTAGTTAACTTAATTCACCTATAAATATATGTTCATTGTGTGAGTAATGGTCACTTAATTCACCTATAATTCTCTTGGGTTTCCTTCTTTCTCTCTAAGCATTACAGGTTGTAACTAGGATTTGGGTTTGCAAGAGAATTGTGCGTGAGAGAGTGATCTTGCAATCACAATTTAATTGATAGTGGAATTTCTTGGTGGCATTTGCTTGTGGTTTTTCCCTCATATTAAGGGTTTTCCACGTTAAAATACTTTGTCTTCTTTTGTGGTTGTTTGCAATTATTTATTTTGATAAGCACTACAATTTTGTCCCTTATTAGCTCTAAATTGTTTTGCCAACTAAAATGGCTGATGCAGTTAAAAAATAGTATAACTTTGACACCAAGTGTGTGAAGTTGCAGCTTTCCCATTTATTCTTTGTGAATAACCTGATTCAAATTCTTTGCAATGGATATATCCTTTATTATCACCACTGCAAAGGTTTTACAAGACTTAAAGGAATCTAGGCTTACTGCTAATCCTAATGAGAGATGAATTGTTAATAGTAGAAAAGAAGGAACTATTGAATTGGGGAGCTTAGAAAATATTGTAGCCTCCTCCTCTTCTACTTATATCAAAGAGAGGCAATACAATAAGACTCATTAACCTAATGACACAATTAACCTAGACTTAAATAGGATAGCTGGCACACTCACACATACTGAAACTCTTTTAACACTCCCCTTCCTTGTACAAGTAAAACCTAACATTCAAAATTCTCAACACTCCCTGAGTAGAAAAGAAGGGACTATGAACAGTTGGCTTTTACTTATACATGCTCAAGCTTAAGCAGGAGTGTTAAAGAGTTTTAGTATGTGTGCATGTGATGACTAGAGCAAAGAAAGAGAGAACTATGAGTTAGTAGACAAAGTCAAGAATGAAAAAGCTAGGGTTTGGATCAAACTCGCTCTTTTAAGAGTACAAAAGAAGAAACTAATTAGAAAGCTTGAAAATACTGTAGCCTCCACTTTTACAAATATTAAAGAGAAGCAATACAATAAAACTAAAATACCCTAACCTGATGACACAATTAAGCTAGACCTAAATAGGATAGCACATACTAAAACTCTTTAACATGAACCTTTGGGATGTCACATATATTAACCAAAAGAAAATCAACAACATGAACTAATTTAATGTGGTTCGGCACCTACCTACATCCACTGATGAGAAAAGAAATTCTACTATTCTCAGAAAGATTACATGGAAAGAATAACACCGTACACATGATGTTCTCACCACTCTCCCTACATCCATACCAATCTCTCATACCTTAACAATCTCACAAACTCATGTAATTATACTACAAAGAACTTGTCCACCAAGCATACTTTTCCTCCACTCCAAGGAAACACCATCACAGTTTACTTAGATTTACTTAATCCCCAAGATAATATAATTAAGAAATACCCATCATACTCTAATTAGTTTTTCTTACCCACCAAGAATAAACTAATTAGGAAACTAACCAAAGCAAGATTTGGATCAAAAAACACATACAAATCATACAATCTGTTTATATGGAATTTGCTTTATATGGACTAGCACTTTTGTTCTTCCTAAGAGAATGATAAAGAAGCTTGAACAAAATGCCAGCAGCCGTACATGGAAGGTGCACAACCATGTGCTTAGGCTGCAATAGTTAATGGAAGAAATGTTTATTTGCCAAAGGGGGTGGGAACTTGGAGCTCAAAAGAATTTACGCTAGGAACAAGGTTTCTGTCATAAAGCACATAGGGCGTTGTCACTCAAGCAGGTTCTTTTTGGGTAGCATGGGAAAAATACTATTTGTTAAAAGAAAGTATTGGGCCATTCCTAAGCCTTGACAATCTGCGGCAAATTCTACTTCTGAAGCTTTTTCGAGGTGTTTTAATAATTGATATGCAACATGACTGTCGAGCCCTGTTGTTTTAAGCTCGCTTTTTCTTTTTCTTTTTCTGTTTATGTTCTGCTTAGGAGTAATTCTTGTCCTCCATGCACTTCTTTTCTTCCATAATAAAATTTCTTTTTCCATCAACAAGAAAAAAAACCGGCTAGCAAATGATCTTGTTTGTAGAAGATACGGCCTAATCATAATAATTGAAGAAGCAAATCAATATAGAAAAGTTTAAAGCATTCTGCACTCATATATGGAAAGATGATAGCTGGATGAGGAAGCCTACTTTAGATAAGGCAGAAGTTCAGAACAAATCCACTGAGGTGCAATTAAATCCTCAATGTGAGCCAGATATCTCTGGCATGAATTCTAGTGTGTACCACTGGGAAAAGAAGGCATCTCGCTGCTTGGTATAAACTAATATGTCATACTAATGCCAGTCTGGAACACAGGTTTATTTGCTTTGCTTAGTTAAACAAAGAAAAAGAACAGAAGAAAAGATGGTTCATGATTTAAAGGAGGCACAATTATTTAGGTTTTGCAGAAAATTATCTGAAAGCAGGATCAACATTTTTAACACTATAATCAATAAACACTCATTAGCAACACAGAAAAATGTGGTGCAAAGGTGTTCAATTTCACTTGTTAAATCTTGGCATTTTGAAATTGGATGGGCAAGAAATGAAATACAAGGAAAGGTCTACCAGCTGTAATATGCATGCTTACTCAGTCCCCTTATAATACCATATTGGGCAAGACTGAAATGCAATCATCTACAAGTATAAGCATCACTTGTAGGAAAAATTAGTACAAAGAGTTTGCAACGAGTTGTGTTTTAGCTAAGTCTTGTGAATTGTCCTGCAGGCTGGTTTACTCTGCTAGTTTTATTTGAATGTAATCTTACTGATTCATGCCATAAAAGTAAAAGGTATAATTAACATGGGTATTGTGCAACATGAATAAAAGAAACCCACAAAGAAATTCACAAACAAAACAAGGCTTCTGTCATAAAGCACATAGGGGGTTGTCACTCAAGCAGGTTCTTTTTGGATAGCATGGGAAAAATACTATTGTTAAAAGAAAGTATTGGGCCATTCCTAAGCCTTGACAATCTGCAGCAAATTCTACTTCTGAAGCTTTTTCGAGGTGTTTTAATAATTGATATGCAACATGACTGCATAGCCCTGTTGTTTTAAGCTCACTTTTTCTTTTTCTTTTTCCTTTTCGGTTTATGTTCTGCTTAGGAGTACTTCTTGTCCTCCAAGTACTTCTTTTCTTCCTTAATAAAATTTCTTTTTCCAGCAACAAGAAAAACAACCGGCTAGCAAATGATCTTGTTTGTAGAAGATACGGCCTAATCATAATAATTGAAGAAGTAAATCAATAGAAAAAAGTTTAAAGCATTCTGCACTCATATATAGAAAGATGATAGCTGGATGTGGAAGCCTACTTGAGATAAGGCAAAAGTTCATAACAAATACACTGAGGTGCAATTAAATCCTCAATGTGAGCCAGATATCTATGGCATGAATTCTAGTGAGTACCACTGGGAAAAGAAGGCATCTAGCTGCTTGGTATAAACAAATATGTCATACTAATGCTAGTCTGGAACACAGGTTTATTTGCTTTGCTTAGTTAAACAAAGAAAAAGAACAGAAGAAAAGATGGTTCATGATTGAAAGGAGGTACAATTATTTAGGTTTTGCAGACAATTATCTGAAAGCAGGATCAACATTTTTAACACTATAACCAGTAAACACTCATTAGCAACACAGACAAATGTGGTGCAAAGGTGTTCAATTTCACTTGTTAAATCTTGGCATTTTGAAATTGGATGGGCAAGAAATGAAATACAAGGAAAGGTTTACCAGCTGTAATATGCATGCTTACTCAGTCCCCTTACAATACCATATTGGGCAAGACTGAAATGCAATAATCTACCAAGTACAAGCATCACTTCTAGGAAAATTAGTACAAAGAGTTTGCAACGAGTTGTGTTTTAGCTAAGTCTTGTGAATTGTCCTGCTAGCTGGTTTACTCTGCGACTGCTAGTTTTATTTGAATGTAATCTTACTGATTCATCCCATAGAAATACAAGGTATAATTAACATGGGTATTGTGCAACATGAGTAAAAGAAACCCACAAAGAAATTCACAGAAAAAATTGCAAGAAAGGAAAAATGGGACATACAGAACGCTCGAGGTGGGATTTAGCTTGACTAACGTTGTTGGAATGCTTGAGGAGTAGAGTAGCGACACGGAGGCGAAACTTGACCTCGACAATTGGGAAGAAAGAAACTTGGCTCTGACAAATGGCTTCAAGGCATTTCACTGCCTTCCCTATCTCCCCTTTGCTCTCGTGTAAATCAGCTAACCCCCACAGTCCCTCCGCCACAGCTTCCATCTTCTTGTACTACTTACACCCTTTCATTTCTGCACAGACACCTTCCCTCCCAATCCATCGCACTGTAACACTCAAACTGGCCTTGGAAGTTCTTTTTCAAAGACTCGACCCAGGAGAAGTAGAAAAAAACAATTCATTTTATTTTAGGCAAATATCAGTTTACATTAATTTTCAGTTTTGCAACCAATCTACTTTCTGAATTATCACACTTTACCCACTTTTCTTTTTTTTGCAGAAAAACGTCACAATATATATTTAAAAAAATAAAAAATAAACCTCAAAATTTATACTAAAATAGAGCATCATTAATAAATTTTAATTTTATAATAATTTTTCTCTATATTTATATTAAATTGATTAATTTTAATGTTTATTTTTTAAAAGAACAAAAGTGCACATTTATAGCATGTAACTTTTTTCTTTAAAAATAAATTTAAAAAATTACTAAAAATATGTTAACTGATGATGGTATTAATCTCTGGTAAACAAAATATTAGTTAAAAGTTCAAACATCAGATGTTACCAAAATGAAAATCATATAAACCAGGAGTGGATAGAATGATATTTGCCCTCTTATGTTTTTTTTTATCTATCTTCTATAGGTTCTTTTCTTTTCTTTTTCTAATTTTAAAATAAATGTTTAATCATCTTTAAAACTAAACCAAATAAACAATCATAAAAAATTATTAAAATTATATAATTCATCTCCTTCCAACTTTATTGACTGATTCAATCTAATATGTAGATGAATGATTGGTAAACGAGAAAGATGGGCATTAAGATTGGGTAACAGTTTGTTTGAAACACCTAAAAAATGTAGATTTTATTTTATTTTAAATAAATTTCATACTTTTTTATGTTTAGAACAAATGAAATGGAATGAAATTTAAATAAAGTTTATTCAAAATTCTCATTTTATTCAAATATGAATTTCATACCAAATATGTTAGATTTCATTTTGTAAAATTCATTTGAGATAAATTATTATTTTGTTAGCCTAAAATAACATTTTTATCCTTAATATTACATATTTTTCACTTAAATAAAATGATAAAGAGCCACCACAATTTTTTCTCAAATATTCATCTAAACAATTTCAAGTTTTTTTTTCATCTCAACTTATTTTTTGTTCATTAAACAACAATTAATATCCCTTTCTTTATATATTTAATTGATCAATGCTAGTTTTAAAATTAAAAAAATTTGAAGATAGTATGGGAAATTTACTTAAACTAAATTGAATTTTTTATTTGTTCTAAATAAGAAAATTAGACTGAATTTCATCAGGTGTAGTTTCCATTTCAAGTAAGAGAAAAATGAAATAACTTCTATTTTTTATTTTGTTCCAAACAATCATAATTGATTTAGGAGAAAAATAGTGTTTATTTAAAAATAAAATTGTGTCATTAGGAGGTAGTTATTTTTTATTTTTCTATTAAATTGAATTTATTGTAAAATGACATTAAAAGCCCTCAATATAAAAAAAATAAATCACTGAATATACTGGTATTATATGTCATTTTCCGTTAAATAATCAGTTAAAACTTATAAGAATACAAAGGGTGTTTAGGTTTTTAATATAATATAGATAAATGGAAGTATAATATAATGTATATATAAATATTTATTTATATTTATATATAAGTGTATATATAAATATATATATTTCTAAAGGTCACTATTTTATTGTCACCTAACTAATTTATAATTTAGTTAAACTAGATTTATTCAGAATTTATCAATTGGTTTAACTCTAAAATATTTTCTTGTAATAAGAATCTATATAAAATTATTTCTTCATTTGATAAAATAAAATAAAATAGAGTATCTCATTCTATCATTGAATTACAAATTTTTTAGTTCTAATCTTTGACTGAACTGGAAATTTATAATCGAAATGCATGAAAATTGATAAAGAATTTGAGATAAAAGATATTAAGTTGAATTATTTTTATAATTAAAAAAAACATAAAAATCATGACCAAATATATATTGTTGTACGATGATGATTACTCAAAATTAAAATGACATATTAAAAATTAGAAATTGAAATTCCAAATCTAAAAATACTTGAAAGTAATAGAATTAGGACGTCCAATTTTAGTTTCACCTTAATTCTAAGTTCAATTAATATATTTTTGGGTACATGGGAAAGAAAAGAAAGTGAAATGCCTATATTTACTCTTTCACATACTGCATTCTACTATCGGAAGAGAGATAGCCTCATTTTTAAAGCCATTCATGTGCGATTATTGAGGGAGTTCGTTTTCTCATGTACTCCCAAAATTTCATCATTCTATGCATGCTGCTATATATTATTGGTTTTGATCCCAGAAATCCCAGAAAAAAAAAGCATTCTTTTGTAACTCAAGTCTTTGAATCTCTTGTACACGATTGTAGGTCAGAACACATAAAGAAAACTACAGGAAACAAGGTTTGTTTAAAAGGAAAATGTTGGAACCAGTGGATATTATGGATGTTGCTGATTCTGATTTCCTCAATGAGGATCAATTTTTTGAGGATGATTCTAACTCTGGTTCTGATTCAGAGATTGAAAAATATTACGTTGTTTCATCCACCAGGAATCGCTTGTTTGGCCGTAATAGACCTCTTCATGTTGTTCTTGGCTCTGGAAAATGTAATGCACTTCTGCTCCCTTTTCATTTGTTTTCTTTCTTTTTTTTTTCTTCAAGAATGCTACTTGTACATTTCTTTCTCTATCAAATATGTAATAGAATTATTTGTCATATAATAATTGTTTTAAAACTGGGTTATTACCCGCATATGATCCTTTTTTAACCAAAGTTTGATAAGAAATTTATCACTAGATAAAGATATAGGAGAAAAATAATATATAAGTTACTGAAGTTTGATTTGTGTCAAAAAATCATTTCACCAAAAGCTTAATTTATTAGATGAGATTCTATGAATTAGTTTTAATTCCTTATACAACCCCACGTCCAAACTCATTGAGTTTGTCAGACCGAAAAATACTAAACACTTTACCCTGAAACTCAATCTTTTAACAGTTTGTTTTCCATCAAACTCCACGCTTGTAAATTTCTGCATTAGTTGCTCTGTCAACAGGTTTTGCCTAGAATCTGTTATGATATAATGCAATATGTCATTTCGCAGTTTTGTGTTATCAAATTTGAAGTTCTTCTCAAGTTCATCAATCATTGTAGATTAATTTCTATATAAAGCAATCCCTAGCTTTAACTGTAACTGACTGACTGACTGAGTTGCTGTTTGCTTAGTGGCTGATGTTATACTTTGGCGAATCAAGAATATCTCAGCAAGTATACTCGTTGGTGCAACTATCATATGGTTTCTTTTTGAGTCACTGGGTTATCACCTGCTTACTTTTGTTTGCCACGCTACTTTTCTCTCATTGACAACACTGTTCTTCTGGTCCACTTTAGCCACCTACACTGACATGTGAGTTTTTTATCCCTAATTTGTTGAAGATTTTTCTGCTATCTTCATCTCTGTGAAAGAATTTGCTATAGTAGATGCTTCCAGCCACATTCTTCATTACAATTTCACCTAGACTGGATATGGGAATCGATGGACCTTGATCCTTTTACAGTGAACCAATTTCAGAGTTCTAAGTAGAGTTGCTTTACTTCAAATATTAAAGATGAAAGAATAGATTTTTAACATCTTGCATAAGCTGCACGCACAAGTCCATTGTGCTTGTTAGTTTAATGCACAGGCCCTCTGCTTGTGCCAAAACTAATCAATTAAAATAGGTGGCTACAAAGATCGAACTCAAGACCATTTGGCTAGATGTTTTGCTCCCATGTCAAAGAGCTAATTCAGTCCAAATGGTAAGCTGTTAGGTGAGGCCTCAAGAATAGGTAGTCTCTTACAAGTGATTTACAATAAACTTAGTCCTTCCATATGTTCTTAATTTTCTATACTTTTCTTTTTGTAAGCTGCCATACTGAGAATAATTTTTTTTTTTCATGATGTTTTAGTCAGATAATCATAACAAGATCCTGGCAACCTACTTAGAATTCTAATATGGCAAACCAACTATCCTCACAAAGTTTCTTTCTAATATGAATCTGAATCAGAGGCTACTTCTGGCTTAGTTCTGTACATTTAGTTCAGCATACTATCTCAAATGACTAGGCAATGAACTGGTTCTAACAAGATTTTTTTTCTATCTTCTTTGTGTTGTTCTTTCACAATTATTGAC
This sequence comes from Quillaja saponaria, assembly GCA_029379385.1. Taxonomy (NCBI): domain Eukaryota; kingdom Viridiplantae; phylum Streptophyta; class Magnoliopsida; order Fabales; family Quillajaceae; genus Quillaja; species Quillaja saponaria. Next base: position 20,870,298 of record CM055612.1, read on the forward strand.
TATATATTAAACGTTTGCAAGTTTTCTTCGGAATTCTGATTAAAATGTAGTGCCGACGCTTTTTCCTTTGGATACAGACCCCCACCTGAACTCCCTATATTCGTCCTACCCAAAAGGCTGCTAGTCAGTATTGCTCTTTCAATGAGGAATGATTGCAACCAAGCATTAAGAACCTTTCGGGACATAGCTTCGGGAAAAGATTTGAAGGAATTCCTCAAGGTGAGCCTATATGTCCTCCTAGGCTTGCTAATTATGCAAAAATAACCATGTCATTCAAAATTTTCTTTTTCTTCTGTCTGACATAATATTTATTTGCAGGTTACTATGATTTTGTGGCTTATATCTTTTGTTGGCAGTTGCTTCAATATTGTAACTCTCTCCTACATGGGTCAGTTTCTGCTTTACATTTCTCTGCAACTACAGAGGAAAAGTACCTATCTATTTGTATATCCTAATAAATCAAGCTATACATCTTACACAGTATAGAACAGATGTTTTTCTTCATCAATGTTTATCCTAGACTGGGAATATTACCAAGCAAAACCTAATGGAAAAAAACAGTATCTCTGAAGCTTGGAAAAGTTCAGTAAACATAAAAATGACTAATTTTAAAAGAAGGAATACATCAAATTTGGCATGCAAAGATAGATTTAGAACAGACCTACTTCACATTTGCTACCTAGAAAGCCAAGTCACAAGAGCAAGTTCATTACTTCTAAAGAGGCATATGCCCAGCAAGTTATTTCAATCCTGAATTTGCTTCCTGTATTGTTGTAGTGTGTGTGGTATTGCTTTCAGTGCCCGTGCTTTACGAGAGGCACGAAGACACTGTTGACACGTTTGCTGAGAAGGCATTGCTTGAACTAATGAAGCAATGCAGAGAGTTGAATAAAATGGTTCGCCGGAAACTTCCTATAAGTATTTCTAGTAAGGATAACTAGCAGCAGTAGTTACAAGCCAGCACTATGGAGATTGTAACTCCAGCTACGTGTAAGTAGAGGTAAAGAAATTCCTTCTCACTTCTGTTTATTATGGTTGACACAATTAGTATTTCATAAAACAACAACTGTTTTTCCAATTAAAGTTGATCACTTCCTGTGTGTTTAATAGAAACAGGTTTTACTTCTGTTTTAAATAGGATAAATAACTTTCAGCCAGCCTTAGGAGAAGGAAACATATTCAGGAAATATTTTCTTTTGATTGGTTACTGATATTAATTTCTTTTCTGTATTTTATGAGAAGGATATATACTCAAGACTTTTGTAGCACTAAACTTCTGAAAGCTTATATACTTCACCTCAAACACAACTGTGCATGAAATAGTGCAAGGTTGCAGACAAAGATGAAGATGTATCCGAAGCCTATCAAGCCATTTCTCCATCTGAGAAGGGGAGCCATGATGGAGTAGTATCTATAGAATTTTATAAAAAAGGATAAGCTCCAGCACCCTAGCTAAAGGTGGAAGTCCTTCGAGAGAACCTCTTGGTGTTTAGGTTCTCCAAGTTGTTTGATGGTGATAAGGGATGGCCAGTTTTCCAAGTTATGTAACATTTAACAGTACACACATATAACTAGTAAGGCACAAAAGGAGAAAAGATAAGCTTCCACAGCAGGCCTCGGAGAACCACATAATTTAAACCTTTATAAGGACTACAGAGTATAGCCATATTATTCAAAACCCAGTTATATAAACTTATCATGCAGCACTTCCAAAAATGTGAACCATCACAAGAACAGCAATTCTAAACACTGTTTATACTTTCCTCATTTCAGAATTGTGGATGCAACTATTAGATCTTACATTCTAAGTACGAAGGTTCAAAATTAATTACCATTTTCCTTCACTAAATTACAAAGCTAATGCAAATCTCATCAGCTTCAACAGCTACTCATCAATACAGGATCAAAATCCATGTAGATAAAGAAATGTGAAGAACTGGCAAAATACAGTTAAAACATCTTACGCATTGATCTCTGTTGTTGCAGGAAGCAAGAAGGGCTCCCACCACCCTGATTCATACTTCGGATAGGGTGCCACCCATTTTTCCGGCTTCTCAAATTCCAAATTGGTGGGATTGGAGGCTAATGCTTCTTCTAGGCTGTCAACTTCAAAGCTTTCTGACAAAACTCGGTCCAGTCTTAACTTCATGAACCTGCCAGGCCGCACAAGAAAAAGGTCTGAGATACATGGAGGGTGGAATAATGCCTTCATTTTATGCTGTAATGACAAAATCACATTGCACTTTTTTTACTAAATAGTATTTTCACACACACGATGTCCTTCTAACAACATTATTCTAATACTATGTAATTTGGAAGGACTGTGAAAAATGTGAGCATAGGCACCTATTTTTTCACGTTTAAAAGTTGACACTCAAGAATAGGAATATTGGAGCCCTTCCTTTTGAGGATGTCATTATGTGACAACTTATTTTCCCGAGTCCTACTTTAGTAGAATAAACAATCCTCCTTGGTGTTTAGCTTTTTTAGCAATTGCAAGCACCTCTAAATTTTACGAATCAGTTTAAGAGAATGATAGTGGTTCTTAGCTAATGCAGGCATTCCAAATACCTTTGATTTCTCATGTGTTTGGTCTAGAAGAAGTATATTGACACTAACTTGGAAATTAGCATGATAGTGATTCTTAGCTAATGCATTGTACTTCTGTAAATGATAGTGAGTTCTCATGCTGTTCCTTGTCTGTTTTTAGTAATCATGCAAAAGATATTGGAAGAAAAATTAAGTAGGCATATTAATTACTATATAAGGAAAATAAGTTATAGTCTTACGTGATCCAGGGACCATTAGTTGAAACCAGAGCGACAGCAGGTCTCCTCAATCGCATTGGTAATGTTAGGGAATCGATCCAAGAACTTCGGCTCAATCACAAGCCAGAAGTCATGTTCTTTATTACGCTCTCCATAGTAGCGACGCCGCTCAAATAATTGTTCCTGGAAATGTTCCTCCTCATCCAGCATAAATTTTGCATTTGCAACAACAAAATAATACTTCTTAGTTTCAATCTGCATGGATAGTTGATAGAAATCAAACAACTACTATCGGAATTTCGGAAATGAATCACAAGCTTAGAAGAGAGTTTAGTGCTTACTTCATGAAGGCATGTATTTCACTCAAATGATTTGTTAAAATCTTGTTCAATCATTCGACAACAAACGTGTACTCATCAAGATTTTCTAATCAAACAAGGAACAATGAAAACGTGATTCTAGCAATGTTTTTGATAGAGCAAATTATTTGCAGTCTCCTCTCTATTAGAACTACCTACGTTGGCCAAAGCAATTGGCTATACATTGGACAGGGAGATAATGAGACAATCGGAGGAAGTGCTGAAGCAGTAAGGCCGCAAGCATTGGTGATTGCATATCATGCAAACCCACTTTCTTAAATTATTGTATTTAAAGACAGAAATCAGTTGCCGTTCTAAAGTAAGAGGCTAACTGCTAACCTTGAAAATCCCGTGCTCCTTTGGTACATTATATAAGGATGACATAATAATATAAGACTATCTAATACAATATTTGACAACATTATGGACTTATCTTATACTATACCAAACAGTAATGAACTATCATATGTAAGCTTAAACTAATATTGTCTAACACATTTTATAGGCTTATACTATCTATTCCCATATGATACGCCAAACGAGACCTTAGTGTAAACATTTAACAAATTGGGGTTTGCACCAAAATTAGATCAATAATTAACGGTAAAGTTAGGTAATTGAGTATTAGTAGGAAAGAGGAGAGGAAGAAAACCTTGCCGAGGGGATCAGAGGAGCTGAGCTGGTCAGAATCAACGGCGGCAACAGCTGTTGTAAAGGATGGTTTAACTGGTGGTGACTTCTTGGATGAGCAGAATAAGCTACAAAAATTACTATTACCACCAGAAGACACCAAACCCACAGGCAGTGATTCTGTCCCATTATAATAGTTGCGTCTGCTTCTACTACATGGGATTGTTAATGGTTTGCCAGTAGCAGCAGAAGCAGAAGTAGTGGCATGTTGGGTTTGTGTTTGAATTAACATTGCAACTGACGACCCCAAAGTCAGGGTTGCTACACCTAACATCGTGCCTTCTTGATCAACCTCTTTGTTCTTCTTCTGTTTCTTATACCGAAAACCCACAAAGAAATCTGAATTTCAATCCCTCGGTTCTTCCTATGGGCCACCAAAAACCAGCTAAGACTACAAAGTACAGAGGGACATGTAATACAGAGACAACCTTATCTAGTTAGTTAATTATCTAATTTATATATACGTTACTTTTAATTGCCCCTTTTCACCCCTCCTTCCATTGAGCCCTGGAAAAGTACTAATTCTTTTTTATAATGGTTCCCTTTTAGTTACTTGCAGTGGTGGTACAAATTGTAATTTTGTTTTTAAATTTCTTTTAATTTTTTAAATTAAAGTTATTATGGAATTCAATCAGTATATATTATCTTATTAAGAAATAAATATATATACTATACTCTTATCATGTTTGGCATTCACCTAGTGATTAAGGAGGTTTACAGATTTGAATCTTTTTAGAGAAAGTTATAAGAGTAAAATTTTTATAAATTTAGAGTGAGAAGGTAAAAATGGTATTTTGAGTCTTGGACAGTCGATGCATATTGATATGGTTCCATAATTTCCTTTGTCATTCCAATTTCCTGCTGCTATGTAACGGGGAGGCATTCAGAACATGTTTGGCTGTTACTTCCACATTGGGGGATAGGGGATGGTAACTCGAAATTGGAACCCAAACTCCCAAAACAGGACTCACCTAACCCAAAAACTACATGAGATGACTGGATTCAAAATTATAGTAACTCTGAACAATCTAAAGTCAAGTTGAAGTTTAAAAAATAAAAAAAATAAAAAATGACATTCTTATTAACACAGACAACCTCTTTGCCCCAATAGTCAAAAACAGTGTTTGCCAAGGTTGAACTGCTTTAGATCCATCTACCTGCTAGATATAATCGGGAACTTTCTGCAACTAGTTTCAGCCCAGCATAGTTATAAAAATGAAACTAATTAATTATTTGTATATGCACGGAGGTAGAGTGGGAGCAAAGGCAGAAAGAAACTGGAAACTGAAATTTTCTTAACCAAAGCATACACAATTCAACATACAAAACAATGTAGGATCACCAATCTCAAGGCTGCAGTGAGATTGCAAATGATTCAACTAGAAAAAGATAATGACTAGACAAGCTCAATGTAGGCCATAGGTGCATTATCACCCCTTCTCGGTAAGGTTCTGATGATTCTTGTATACCCTCCATTTCTCTCTCCATATCGGTCAGGAACCTCTGCAAATAAAGCATGAACAATCTGCTTCTCATATATGAATCCAAGAGCCTGTCTCCTCTTATGAAGAGAACCATCCTTAGCCAATGTGATCATCTTATCAACATACTTCCTTATTGCGCTAGCTCTTGCTCTGGTAGTCTTAATTCGACCATGTTTAAGAAGCTGAGTTGTAAGGCCTCGAATTAGGGCCCGACGCTGATCAGGAGGCCTGTTGAGCTTTGGTACCCGCCTCCCATGTCTCATGGCATAGACTCGACCACCATTGTCAATAATGGTAAAACAATGGCTAAATTCTGTACCAGAAGACAAAATAGACACTGTTTATGACTTATTGAAGTCAAAGGGAATGAGAACTCAAAATTACAAAGAGAATGCAGAAGTTGTTAATAATAAAAAGTTTTCCTCAACTCAAAACAACTGCCACGCCTATCTCACAACAATTAGAATTAGATAGAATGAAAACAGACATGGCTGTACAGGTATATATTCTCAAAACTAAAAATGAGATGCTATTATGATCTGTTGAAGGTATTGTATAACGAAAGTTAGCAGACTATTAACAGGGTAGTCGAACTAATTAACTAGAAGAAGAAAAAAATCCGGCAACTACTGAGGAAAGCTAAAAGGGCTGTTAGACAAACTATACAATTTAACTTGCTTCATTTTTTTAGCCTTATGACAATAAGAAGTTTAAGAATACGAAAATATGGTTTCTCTTGACATAACCTGTATCACTTATAATCAGATTTTTGTGCAAACTAACTCATTGGTTCTATATCTTAATGATAATAGTTTTAATGACCCCCAATTTCTTTGGAGCCAATACCAAAACAAAAAAAACAAAAAAACACCATCCATGCTATCAACAACATGTTTTTCTTTCATATTTATTCTTATAAATATACTAGTATGTGAAATGTTCTTCCTACTTATTATGCAACGCAATCTTACTTTCATTCTCAATATCCCCGTGAGGATACTTATTTTCTCTAACTCAAATCTACATGAATTTTGTGAGCAAGAGAAAATAAAGCTCCAATTAAACCTAAGCACCCGAACACAATCTTCCATTGTTTTCCCATTTTGCTTTCTGGGAGAGAGAGGAAAGCAATATATTAAGAATGGTGGTCTGCTGGAATGTTACTTGCCTGCCACAAAGGTTGGTGGGTGATTTCTTTTTCCCCTCATTGATTGGTAACCAACCCAAATTAGTGCCGAATTCAAAGGGAAAAAATGAAAAGGAAAAAGAAAATATTCAATCTTGGTGGAGGATATTCCTTTCCCCTAGTTGATAGGTGATCAACCCACATTAGCAACTGTCCCGTATAGAACCAGCAATCTGATCTGTTTCAAAGGGAGCGAGGTGTCAATTTAGAGACCAACGGGGAGGATATATCATTTTCTAGTTATTGGCATGACGCAATAGATTTCACCACTTGCTCTAACCTTCTTCTTTCTTTAATCATAATACTTACATTTTACCAATAAACAAGCCAAAATTAACAAGGTCATACTCTGTTAACTCTAAGTCAATTCACATAATGATGCAATGGCATACCAAGTACCAACCTTAAGATACAACATAAACATTCCCAGTAAGGAGAGCATTCTTATGAATCATCTTCTTCTATGATAGCAATGCATCCCCATATGGACCTTTACTTTTCCAACTGCCTTATTGCCAATAAACCACGTAAAGCAAACAACCCAGAAACTCTACTGTATGGTATTCAAGTTGCAAGTTCTATATAAATCCATATATATAAGTTCACAAAACAGAATTCCCACAAACTAAAAAATATGCCGAACAAATATAAATCCCACAGAATAAGACAATGTCAGCTAACGTGATTCAAACATTTCCACCAACAATTTCTCATCTACAAACAACTCGTTAAACGGTGTTACAAAAAAAAAGTTCCATTGAAAAGATAGAAAAGGCAAAAGCAATAATCACAAAACTTAGAAAATGATGTAACTGAGCAGTACCTGAAGAAGTAGTGGAAAAGAAAAGAGGGTGTTGAGGAGCAAGGCCGGTGAAAGAGCGGAGAACCGATTTGGGTTTAGGCAGAGAAATTCGGACCCTTTGTGAGGAAGACGATGGCGTTGAAGATGGAATTGTTGCAGAGAAGCGCAAGAAAGTGGAAGAAGAAGGGGAAGTAATCGAAGGTAGGGCTGAGCGGAGAGATGCCATACACCATCTACTGTCACTGCCAGTAGCCATAACAGCATGGCAGGAGGAAGCCATTGTAATTGGGGCTATGGCTGCAAACTACAACTGGTCGACAAGATACAGTAGAGAGATAAGAATGGCGATAAGGATGGCTGCCTATTGCCTTCAGAAAACAGAGATGTCCCGTTGAGTAAAACCATGTAATTCTTTTGAAGAAGAAAAAAGAGTAAATTACATTCTAACCCCTTAAAGCTTAGGAAAAGGATAAAAAAGTCCCATAAATTAAAGTAATTGCGAATTACACTGTCCTTCCTTGGGTTTTGATACTAAATCAAATTTGAGAAAATTATTAAAAAGTGCCGCTTGAATTTTAAAGTACCACAATATATATATATATATATAATTTTTTTTTCCAATCTAAATAAGCACTAAATACTTAATTAATATATCTTTAATAAAATATAAAAATATTTTGCACAAAGTAAATTAAATTTTAATGATTTCTTATAGAAAATACATATCACTAAAAATTAATAAGTCATGGCATAACTTTCCATGACAAATAAGTTATATTTTTAATATTTTCTTTTCAAAAATATGTTGGATTTAAATTTAGAATATCTTTTTATTATTTTAATTTTTTTTACATATATTAGCTTTCATGACATATGCGCAACATCGTATTTATTATATATATCTACATATATGATCATAAATAATTAATATATATATCTAAAATTATAATTAATCAAAATAATACTTCATATTATAAACATGGATGCAGGTAATAGAGTCTGATACAAAGGCAGCTCACATTGTGGACAGCACTCCAACAATTTTTGGATATTAAACCACAAGTCCAACACTTACATGGTCCAATTTTATACCATTGATTACTTTAATGCCTTACTTGGTTACAAGTCTATGCTGAGATGAGCGACGCTATTGTTCGTTCATCGGAGGAGGAAGACCACCTGATCCGAAGCACGAAGAAGATCAAATCTGGGGTAGAGGGAGAAGGAAAAGATATTGAGATAAGTGAAGGCACTGGGCAATTGAATATGGAGTCAGAGGCTGATGGGCAAACCCATTGTGAGCAAATGACGTTTCATGACAAATTGATGAAGGATATTGAGGCAAAGGAGGCGGCAGAAAGGAACTGGAAGGATTATGACAACCTGAGTTGGGAGGAGGGTATGGTTAATGTGGGGAAGGAAGACAACTAGCCTTCATTCCAGGTTTCAGATAAGGCACAGGCAATGCTATGCAAACAATAGGAAGATTGTTTAATTGTGAAGCTGATGGGTCTCAGCATAGGCTATAAGATGCTATTATGAATTGATCAATTTAGGGGGAAGGTTATTTTCTTGTAAAATTTGAGGAGTATCGAGACTACAAACATATGATCGATGAGGGCCTTCGGATGGTTTTGGGGCACTACCTCACAGTTGGCAAATGGAAGCCAAATTTTAGACCTGAACTTGACATTATTAACTCTACTACAGTTTGGATACGACTTCCGGGTTTACCACTAGAATTTTATGATGATCATATTTTGCTTACGATTGGTTACGCTTTGGGCAAAGCCATTAAAGTTGATGATAATATTAAATGGTCTATGAGGGGGAGATTTGCAAGGATTTGTGTGGAAATTAATCTCAACCAGCCTCTAATTCTTAAAGTTATGGTAAAAGGGGTATGTTAAAGGATCCAGTATGAAGGTGTTCAGATGATTTGTTTTAATTGTGGAAAATAGGGACATAAAGATGAGGCATGTCCTCTAACTCAAGTTAGACAACAACTTGTAAATGAGACTAACACTGGTATGGAAGTGGGAAGTGTCATTGATAGAGAAGAATCTGTTCAACAGACTGTTCTGGTGACTGGTTTTGGCCCTTGGATGGTGGCTCTAACCAGATACCATCGTCAGAATACCATACCAAAAGGAATGAACCAAGATCCTAAATCTAAGCAGAAAATTGTGGGTCACTTATCAGAATCACAATTCACGGCTCAAGTAAAAGATATCAACTAAAATTCAAGTAGGAGATAACGAATGATAGAATTTCTGGTCCAAGAAAGACGCAAGATTTTGGGGTTCTTAAACAACTAGGTATTCCAAGGATTGGGGGTCAATCTTCACGTGGTAATTCTAAGTCAATGAAAGGGATTACTATAGGTACAAGAACTTTAGAGAGTCAAAATAGTAACAAGGAGGATCAAGATGGATTGGGCAAGGAAAATAGGTCTATTAACAATCCAAATATTATTCATAAAGCCTAAGACATGTTGGTTATGAATTTGGCAGACAAGGAATTCAACTATAAAGTGGCCTGCATACTAACCTTTTGTTATGTGCCTAAAATAATTCCCTGAAAACACTGTCGTTTGAGGACGGGAAACTTATAAGTGTTGCCTTGCCGTTTATAGATACGGTGTCATTCTTGTTTTTCTATTTTAATCTGGTATTAGACGTTGATTGTCTGTTTTAGGGGTTGAATCTGTTAGCGTAATTTGGGGAGGGTTGTTAGAACTGATTTGTGAGCTAGCATGGATTAGCTATAAGACCTGTTTTGGGTTTCCAAATAGGATGGATGAATGTGAAAAGCAGTAGCTATTTTCTAAAATTCTCTCTAATTTTCTTGTTTGTTTTCTAAGAAAATTCATTTTCTAGTTTAGAACTTATCATTTGGTATCAGAGCCAGGTGTCGATCATGGTGGAAATGAGAGTTCAACAGGTGGCTGGAGAAATCCAAAGGATTGATGCAAGAATCGAAGGAGTATAGGAGGAGATAAGAGCTCAGAACCAGAGGGTGGAAGATCGGTTCACGGTGATGATGGAGGAATTACGTAGGTTGATGGAGAATCAGAATCGAAACATGGATCAAGGAAGAGTGGTTAGTAATGGAGAACCTGTACCAGGAATATGAGTGAATCAGAGAGGAATTGGAGCACTTATGGGTGGAAGGACTCAGGAAGTATCCAACGTGGAGGGATACGGTGGCCTTGGAATATGTGGGTATGGACCAAACCCAAACCTAAACCCTGAAGTGTTGAATGGTGGGGCAGGAATTCCAGGAGGAAGTGCTCCAGAAGCACAAATGCATGGAGTACAAGGTGTATTTAGGTATGGAATGAGAGCTGCAGGACCTGAGGGACCATTTTTTCAACAAGCTAGATATACAAGAATGGAATGCCCAAGATTTGAGGGGGATAAATTCAAGGACTGGTCTTATAAGATTGAACAGTTCTTTGAGGTGGAAGGAGTTTTGGAAGCTCACAAAATTAGAACTGTGAGTGCTGTGTTGGAAGGGAGGGCATTACATTGGCATCAAGCTTATATGGGGACTTTGGCTGGGAGATTGATCACTTGGAACCAGTATGTTACAGACATGAGTCACAGGTTTGCTAATGCATCTTTTGAAGATCCAGTAGCTGATTTGAAACAGTGGGGAAGTGTGAAAGATTATCAAGATCAGTTTGAAAGGATACTAAGCCAAGCAATTATTCCTGAGAATTTTGCAATCAGTTGTTTTCTCAGTGGACTGAATAAGAAGCTAGAAATTGCTGTCAGAAGTTTTTCACCTCAAAGCTTACCTCAGGCTATGTATTAAGCCAGATTACAGGAATCCACCTTTGTTAGCTAAAAAACATGCATCCAAGCCACAATCAACTCAGTATACTTCCGGTAGATCATCATCTCAATTTCTGCCACCTACTCCCCGGTTCCTCACCAATAGTAACTTTGGAAAGAATAAGCCTGACAGCAACAATCTCAAAATCACTAACTCTTACAAGCCTCCTAGAACCATGAATCAAAAGGAGTGGGAGGAGAAAAGACTAAAAGGATCATGTTATTAGTGTGAGGAGAAATATACACCAGGTTATAAGTGTAAGAACCTCAACTGTACCGAATTTTATTGGAACCTGAAGGAAGCAAAGAAGAGGAGGGTGAAAGTAGCACTGACAATAACTTGAGAATCGAAGAGATTAAGGAAGAGGAAGTGAAGGAGACTTTTCCTACTATATCTTTGCATGCATTGTGGGGCTTAGATGAAGTGCAGACAATAAAGATAGAGGGTTTAATAAGAAAACATTCATTGCTGGTGTTAATGGATAGTGGAAGTACACATAACTTCCTAGATGTGAGGTATGCAAAAATGGTGGGTTGTAGCCTACAACCTATTGACAGTTTTTTGGTCACAGTGGCCAATGAAGATAAGGTACCAGTACAGTATATCACCCGGCAGTTAAGGTGGAGTATGCAAGGAAGGGAATTTGAGGCTGACTTCCTAATCATGCCTCTAGGGGGATGCCATATGGTGTTAGGGGTGCAGTGGCTGTTAAAACTTGGCCTTATAGAGTGGGATTTTGGCAGCATGCAAATGCAATTTCAATGTAATGGTGCTCAGTGCATATTACAAAGAAAACAATCTATGAAGGTGAAAGGTATTAAAGAGGGAAACATCAGGAAAATCAGCATGTCAAGAAATTCTTTGGTTAGAGTTCAAGTTCTTGGTGCTGGGTCAGAAGAAGAAGTGATTACGTGTCAGCTCTAAGAAGTAAATGAAACACCTAAAATCATCAAGCAATTGCTTTTACAATTTCATGAACTATTTGAAGAACCTAAAGGGTTACCTCCACATAGAGGTCATGACCATAGAATTCCCTTGAAAGATGAAAATGCAGTGGTCAAAATTAGGCCTTATAGATATCCAGCTTTACAGAAAGATACTATAGAGCAAATGGTGGAAGAAATGCTTACCTCTGGTATTATTAGGACTATTACTAGTCCTTTCTCATCTCCTATTATTATGTTGAAAAAAAAAATGGCACTTGGAGAATGTGTATTGATTACAGACAATTAAATCAACTGACTATTAAGGATAAATTTCTTATACCTGTCATTGAAGAATTATTAGATGAATTGCATGGAGCAGTGGTGTTTACCAAGCTTGACCTCAGGGTAGGGTATCATCAAATTTGAATGGCAGAGGAGGATATTTTTAAAACTGCATTTAGAACTCATTCAGGCCATTACGAGTACTTGGTTATGCCCTTTGGCTTGACCAACGCACCTTCCACTTTTCAAAGTCTTATGACTGAGGTGTTTAGGCCTTATTTGAGGAAATTTGTATTAGTCTTTATTGATGATACACTCATTTACAACAGCAGTTTAGAGGTACATACTCAGCATCTTACCATTATTTTTGAGGAGTTGAGAAAATATTATTTATTTGTGAAAAATAGCAAATGCACTTTTGCTATAGAAAGGGTTGAATACTTGGGGCATGTGATTTCGGGAGAAGGACTGGTTGCAGATAGAAAAAAAATTGAAAGTATGCTTAAATGGCCTACACTAAAAACTATTAAGGCTTTAAAAGGGTTTTTGGGCCTTACAGGTTATTATAGGAAGTTCATACGAGGATATGGTTTGATCAGCAGATCACTAACTGAATTACTTAAAAAGGATGCTTTCAGTTTGTCTCCATAAGTAGATATTGCTTTTGCAAAATTGAAGGATGCCATGACTCATACTCCTATGTTAGCTTTAACAGACTTTTCCTTGATGTTTGTGCTTGAGATTGATGCATGTGGCGTGGGACTAGGAGCTGTACTGATGCAACAAGACAGACCTATTGCTTTTTTAAGTAAGGCCTTATCTGAAAAGCATTTAACTCTTTCAACTTATGAGAAAGAGATGTTAGCTATCATTTATGCAATTAGGAAATAGAGTTGTTATTTAATTGGCAGGCACTTCCAGATCAGGACGGACCACTAGAGTTTAAGGTATCTGTCAGACCAAAGGTTAACAACTCCTGCTCAACAGAAGTTTCTAGCCAAAATGATGGGTTTTGATTATGAAATTTGTTATAAGAGAGGCAGTACCAACAAGGTAGCAGATGCATTGTCTAGAAAAGATGAAGTTGAGTTACACATGTTGTATACTACCTTGACTCAATCTGAGTTGCTTACTAAGATCAAGGCTTCTTGGCTTCAAGATACTAAGTTACAAAAAATTATTGCAGAGTTGCAACAGGATCCGAGCAAGCACAAACACTACACTTGGGAGCAGGGTTTGTTAAAAAGGAAGAAGAAGCTGGTTGTGGGAGGGGATAAAGACCTATGTTTACAACTTTTACAGTATTACCATAGCAGTCCAACTGGGGGTCATTCTGGTGTTGCACAAACCCTTGGAAAGCTTAATACCACACTCTTTTGGAAGGGTTTAAAGGCTGATGTTAGAGCTTTTGTCAAGGCCTGTGGTGTGTGTTAACAGGCAAAGTATGACACTGCTGCTGGGTATGGGTTACTTCAACCTCTCCATATTCTAAACAAGATATGGATTGACATAACCATGGACTTCATTGAAGGACTTCCAAAGTCAGAAGGAAAGGAGGTTATTTTGGTGGTTGTAGACAGGTTGAGCAAGTATGTTCATTTTCTGGCTTTATTACATCCATTTACTGCTATGACAGTAGCACAAGTATTCATGGACTCAGTGTTCAGGTTACATGGTCCTCCCAGTTCAATTGTTTTTTATAGGGACAAGATATTTCTGAGTAGCTTTTAGGGAGAACTTATGAAAAAAATGGGAGTACAGTTAAGAATGTCTACTGCATACCATCTTCAAACCGATGGCCAAAGTGAGGTGTTGCACAGGTGTCTGGAGACATATTTGAGGTGCATGACTGGGGAAAGACCTAAGGATTGGGCTAAGTGGTTATCCTTGGCAGAATTTTGGTATAATACCTCTTACCATTCAGCTATTAAAACCACTCCATATCAGGTGGTGTATGGTCAACCTCCACCTGTCCATATTCCTTATTTGATGGGGGATTGTGTGGTGGAAGCAATGGATAGAAGTTTGGCTACTAGAGAGACATGTTGAAGTTATTAAAATTTCATCTTTCCAGAGCTCAAACAAGGATGAAGGATTTTGCCGATATTCACAGGACTGATATAAAATTTCAAGTGGGAGATTTTGTTTATCTTAAGCTTCAGCCTTACAGTCAATCTACAGTGGCTACTAGAGTTAATGTGAAGCTGAGTTATAGGTTTTTTAGGCCTTTTCAGATTGTTAAAAGGGTAGGATCAGTAGCTTATGAGCTGCAATTACCCACTCATGCCAAGATTCACCCAATTTTCCATGTGTCACAGTTAAGGGCTGATGTTGGTGATCAACAAGTTTCTCCTTCCTTGCCTGGCTGTGATGATGAGAGCTTACTCATATTGAAACCAGTTGTTGTAATGGATAGAAGGATCATTCGCCGTGTAAATAGACCTGTTACTCAGGTTCTGGTCAAATGGTCCAACTCATTTGTGGAAGATTCTACTTGGGAGGACTGGGTTAACTTGCATCAGAGATTTCCAAACTTTCACCCTTAAGGACAAGGGTGTGTTTAAGAGGGGTGGTTTGTTATGTGCCTAAAATAATTCCCTAAAAACACTGTCATTTGAGGACGGGAAACTTAGAAGTGTTGCCTTGCCATTTATAGATACAGTGTCATTCTTGTTTTTCTGTTTTAATTTGATATTAGGCGTTGAGTATCTGTTTTAGGGGTTGAATCTGTTAGCATAATTTGGGGATGGTTGTTATAACTGATTTGTGAGCTAGCATGGATTGGTTATAAGACCTATTTTGGGTTTCCAAATAGGATGGATGAATGTGAAAAGCAGTAGCTATTTTCTAAAATTCTCTTTAATTTTCTTGTTTGTTTTTTAAGAAAATTCTTTTCCTAGTTTAGAACTTATCACCTTTATGAGTTAAAGGGTAAGGGTAATGCAAAACTGTTGCATCCTCTGCCTCCAGACCCGGATGAAGTTCATAAGCATACCTTGTCTGGAGATAATAAGCTTGTGTTTAAGGATAATACAGAGTTGTTGGATATCAAAGGCGAAGCTTTCAAACGTCTAATGGGGTCTTCGTTACCACCCGCCATCAACACTTCTCCTTTTGAAGTGATGAAACAGGGAACTCACCAATATGTTTAATGTCCATTATTATATGTAATTGCAAGGGTGTTGGTTGTAAGTCAGTATCAAGACATGTTCCAGAATCGGTGAGCAATTATCATTCGTTAATCTTTGTTTTACTGGAACCTAAAATTTCTGGTCAAATGGCAATTTGGATTTTTTAAACCATCACTGACGTGACCTTGTAGGTTTTTCTGGAGGGATTTGAATACTGTGGAACCAGAACTTTTATGAGGTATACATGGTTGCTTTTTCTCCAAAAGTGATTTCGGCTATTATTACATAAGAGCAATGAGCCCTTAATTGTTTCCTGCAACTTATGCAAACATATGCCAAAAACAGTGGTGGAAGCTATGTCCTGCCTTAGAAAAATTGGCTGCTTTCATTTGGCTTCCATGGTTGTTAGCTGGAGACCTTAATGATATAGCAACTAATTCGGAAAGAGGGTTGGTCTTGTTGTTACTAATCTGGTATGTACTCTTATTTCATAAATTTGAGAGGAACTAAAAAATATTATGAGTTTTAGAAACTTATTAAACGAAAAAAAAAAAAAAAAAAAGTCAATATTAATTACTATAGACATATAATTATTGAAAAAATATAAAAAAAATTATGAATTAAAAATTAAAATAATAATAGTATAATCATGAAAATTATACTCTTAATTTTTTTTAATTAAAAGTAATTTTTTAAAATTTTAATTCATAAATTTGAGAAAAACTAAGAAGAAAGATTATTAGTTACTTATTAAACAAAAAAATAATAAGAAAATAAATCTGAATTAGTATTGACATATAATTATTGAAAGTAGATTTATTAATATTAAAAATAATTAGTAAAAAAAAATTTCTAAAATAATTACAATGGGGGAGAATTAGGAAAAAAGTAAAAAAAAAATATATGTAGTCTATTTGAAGAAAAATAAAAAAAATTCTACAATAATAAAATATGATAAGGGTATTTAAGAAAATCAAAAATTTCTGCCACTAAGCTATTATATATTGTATAAACATTAGGTTTAAAATATTTAATTATGTAAAAAAAAAAAAATCAGTTAATATAAATTTAGAACACTAAAATAGTTTATGATATATTCATTAATGAAAAAAAATAAAAACTTACAAAATTAATAAATATGTTATCATTCTCCTTTATATTAATTAAATTGACAATTGAGGCTACTATTAAGAAGAGAAACTAAAAAGATAGAAATAAAGGATAATATAAAAAATAAGTACTCAATTAGATATGAAAAACTAAAAATAAGACTTTTTTACAAGCATAAATTTTTCGTATTCTACTCAAGATTATTTTATAACACTGTTAATTTTTCATCCATTCAAAGAAGATAAGTGTTGAATTTCTCAAATTTTAAACCTTAGTATAATTTCACCAAACCTTGAGTGAGAAGAGCATAATTTTTATTTTTTTATTTATAAAATTAGACACTATATCACTTTGTCAGTTAAAATAATAGACTTATGAAATATTTTTTTTAAACTCTAATCATTATTATTTTTAGGGGAATTCTCTAATTAAATTAAAATTATATTTTTTTTGTGGGGGAATTTTAGTAAAAAAGTACTTATATATACTTTTTGCACAATAAAAGTTAAATATTTTATGAAAACTTTTTAACATAGTACATTCACTTTAACATAGTACGTTCATGAAAAGAAAAAAAAGAACTTCAGAGTTTTTTAAAAATAAATCATTTTTGCCTTTGCATTGTAAATATTTAAATATCTAATGTAACTATTTAGTCATTATGAAAAAATAGGTGTATGATGCCTAAAATAAAATGCTAATAGGATCTGAGCAAAAAAAAAAAAAAAAATAGTAGAATGATAGCACAATAGTACAAAAATAATATCAATGAAAAACTTCAAATATTTTACATTAATATTATTAGATACTAATAAAATATAATTTTAGTGCGGGTGAAAATATAATAATTTTTAAACTACTGTAATGAACTTGCTATAATTTTTAATTTCTTCATCTAAGAGCTCATTTAATATACAAATTACAAAAATTAGATTAGTAACAAGTCAAATTACATAAGTCATATTAGTTATAAGTTAAATATTCGTTTGATATGCATATTACAAAAAAATTAAATATTTATTTGATATATAGATTACAAAATTCAGTTTAAATATTATGAAAATCATATTACTATTACATAATATAATCCAGCACATAAAATAAAATAATTCAAAATTTTTAATTAAAATAATGTGAGATATAGTTGAGTTAGAAATGACTATTAATCTATAAAATGATGAAGAATAATTTAAACCGTACTAATGTTACATGTAATCTAATAAATTAAAAGCTCATCTCCGTTTATTTTTGTCAATTGGAGATTTTATTTTGAATCTGACTTTGCAATTCCTGTACCAAATCGGCTCTGAGGCTCTAACCTGTAGAATTATGAATATATTATTATTAAGTTTGACTTTGAACTTGAAGGTGTGTAATTTGTAAATGGTAAAGCTGCTGCGCCTGTTGTGACGTCCTTTTGTGCTCCAAGTCCCCGCTGGCTTGTTCCATATTCCTTAATTAAGAGCAGTACGACCAATCACCACCACCAAGTTAAAGTGTTGCTATAAACCGAACCAATAATTTCTTCTGTGCGTTTCTCTGTTTGTATTTACCAATATTTTCATTGTTGTTTGCTATATTATGCAAAATGGACACAGATGGCCTCTGAATATTATGCGTTTGGGCCTCACAAGATACACCTGAGTGAAGTATTTTACATTACCAACCTTTCCTTTGCCATGGTCAAGTTACGTCCTAGTCTTCCTGGTATGGGTTTCTCTTACTTTTCAGTTTCCACATATTTGTTGATGATCACTTTGCTGTTTCTAAAATGATTTATTATAATTTATTCAGTTTTATTCTCCATGGTACGAATTAGCTCTCTCCCTTTTCATATATCCTTTTTTTCTTTGGGTGTCAATTATGTGATGCCATGTTGAGAATGATTAATCTGTTTTTGTATTTAAAAGATTACATTTAACTTGATAAATTTCTGTTGGGAAAACAAAAACAAGGTCACTTCTATTCAGGTTGATGGATTATGATGTCATTTGCATTGCAGTACTGCCATTATCGTGCGAATAAGTCGATGAGTCTTTGTATAATTGATCAATATGAACATGGTCTTCTTGAGTTTGTATATGTGATTGTAAAGGTTGTTTTGAGATTCAGGATTTCGACATTGTGGTGCACGTGCATTCAGCTGTCTGTATTAGAATAGATAGTAGATGATTGATAGGTTGGATGATCTTCCAGACATTACACATGCATGACATGAATCATGACTGCTAATAGCAGTAATCCAGAAGATGGCTCAGAGTGAATATATGGCTGCTCTATGGTCTATACAAGTGTTGACATATTTCCCTCAGTGCTGTAGATTGTTTTATGCTTCTATACAAAGAAATCTAGTCTCTGAAAGAACAGAAAGACCGAGTGCTATTTGCCATTGTTGACTTCTAATGTGTCTTTGGATGTCAACACAAATTGTAAATCTTATTTGGTTTGTTGTAAAACTAAATCTATTTGGGATTCAATTTGGTTGACTTACCATACAGAACATGTTCTAGTCATTCCAGAGCGTGTTATGGCTAACAGCAAAGAAGATTGCTGACCAGCTTGAGAACTACCATATATAAAGCAACATCACTTACATTTACAATACAAGTAAGACCGTTACAAGTAGATTTTGCTCATTTAACCATTTGTTTTTACTTATTACTTTGTGTCAGGGTTGTTTATTTGTTCATTTCACTTCTTTGATATACTTTCATCAGAACCTCAATAACACTTTCTATTTGTTGTTTTCATTCGTGGTGGTTCATTTTGTGTTGCATTTGTTCTTCGTGATCTGCACCACCTTGAATGTCTGATCAGAATATATATCATCTGGCTGTTGACCTACTTGTTTTACCTTGTGTTTCCCTTCCTTCTTCGTGTTTTTTTTCAATGTCATGTGCCTGTTACTATATCGATGCCTCAGTTATAGTGTTGGAATCCATAGGATATAGGAAAGTTGTAAAGACCAGGAATTTACTATTTGATTTTGGTCATACCATTTTCTTTCTGAACTAGTTGCTTTTCAGTTCTTTTCCAGCGGAGATTCGATAGTAATTACGCTTAAAAGGGAACATAACAAATACTTAATTCCTATATCTTGTTTGCCAAATAACCAAGTCAGAAAGCGTGTAGGAGTTTTGATTTGAACATTTTGATAGACTGTATTTTTCTTCTCCCTTCTTTTCATGAGTTTTGACAAAGTTTGATGCTGGCTATCAACCTACCGCAACCTTTCTCCTTCATATGACTTGGGACCGACTATGCTGATAAAACTCAACATAAATAGATTTTCTCCCTTCTAGGGAAAGATGTTTCTCATAAAATGTGATTGAACTCTTAAGAGCTCTGAACTTTTGACATCAAATATGTTTCTCTTGAAGATTATCCAAGACAGCAGCATTACTGGCTTTCTGTGTATGGTAATATGGCTAGGATTTTAACTGAGTTGTGACTTATTAGTTATTTTCTTGAAAATTGAAATCACTGTGACACATGCATATGTTGTTTATGTCTAACTAAATGATATTCCTGTAATCCTTAGTATGGACCCTAGGCTGACAGTCAGTACCTCATGTTCATATCCATTTAGCGGACAAGTGGCGACTTTGAGACAAACGTAGTAGGATGGAAATTTTCTCCAGAATGCTGATTTCTGATATTGCAACTTTCACTTGGATATTTATTCTATTTCCTGTTAAGTCAGGGTACAGAGAGATGAGAAAAGAAATAAGATTGAAGAAAAAGCATGACTTGGATAAGGAAAGGAAGGATAGAAGCCCTCAAGAAAGGGTCCAAGAGGCAGATGAACTGCAGTGCAACATCTACTTGTTGAGTTTCTGCCGATTATCTGCAGTCTCCTTATAATATTTATAGGAGTTTATGATCTTAACAGAAGCATTTTTGCTACTGGTTATCTTGTGGTTTACTGGACCTCATTATTCTATTCTCCTTGGAATATTTACAGGAGTTTATGATCTTAACTACGGGAGTATTTGTGCTACTGTTGTGGTATCATGTGATTTACTTGTTCTCATTATGGATTTTTACGATAATTACTTTTTCTCCCAAAATAATGGGTTGCAAAATTTAGTCTTCTAGGGGTAGTTTATGATTTAAAATTGCAAAATTCGCCCAAAAAAGAACAAGAACATCATTAGATGGATGACAGTGTTTAACCTGTTCAGATGTACAGTTTTTTTGGCATGGCAAGGGCACATCCTAAAAGAAACCGCTGCATGTTAATCTTATAACAACCGATGTGAGGCAAGAATCACACAACAAGAGATACCACAATTCCAGTATGTAACTATGATCAGTTTGGCATTAACCAAATTCAGTTAAGTTTTTCCCAGGCTGGTGCAGATGAAATAGAGAAAATTACTGCTGGTTATATTTCATTTGTATCTACAGATTCTATATCCTTGTTAATAATTGGCAATGAGCAGATATTACAACATAACGTAACCCATGTACTAGTTGATGAAATTACCACTGAAGAAGAAAAATTATCATTTACAAAGGACGCTAAGAAAAGATGGTAAAAGTTAGCTGGTAGGATCCTCTGGCAGATAAACTACATCATGTTCAGCAAAATCAAAGCACATGATGCAACCTTTCAACGCTTACTCAGGAAAATAATGGGAAAAGGTCAAAATTTGGTACTAGAAAATGTCTCAGCTATCTACTATATAACAAATGCAATGTGCCAAATGAAAGTGAGTTAGACGTAAAAGGCCAGCAGTTAGGATTAAATTTTTCCAACTCTACAGTAGAAACGGAGGGGATGATGATATCCAAAATATATTCCAAGTGTGTGGTCTGGAAAAACCAGAAAGGAAAGAAATGTTAATCTCTATGTAAAGCATCATCCAGATCCAATTCCACCCCTACTCGATTTTTTATAGTGGTACTTGCATCCAGAGGTGTTTTGCATTTTTTCTGTAACTCTTTAAATCTCTCAACGTCAAAATTGAACTTCTTGACGAGCTTCCTCTGCCTTGACAGGAAAAGCCTCTTCATTAAGTCTTGATAAGTAGGGTCTCTTGAAGTGATTAGAAAGTAGGCATAGCCTATAACTAGGCCAGTTGTTGTGGTGAAAAATGCAATTGGTTCCATTACATCCCATGAAAATTCCCAGAAAGTTAGCCGGAAGAAAAGTCCAACCTGTACCACAGCAAATCCAAGTCCAGACCAGAGGATGCGCCGGACCTGCTTATGTGCCAGCACATCAATTTCTTCTTTCTTCTCTTCCAGCTTCTTTAACTCATCCCTCATGGGATCATTCTCAGAGGTTAGAGCCAGTGGAACTGCTCTTCTGACCAGATCAAACACCTGGACATATTATAACAGGATCGACATCAGCAAGTTAATCATCAGATGCAAACACACACAACTAAAATGCAAATACACAATGAACTCTAATATTCACATCATTCTTAAGACTCATTTCCTCAATGAGGGGTTAAGTTAGCAAACAAAAAAGTAATAACACCAAATTCAGCTGTGGCCTAAATGCAATTTATAAAGCTAAAAGTCGCTTGCTCCCGAGACTTGAACCCCACCCCCCCCCCCCCCCCAAAAAAAAAGGGTGGCAAACTGAACAAATGCATGGGACATTTACCGTAAACATGACAATCTAACTCTACGGTAGCCTGTAGTCAATAGTTACAATTATAGGTGTATGGCATAGGCATACAGGACACTTGTCTCCTCCAGTCAATGGAATATAGCTATACATGAAATATTGGAGGTTTTGGTGAGTGTTACTTCCATATTATGTATCTCATCAATTTATGTGACAAGCCAAAGCTCAAAAAGTTGTTAAAACCAAAAGATCTGAACCAAGAGAAGTAACTGATCCTGAGTGATATAGCAAGGAGTGAAAGAAGCCACTCACTTTTGCTCTGTCATTCCACCCAATACAAACAACAAGCAAGAAACAGTGATTTAATGAAAAATCACTTTCGCTCAAAAAGATGAAAACTTCGAGAGAATAAAATTTCATATAATGTCAACCACATGACTTGAACTAAAAAATAAGAGCTAGACCCTGATTTCTTAAGGCTAAGATTGAATAAAAGATAACACTACGCGTCTATGCCAGAAAAGCAACTTTTTAATTAATTAAGCATGCCACCAAGAGTGATCGGAACAGTTAGATAGTTGGATAGAAAATATTATTAAATAAAATCTAAGTGTTTAACTTTCTCTCCAAATTTATCGGCTGTTTAGAGCAACTACAAATAGAACCACAGCTTTCTTTTGAAACATTTGACAAGGAGAAACTTTCATATATACCTTCATAAACAAGCTAAGCTGTTTCTCTGCAGTGGTTATAAATGTGTCTAACCAACCAAGTACAACATGATACACACTGAAGCAAGAGAGTGGCTAATGCTGAAATATATCAAGTAAAGGAAAATTATTTTGAAGTCAGAACTCCCTTTAGCACCTTTTCAAGTAGTTCAGCTTTCTTTCCAACCAGTGGTGACTGGTAACTAGGACTAGCCTTCTAAATATAACAACAGTGGCACTGACCTGGACAAGACAAAGCAATCAAATCCATGGTGATGGCCTTCTATACACCATCAGCAAAACATGCACGCCCAAAGTGCACCAATGATTATCAATACTCTTTTTCTCTGTTCTCTCTTTTCTTACTCTTCATTTTTTTTATTGTTATAAATTATTTGTGAGATATGATGGAGTTATTATAGTGCAGTGAACATTGCAATTATATACTAAATTGTGGTGATTGTCAAAAAGAAAAAAGATTTTGCATAGGCATAGAAATTGATCTTATCGTATAAAATGGTTATGTGAACTTGAACACCCCACTGGTGCCTTCTTTAAAGAGGGTACCATCCTTGACACAGATATTAGCCTTCAGCCAATATTAATAATGTGATCAAAATTCATCAAAAGAAAAAAAGGAGAAAAAAAAAATTGCACGCTTGGGTCCATCTCCATAGAATAAGACCACCATCTACTCAAAGATCATGAATAAGTTCAACTTTACACAATTTTCGAAAAAGAGGCAACAATCCCAAGCTGCTGTATTTTATTATTTTTATTTTTTCACTTTAAAAAGAAGTAGGAATCTGCAACGTTGTCTCTGTGAAGCCACCATTGTTTTACAACAAATAGCACACACCTTTTACCATCAATATTCTTCTAGGAGAAGAAACTAAGATTCTTGTAATATATAATCTAATGGGCAAGAAGGAATTGAGAAATCAATAGATAATGCCATGAAATTCAAAAACACAAGAACATAAATCAACTTTACTAGGATTTACAGGTCAACAAGAAGCAAAAGCTCAACAGCCATCACAATCAAATGAGTGAAGAAACCAACCACATAGAAACTCCATGTCAAAGAAATCAGACAGAATATACAATTGTGAGCATCCGTGGCAAAGAATATAAATTAGTCAGAGAGAATAACTCTGAAATAATTATGTCGAACAAACAACAGCAAACAACAAGTGGAAGGCTTGTTCTGCATCCTTGAGAAGGTGGAATGAAAAGTACATGAGCTAAAGGACATCAAACATAAGAAATTCTATCATTTTATTAATATTCTATCAGCAGGAAGCAATAAGCATGCCCAGAAAGAAAATTTTCAACTGAAGTGTTTATTATTACCAAAAGAAAATGGGGAAGGTGCATAATTTAGTTCAAATCCCAACAGAATTTAAATCTACAAGCAGTAAACCAGAGATAAAGCCCTCCTCCTTCAAGGAGACTGCTTAAATCAGACAGATTCCATTGATGTGACATTGGTGAAGCATATTTATGAAAACAGTACCAAGTACCAATAGCATATGAAAGGGTAAGAATATCACAAGTGGGTAAAGGTGCAACAATATCTAGATGCAGTAGGCAGGCTCAAATAACAACGTCAAAATCCGATTGTAACTAGCAGCACTACTATAGAAAACAGATTTAAAGAGAAGAGCTAAGGGGGCCCTCCCAAGAAAAGCAGGAAAAGAAACATAGAATGAATCTTTGGCTCCATCATATGAGTCACGTGAACCCACTGCCCACAAAAGGAGTTCTTATTGATACCCTAAGCATATTAATGAGGAGAAAAGGTAAATGGGGCTGATTAAACAGTTATACAGAGTACTCTTATACCTTGTCCGGATGAAGATAGACCTTGTCACGGAAGAGAAGGAGCACGCCAGCCTCATCGAGCACACGGGCGAAAGCAGCGGCCTCATCAGAATTCCTGGCAACACCCATGCTCTCACACGCTTGAAGAAGCTCTGAATATGGAATGACTTCTTTACCTTCCATACCAAGCTTCGCCTTGAGCGCTTCGACATTCACCAATCTCATAAGCCGCTTAGCCTCCGAAAAGGATATAGCCTCCTCCGTTCCTGTTCCATTACCGTTGTTGTCACCAATGCTGCCACCAGCAGATGACTTATTAGAGTCGCTGGTTTCAGCAGACGAGTGAACACATCTGGATGAAGAGATTCCCCTCTTCATCACATTCAACAAAACTGAAAAAGATGCAACCCCTCCTCGTCTTCCATCACATTCCATTGCTATATCCCCCAATCCCAACATAGGATAATTGTAAGGACAAAGCTTTCCCTGATGTCCACGGCTAAGACTAACAATCGCTGATACCCTTTGCTTCAATAAACCCCCACCTCCACCACTGCACCACCATCTGCTCCACATTTTTCTAACCCAGAAAATTCAGATTTTGATTTAAAAATATTAAAATCAGTATGACCCAAAAGCCAATACCAACACTAACCCAGTATTACTATCACTATGAAAATCCTATATATACCCCCACTGTCCATCTTCTACTTCCTTGTCAGAGATCTTACAAATCTACCGGTTACCCCAAATAGACTCTAAGAGAAAAGCTGAGAAAAGGAAAGCAAATAAGAATTCCATAGTTCATACTATTTTTTAATCATGTGTGAGAAAAGAAGTGTTTTTCTTTCCTTTTGTATATAACTTTATTGATTTATATAAGGAATTATTGAAAAAGATAGAACCAAACCAGGACGAAGCAAACGAGAAAAGAGGCAAACCCAGCGGAGAAGGAAGTAAGACAAAGGAAAGGAGAGGGCAGAGCACCCCACAGCAGTTAATTTGAACGTTGACGGAACCGCGTCTTTCTTTACTTAACGGTGTATAACGGTAGCTACGTGTTGAGGACGTGTCTGAAAATCACGTGGATAATAACGAAGGGACTCTTTTTTTTTTTTTTAATGTATTATGTTATATAAAAATCATAAATTATGCCTACAATTAAATTTTAATATAATATTTTTTTATTTAATGAATACCTTTCAAAATTAATAATCTTTCCATTATGCATATATTTTGAGTTAACCATTATTTAAAAACTTCAATTTTGGAGGTCATCCTCAAAATAGATATTATATTTTTTTTATATCGTATAGAATACTTATTTTTTTATATTAGTTTAAGACACTTCACTAAAAATTGATGAGTATAGTCACTAAAAATAATAATATGTAAATTTTTTTACACATCATAATATGTTTTCCCTTTCTTTTATATATATTTAATATTTTCTTAATTATTTTTCAAAATACATTATTGATAAACATTAAACTGCATATTTTTATTTATTTATTTTTACCTTAACTTGATAATTTTAGAAAAAAATTAAAATATATATTAGATAGCATCAATGATATGATTTTTTCTTTTCTAAATTTTTATTTTTTATTTTTGCTCTTCACAATGAAACAAAATTTTCTGTATATATAAAAAAATATTCAATTTTTCAAAAAATTTATAAATTTTTTCTCATAATAGGTAATGATAAAAATAAATGTAAATCAAAAGACAAAAAAATAAAATAAAATGTCATGTTAGTGATACTCTTTAATATTCATCTCAAATATTTAATTAGTAAAATAATTAGATAAATATTAGAAAATAAATTTAAAAATTAGATTAAAAAATAATAAATGTGTAAAACAATTGACATGTCACTATTTTTGGATAATAATACTTACTAGTTTTTAGTGAAATATCTCAAATGATAAAAAAAAAAAATAAGAATACATATTTTGAAGAATGACCTATAAATTAGTTTGCAAACTATAGTTAACTTAATTTATTATTAGTATTGTATTTATATTCTTACATATTTTAAAATTGGAACTCAATCCAAAAGGTGTTAGTTGCAGGTAAGTGGAGTGCATCAAACAAAGTTCGAATTTTGGAGTCTCACCTTTAGGAAGGGTTCAAATCGTACTATTTCGTAGACTTGAATAAGATTATATCTATATTCGAAGAATGGGAGAATACTCTTGATATAATCAAAAAATAATTGGAACTCATATATTTGTCTTTCTTTTAATTTGTTATTAAAAAAATTAGTTACACTTTCGGTCCCTTTGAATTAAATTTGAATTCACTTTCGTCTTTATAATTTTAATTATTACAATTAAATCTATTTCAAGTTTAATTTAATATAATTAGATTCTCGTCTAAATTAACACTCAAGTGAGAGACATGACTAATAAAAAAATAAGATGAACAATCCATTTAGTATAAAAATAACTACCTGTTTTGTATAAAATATATACAAAAATTAAAACGGAACATTTTATAAAAAAGAAAAATGGTATTAAGAATTCAAAAAAAAAAAAAAAAATGTAAAACAGAAAAATAAATAAAACCTGCTATTCTCTCTTTCCCCACCATCACCACAAGGCACCAACAAATTTCATCTAAGGACTATAGTTGCCATTAGGATCCTGATTGTATTAAAAATGGGAAGTAGATAAGTCGAGGTTTGGAAGGAGTCTTGGGAGGAGGCACCCATCAGGGTCTGAGAAATGAATCACCTTGGACTTGTAATAAATTTTCTTGGGAATTATTTACAGAAGCAGGCAACTTCAAGCATGGTCTGGTGCTTCGGACTGCAAGTAAGATCAAAGCCGGGATATGGCCACAGCCTTCCGGCTGGCTATCTTTAAGTCGAAAGGGGTAGCAGATAACAGGACCGTGGTGGCGGCTTCTTGTTTCCTTGCAATCATTTAGGCCTGTAACGGAAACAGAGTCTTGCAGCTGAAATTTGTTGCTGCTTTGTGGGGGACGGTGGGGAGAGATAGAAGAAAAAGGGTTTTATTTATTTTACTTTTTACATTTTTTAACAATTTTATACCATTTTTTTTTATACAAATTATTTAGTTTTAACTTTCACATAAATTTTATACAAAACAAGTGGCTATTTTTTATTTGTTAAATTGGTTGTCCATATCATTTTATGTTAGCAATTGAAATTATATGGCATAAAGTGAATTCAAATTTTATTTATTTTTTCTTTTCTGAGTATTCTTAAATCTTGTTTGATTCTAAAGAACAATACGGTTATTGATCATTTTCAAATGAGTGACTCCATAATTCAAACTTTTGGTCTCTTCTGAAATTACAATTTACTTACCACTACGACCAATCATATTTGAGTAACTTAATTTAATTAATTAGAACCAAAAATGTCATTAAGCCTAAAAGAAAAAAGTTGTTAATTAAATATAAAATTGAGAAAACAAAGTGTCACAATTTTATTTTGTAAAATTTCACGTGTACAACTATGAATAATTTTAATCTATAATAATAAAAAAAAATCATAACAACAAAAATATTTGTCAAGATTATGATTGATATTTCACACATTTCATTTTAGTTAATTTTACTTGAGTATTAGAATTACAATTCTAATGAAGTACAAGAAACAAAAAATCAATATTAAATAAACTTCCAAGTCAATTACAAATTTAAACTCCGTGATTGATTTAATTTGATTATTATTATCAAAAATTTATTAACATAAAATAATAATAATAATAATTACAATCCAACTAAGAAACCTTCTTCCATCCTCCGTCTTAATTTTATCCTCATTTTAGTATTTAGAAACCAATAAGATGATTTTATAAGACATACAACTTAAACTTATTTTGTCAAACATTAATTTTATCAAGACTATTTTGTTAAATTTATTGTCACAAATATATTATATTACACTGCTATCAATAATTATAAATATTTTTTCCTCAAAATATCACAAAACATCACTTTAAATTTAGTTATCTCATTCTTTTTCTTAAAAAAATTACTAAAATATTAAATTTATAAATATTAAAGTGAATTACACTTGACTCCTTAATGTCCTTTTGGCATGCTTCCCATCCTTTTATTTTTTATTTTTTTGCCTTTTATCATTACTTTATTCTTTTTTTATTTCAACCTAAGGTCAAAAGGTTTAATTTTATAGCACAATAAATAAATACCCTATTTGATAATTTATAGACAAATCAGAGCCTAAAACAGCCTGCTAAAAGAAACCATTTATAAGCATCCTCTAACCCTAGTCCAATTATCTATGAAGTGCAGCTGCAACAAGCTTCAGGATAGAGCAGGAATTTCAGAACATCCCAGTATTTTATTATGAATCTGTTAGTCCATAAGCTGGTGCTTCAGATCATACCATTTGAGAATATTACATAAAAACACACAACACGGTGAAGAAACCAAACCATATTTACAATCACTCAAACTTATTAAAGGTGGATTGATATCATCCAGTGCAGCTTAAGTGAGTCTCGTAATTTTTATCATCATCATCATCTAGTAACCTCCTTGTATATAAGCATTCAAGCGGTCAAGCTCCTCCCGGTGCTCACTCACCACAGCACGAACTACATCTCCAATGGAGACCATGCCAAGCATATCCTTTTCCTTGATTACAGGAATGTGCCTGATTCGGTTCTCTGCATACAAAACATGACTTTTAACGTCATATTATCTCCTTTGATTTTCCCTTGGAAAATAGTGTGAAGTAACCACAGTTAGCATGTAATACCTGTCATCAGCTGCATTGCCCGTAGAACTTTGGTGTCAGGTCTGACTGTGATAAGCTTGTTCTGCAGCCAGCAAGTCATAGCTTTAGGCATCTCAAATTGTCAATTATAAGTGAAGAATAAAAAAACTGAGGGAACCAAGCATACCTCTTCTGTCATGATATCCCCAACCTTGGTGGATTTAGATGATCTCCCCTGCACTATGATCTTTCTAAGATAATCTGCACATATATATATATATATATATATAAATCATGAAGAGAGATAGAAGTTACCAATCTAAGAACATACGTATGCACCCAAATTGGGAAATCGAGGATCAAATAAAGACTTTGTTCATGATGAAATCTATCAAGAATTAATACAACTCAATTTCCGACAAAAGCCTAGGTAATTTTACCAATTCATTGACTTGATCATTGGCCTATAACCCCTTTTACAACAACTTAATAACAACTGAACAACAATAAAACTAGGACGGCTAGACTTAATAGCAATTGAACTACAATAAACGGCGTTGTACCCCTCCCCCTCACTCATTTCTACAGAAGCATGAATTTGACCAAGGGGAGAACAAAAATTAACCGAGTAATTCAACAGATTCAAACCTCTTGTATTTGGATTAAATAGTTAGGTATATTTGCAGACAAGCAAGATATTAAGAGATAGCTATCACTCTTGTATTTGGACTGAGGAATCATTTCCTTCTGAGCTAAATATTGAAAGTACGTTGTTTTAAAATCTCAGCCACAATATCACCATAGGCTATTTTGTTGACAGCAAATCTAATGTCTCTGAATCTCTTGGCTCCAAGAAGTATAAAAAACATCTTCGTTCCACGGGAAGATTCCAAGTAAGTCCTCTGCTTGCACCCATTTCCATCCATTGTTTCCTGTCTGTAATTGTAATTGACAGAGAGACAGAAAAAGTTGAGGAAATAGTGTGGGAGGTGGAGGTGTGGGCATGAAAAGGTACTGCAACAAAACAAATAATTGATTTGAGATTTTAGTTTCAAACCAGATTACCAGTACCCTTCATCTTAAGTGGTTTCTAAACGGGGAAGAGTAAATATTTTGTCCACCACAAGAAGAGCAGTGCTAAGTTCACCACTTTTGTAGACTAAAGTCTTCACAACTAAACCTTGAAGCCTAACTAGTTGGATTGGCTACAGGAATTTTTTTTCATTGACCATTCAACAATCTCAAACACCATAGTTCAGCCTCTATCTTTAATGACCATATCTTTTTCTCTCAATATTTAACCTGTCTTTTTTTTCTGCTTCTCCAATCTGGAATTAACTTTTTCTCCAAAAGCAGTGCATTTTATAAGGTTATACTGCAATGACAAAACTATCCTTTAGAATGGAAAACCACCCCAAAACGAAGTAGCCAAACTTCTATTTTTTCTTGTACTTCAAGTTTGTGCTTTTTCTTAAGGGGTAATTGCCCAATCCTTCATTTCATTGAAGTAAGTCTGGGGCGGGGGCAACTTCTAAAGAAAATTCAGACATCATATCAGGAACAAGTTACATAATAACTCAACTTTGCAAAACCTAGACATCTCTTAGAACATTTCCTAGAGTATCTTCTCTTGGACTTGAAGGCTTTGTTTAGATTTATAAATGGCAAGGAATGGGAAAGGAAATGAAAAAATTACTAACAGATCACATTCTAACTTCATTCTTCCAGTAAGCTGAAAATGAGGTTCCTCTTTTTCATTTCTAGAAAAATGATTTTTTGCCTCTTTTTAGTTCATTGGAGACTGCTGGACCTTGGACTCCAACGTTTCCCAGAAGTCCCACATACCACTTGTACTTTGCATTTATTTCTCCAAGTTTGAAAATAATCGTTTTTTTATATTGATAAGAAGGAAGTAAAAAGTACAAGAAGGAGGAAGAGAATTCTTCCTTTAAGAAAGTGAGATAAAGGAAAGAAAAACAAAACTAATACAAAACAGCGTTCAAATCCCTTTTTATATCAGATAAAGAAACTCCAAAAGCAGAACCAACAAATAAGCGAATAAAACAATTTTATCCCAAAGCGTCTACAATGGCAAACATTGATCTTTGAAAATTGTAACCTTATTCTAAAATCATGCAAATACTTAGTTGTACACCTTCATCTCAACAACCTAATCTAAGATGTCAGTAAATCCTTTGATCTGCCTTTAATCATACAAATGACGTAATAAAAAAAAAAGTATTCTCTAGTATTCTTGAATGTTTAATTTAAAATCCCTTTAAGGCTAATATTCTTGAAATAGTCAAATGTCCACAACCAACTTTTTGAACAATGACAATGAAAAATAGCCTACATATTTGAAATTTTTTTTTTACCAAATATTATTTAGAATTACCTAAAAATCATCTGCTACAGACTACCATATCCCAGTAAATAAAATTACAGGTTGACTTCCACTATCATACCTCTTTCTGTTATGATTCCTGCAATTGACTTTTGCTCCCCAGGTTTCACAACCACCAATGCTCCAACATTATGTTGGGTCATCTGCAAAGGAAATGATTCACATAGTAAAATAAACCAAATCTTCTATGAGGCCACTAATCAAATCATTGTTATAAAAATTGGGACCAAATATGCATACCGACTTTACAGCATCATAAACAGTGTCATCTGTAGTGCACCAAAGCCAGGATCCATCGGCACTTTTACCTTTTCCTTTCAAGATATCTGCAATTGTGGTGTGCTCGAATCCATGTTCTTCCATGCGAGCAGTTGTAACAGACTGAAACCGTGAAAAAGCAGCAGGCTGCAATAGGGGATTCACCATGCGAATTCGTTGCAGAATTGCATCTTTTACCATAGTGCCATGTGATAAAAACACTCGCAATCCTCCTTGCATTTCAACTGTCTAGTAAAGATACAGTCATTCCTCATTGAATTGGAATGAAATTTGGTTCAGAAGATCAGTTCTAATGTTCTATATAGGAATAACAAGTTAAGTTATAGATAAAAACTTGCACAAGAATCAACCACATGCAAATTAGACAAATCACTTGGAAACGCATTTCAGAATTGGATAACTCTAAGAGAGTGGCAAGCACTGAATACATAAAAGTATTAACTCATTGTATAATGAACATTTACTTTGAAACATTTAAGATGAAAAGAAGTATCAAGATATCACTTTGTCCTAGTTGATAAAAAAAAAATCTTTTTATGAAGCATGACTACATGGATTTCAAACTTACACAGATTTCATGGGTTCTTCAGAAACAAAAAGGAAAGAGAAAGAAAGAAGGAAAAAAAAAAAAAAGAAGGTAAGAGGTTCTTCGTATTAAATTGTGGAGCTGATAACCCGATGTCTTTCTGAGTGTGATCTTCCGTGAGGAAGGTAAGGTTACAAATATATCAATCAATATTAGTATTTCCATTTAAACAAACTTGACCCAGAATAAGAGCACTGTAACTGACTGAATTATGAGACTTGGTCTGGACTCTGGATTCAGATCTTAGGATCCATTTGATTCACTTCATTCTCTTGACGAAGAAACGAAATCTCAAATTTGGAGGAGGAAGAAACCTATTTTTCATAGAGATGATTACATTTATGTGAAAATTAAATAATTTATGAAAAATAACGTAAGAATATCACATTAGGTTGTGAAGATGATAACCCAAGATCTTTGTCAATTGTGAGTATTGTCTTTCTAAGAACAGCCAACTGGGGTAGTCTCATCAACTCAACATAAGGGTCCACATATAATTCCTTGACAATCTAAAGCCACAAAAAGCACTGAAACAAACTAATTCACGAAACTTGGTCTGGGTTCAAATTTATGATCCATTTGGTTCACTCCACAGACACCTGACAAAGAAATGAAATCTCAAATTTGAAGAAATAAGATTTTCTGGGTGAATAGCCATTACATCTGTAAGTACCAAGAAATGAATAGAATCAATTAGTTACCCATAACAATTAACAAATTGCTACTGTTATCTGGGTATTCATTAATTTACACACAAAAAAAAAAATGGGGACGTTGAGGAGGGTGGACTAGATAAGCTAAGGTATATAAAAGGGTTTTTCTCAAAAATAATGGACGAGTTGAAGAATTCAGACAACGAAGACGGAGAAAACAAAGCCTACCAGAGAAGGTGAGAGTTTACTTAGATGGGCGGCGGCGAGACCGGCGAATTCGGATCTAGATAGGCACGATGTGTCAGCCCTAAGACACAGAAAACAGTATTTGATTTTGACTTGCTTCCTTTTCGTAAGAGGGGCCCTCTTTAAATTCGGATAATTTATTTATTTTATTAGTTGTGATCATTGCTTACGTGTATTACCTCAACTATTTTCTTTTTTTTATTCTCTGGCCAAATAAAAAGTAGTGACAAAAAAAATGATAAATAGAATATCAAATCAGAATAATAATTATTTACATTATATATATATGAAATCTTTGCATTCACTTTTTGAGTAGATGTTATTAATGTTTATTGTTTTTGAGGTTATTAAAACAATTAATATTATATTAATGGAAGGTATTTTAGTAAAATTACTAAACACCCAAAATCTATCTTTTTCCTAAAAAAATTCTTTTTTCTCTCTTCAACCTCTATGATAGAAAAATAAGATATCAGGATTTCTTTTTCTTTCTTAGAGCTAATTTAATCCATCGAAATTTAACAATAAATCAATTTATCATATTCATTTTGATTTTTTGGAGTTCATCAAACATTAGAAATAAGATTATATAAATTACAAACTGATACACAATATTCATAAGCCGGTGTTAAAAAACAATTGTTGTCTGAAATACTTTAAACTTGAAATATAGTTATTGATTTATAGATCTGCAAATTTTTTCACAAATTACAACATTGGCTTAAACATGAATTGAACACTGGCCATGATTATGTGTCAAAATTAGTACATCTTACTGACTTGCTATTTTCTAGTTTTCACTCTAGCTAGTTTGTTTTAGTTTGAATAAGTTAATCTCTTTACTTGATAAAATAAATTATTATGAGGTAGTTGTTACATTAGTACAAGTTGTTACTAGTTAGTGGCAATATCTTAGGAGTTGAATATGTAGATTTTGTTATTCATATTTCTTATATATAGTTATATTCAGTGCTCTATGTTAATTTCAGAGCAAGAAATATATCTTTCTCTTGAGAGAGTGATTTCTGCAACCTGCTTTTCTTGTTTCAATTTTTTGTTATTGTGGAGTTTAGCACAAGGGTATTCTAGTTATCACGTTGCGGTCATCAATGCTTTTGTGCATTTCAATTCTATCAGCTAAAGCCTCTAAGATTGTATATAGCTGAATTATTGCCTTAGAACTTGAAATTCGATTAGCATCTTGATATATAGGTGTGATGGTGATCATTTTTTCAATTGGGGTGGTTGTGTTTATAAATCCATTCAATTCATCAATTACCAAATAATTTTTCAAAGTTGGTATATTTGGGACCGAGAATGGAACTTTTTAGAGTTTTGCAACATGAATAGAAGCATTGACTTTGCTTGAAGAAGAACGAAGAATATGAAGTTTGTATTTGTATAGAAGCCATTAATGATTAATTGTGAGAAATTTGATTTTTTTTTTTCTATTTAGTTTAATTTTTCTGTAAGTGAAATTCTTGTGGTAGAATGAAGGTAGAGAAAGGTGAGTGGCGGGTATTTTATATAAACGAACTAAAATAGAAGGTAAGGCATCGGTCAATTGAGAGAATTTTATGATAAATTGATTTATTTTTAAGTTTTGGTAGATTAGATTAGCTCCAAGAAAGAAAAAGAAACCTTGATATCTTATTTCTCTACCATGGAGGTTGAAGAGAAAGAAGAGGGAGAGAATAAAGAGATTTTTCTAGGAAAAAAAGATCTTGGATCTTGAGTCTTTAATAATTTTATTAACATGTCTTTTAGTTTAAGTAGTTATTAAAATATAATATTAATTTTTTTATCCATCTTAATAAGTAGACATTGATAACCTCCACTCAAAAGAGTGTATGTTAGGATTTCCCTATATATATCTTTGGTTTGCTTGGATTATATTCTTTTTTTTTGTTTACCATGAAAGGGGTCTGCTATGAATAATAGGTTTCATTTATTAAAAAAAAGTAAAAATTATAATTAATTAAAAATTAGAAAATAAGATTGTGTAACTTGTTAATTTTAAAAATTATTAAAAAACACTTTCAATAAGTTTTTTAAAAATTTTACCAAAAAAATAAGTTTTTTAATGTCCGTTAATTATCTCTTATTTTGGAAATAATCATTTTTAAAATAATGAAAAAACACCAAGATAAAAAATGAGAAGTTTGTTCCACTAAACAGATTTAAACCCTCTTATGAAATGAGAAAGTATCTCAATTTTTAAATAAATATAATGTTATATCTATCTATACTATTATAAAAACTAGAAAACTCTTGTAGTTTCCTACTATATAATATAAACATATTTTATTATTTAAAAAATAATTTAAATTACTAAAATCAGTCAAATTACTTAATAACTATTAAATAATAATCTCTTCACTTTCCCACTTTCCTACTCTCTCCCACCATCCCTCTCTCTCACCCTCTCACTCTCTCACTCTCTCACTCTTTCCCACCCTTTTAATATATAAATATTTTTTTATTAAATTAAATTAAGATTACATATATACAGAACACTAATGCGTGCAGGCCACTAGTGAAATCTATTAACAATCAGTGTAAGATTAATATTGTGAGTAACTTTTTGTAACATAAGTTTTTAGTGAATCTCACCCATAGATTGGAAGACGTCTTTATATAAATCAAAATCACCAAATTTGTGATTTTTAGTTCTTAAAATGAACAATTTATGAAATTTTAAAATATAAGAAATTTTGAGTTATTAGATAAATTGAGAGATATAATTATTCACATCAATAGGTTATAATGTAATATGACACCGGTTTTTCTACCAATTCAAACAAAAAGGAGGAAATTAATTTAATCAGCTTATTTATTTAATTCTCGTAAACAAAAAATCATAAATCAATCCTTATCATTAGCAATGAATCATGATTATATATACATATAAATTATATATATATAATCATAGCAACAAATACTAAGAGAATGTCAATAACAATAATTAGGAAATAGTTTTCATGTTAATTTCTCAATTCAAAATTCAAACTTAATTAACCATAAAGAGAACAAATACAGTTAATAACATAGGAAATTGGGTTGAATGATATGCATAATGATTGCAATAACTACCAAGAAGTCAATAACAAAATCAAAAAATCTCATATTGGAATTCCACCATGTAAGTAAATTTTCGCGTTATTTGTATTGTTTTGTCTCATTTTTTGTGAGAATCTCCTATATAATATTATTAATGATATAAAACTGATGTTGAATTTGATGTGTGTGATTTACATAATAAGCTTTTATAATCTAAAGGTGAAATTCGAAAAAAAACCATTTTCATACAAAATTATTGACAATGTAAGATTGAATTTATCTTACTCTAGTGTTACTTGAATTCCCCTTTCGCCCCCCCCCCCCCCCCCCCCCCCCCCCCCCTCACACACATATATATATAAGGGAACCTAACATATACCACAATATGTGTGGTTATGAATGTCCACATTTAATTTTGGACAAAAAACCACATATTTTGTAGCAACACATAAAACAGTAAGGGCAATTTAAAATTTTTACAAGAACTCAAAAGTTTCAATTTTTTATGCACCACAATTAATTGATTTTCCTATTTTTTTCTATCCCATTCCTTTTTCATGAATGCATTCTCTTCCTCTATGTTGTTCATCATTTCATTATGTAAAATTAGTTTTAAATAGTACTATACAGGATTACCCCATTCCTTTTTCATGAATGCATTCTCTTCCTCTATGTTGTTCATCATTTCATTATGTAAAATTAGTTTTAAATAGTACTATACAGGATTAAAAAATAAGTACAATTAAAACTCTTAAGTAACTGCATGTTAATACAATATTAACTTAGACCCATTTAACTTAATTAGGCGTAAGACTTTTATATAAATAGAAACTCAACCCTAAATGAAGGTAAGCTCTATTTCTAAAATTCTTTTACTTCTCTCTACATTCAGGCACATATTGACTAGAACTTCAGAGAGGACTTCAGACATTGCTTGACCTCCCATTCCTCTTATATATTTTAGGTCTACCAAATAACACCCGAGAAGACCTCTGAGCTCGGAGGACCACACCTGGAGGTCTACCAAAAAACATATGAGAAGACTTTGTGCTAGGACCATTTTTGCATTAATAGAGCTTAAGGTTCCAAGACCATCCATGCAGGTCTATTAAAAAGCAAGCAAAGAAATCTCTCGACCACATTACCAGCTCAAACAAATTTTACATTAACATTGGTGCCAACCATGAAAACCCATATAATTTGAGTTTTTTTGAATCTCACTCAGCTCTTTAATTCAAACAAGATCACACGTATAGACCTCTATACAACTCGTCCAAACCACTATAGCTCGAGCATAATTTCTTCACCTGCAGAGATCCTTGCTCACTTCCATACGGTCTCTCCACAACAACAATTAGGGGTGTCTATATGAAGGATTGGCATTAACCTATTTGGGTAGCCTTTTAAATTGACCTAGCGAACTGGTTGGAAGGGAAATCGGGCCGAGTTGTCATCCAATTTGGCCTAGCAGGTTATCAGCTTGGGTGGTTAGCAAGTGTTCAGCTCACCCATAGACTTCAAAGACCTGTCCAACTCAACAGTGGAACTCGGTTTAGGCCTAAAGCCAAGCTCACCCAAATGGCTTAGCCCACCAATTTAGAACATACAATCCAGCTGCCTTGTTGGGATAGTTTATTATTCAATCCGAATATGTTTTGGATCAACTAAGTAATTATTATGGATTACATATAAAATGATGCCCGATGAGACTCCTTGGACATAATTGCTGAAAATCTATTTTATATATATCTCGAGCTCGAGTTAAGACAACGAAAAATGTTTTATTTTTTTTGTTTTCGCGAGAGTAAGAACGTAAATAAATGTATGTTTAGACTTAATAATTAATCGGAATTGCTTAATATTATTATTACTTAGGGGTTATGTGCTTTCCATGGTCCGCACTAAAATGTCGCAAGGAGGCGACTTTGCATTATAAATACCCCAAGTTATATATTTTCACTACATTTGACATGTAAACAAAACAATTAAATAATACACCATGATTTAACTATTTAGGTATGATTTATGAACTCGTCTAACCATTATAATTGTAAGGCCATCACAAGAGATGAGCATGATCATTGACTTAACAGGGTAATTTGCATGTAGTGGCATGGTAGACTACTGATTCACCTTGCCCACACTCTGCAACTTACAACTCGGGATCCAACTACTAAATTGATTTACCAGTAAAGCATGATCGATTGCCGGAAAGTACAGGAAAATATTTCAGAGTGAAAAACCAAGTAAGGAAACCCATTTAACCTTTCGGTGCCAATGCCAAAGAGGCCCTCCTAAGAGTCATTCCAGCCTTGCCTGGTG
Organism: Quillaja saponaria; assembly: GCA_029379385.1. Taxonomy (NCBI): domain Eukaryota; kingdom Viridiplantae; phylum Streptophyta; class Magnoliopsida; order Fabales; family Quillajaceae; genus Quillaja; species Quillaja saponaria. The sequence goes on from CM055612.1 coordinate 20,909,261, forward strand.
AAAACCTAAGTAAAGAAGCTTGCATGACGTTCGAGTGTCAACACCAAAGAGGCCTGCCCAAGAGTCATCCTGACCTTGCCTGGTGTTCATAGAATGGTAAGCGAGGTCTATAGGGCACAATTCCAATGCCCAAACTATTATAGGTCAGTCCCTAGGGATTACAAGACACTATGATGTGTTACTCCCTGCTGGACTCTAAAATACGAACCTTTTTCGACGAGGTAAGACCTGGGAAGAGAGCCTAGTTGGTGGACAAACCAACCTGTTAGACCACGCCCTTAACTAATTCGTTATGTCAGAGCAATAAGGGGTTGACTCGTGACCTAGGTCTAGGCTAGGTTAGAAACTGACTTGTTAGACCATGCTTGGACAAGGACCAAGATAAAGAAAAATAAGACCAACTGCAAGCTAGATAAAATGGCTCAACCTGGAAGGACAAGGATCAAGGACCACGATGCTCGCCCTTCAATACCCAAAGCCAATAAATATCTTCCTGAGGAGATATGGTTGGGAAAGACTCAGTTGCCCTCATAAAACAGATGTGATCCCTTTGAGACTATAAGATAAACACCCAACAAGCAAGGGGGTACATAAATCTATTGATAATAGGTAAGGTGAAAATTTTGTCTCCTAAACACAAGAATGAGTACTCGGGTCTCTAAAAATACAATAAATACATCTGGGATACGACCTTGAGCACATGGTCAGAACTCTGAAGAAAGTCAAGGTCCAAAAGACCATAAAATGCACAAAGCCTATCAAGGCACAACCTCCACTCAGGCAGAAGAAACGCAATTCAAAAAAACTAGAAGCTCATGACTATGAAAGGCTCACCGAGCTCACCAAATGCAAGCATCCCCATAATCTCATGATGTGCAAACACTACCCGAGTACATGATAGAGATAGGAGCTTCCTGATCTTACAGTTAAGCAAATGAGATCCCCGGTACTTGAGAAAGGTAAATTAGAAAAGTGAAGAACCCTTACAAAGCTCATAAGATACACATCCACAATAGACAAGACCAAACATTCATCCAAAAAGTAAGTCATATAAAAAATATAGGAGTACAAAGCAAAGGAACAAACACCAAATTCGAGAAAATATTCCTAAAGCTAAATTACAAAAAAGTGATCAGGCCCTGAACCAACACTTGCTCGACTCCCAACTCAGCAGTTGTTTAACATTCTGTATCTCTTGAGCAGCCTCTAACTCTCTCCATAGGCCATAAATCTCAAACATCAAAATAGTAGCCCTCTCCACAAATCCCCCAAGCTAGAGTGTCAGCTTCCACGGTCAGCTTCTCAGCTCTTTCCAGCTTAGCATGTACTTCCTACAGCTTCTACCTCCCTAGTACATACCCTCGTAGAGCCTGGGACGTTAGAGAGACGCAAAATGAGAAGGATGCACATTTTAGTAGATGAAGGGTCTAGCCTCAAAGTTACTGCCACGATCTCGACCTCATCATGCACAGGGCTCAGTAGTTCCCTCTAGATGAACTTTGATACCTTCATCATGCTCGTGCTCGTTTGTTTGCGGTCTTCGGTCAGCTCCCCATAATCTCAGCATCCGAAGCAGGCCAATTAACTAGGCTATTTGCATAAAAACAAACAAATTTGTATAAGGTTAGAGGTCTAAAAATAAACTAAAATATTAATTTCAGATCTCTACTTGTCCTCAGCATCGAGATCCAATCACTCATAAATTGAATGCTGTCCTAATAATAATTTAGGTCAAATACCTCCCCAAGCTAATTAAGTTGCAAAGTACAAATCCTCGTAACACACTCCACCTGCCAAGGGTTCAAGAAAGGTTATGGCTTATCTCGGTATTCAGATTCCCCTAAACATGGTTGAAACCACTAGAAATCTCATTCCTCATGAAAAAGAACCGTGATTTCCTCCTTCCATTGTTGTTGGGATTGTTGGCAAACAAAGGCTTACTAATCGCGATACAAATTCATCCTCAACCAATGCCCTAAATATAAAAAGATCCTTGAAAGCTGTCAAAGAAAGAGGGAAGTTGTGTTCCTGACATAAACTCAAGTACCCAATGACAAATCTATTCCATACAGGATAATCTGAGTTGGGCAGATGCCACGGCATTGCAAAAGTGAATGGCAAAAGGGTGAATGGGAAACCTAAGTCCTGCATTAAACAGACCATCGTACAAGCACACAAGAGTGGATTGAGTGTTAAAAAGGCACAACCTACCAGGGATCATAAGCTCAATCCTCCTTCCATTGACCACGACGAAGCAATCTACCATCCTCGTTATAATCCCCATAACAAATTCCACACTCTAGACCAAACCAAGCCTAGGTCGGGAAACAGGGAGAACTCGATCTCCTAATCCTCACTAAACTCCTTGGAGTCCTAGCTGAAATCAACATCTTCCTCATCTCCCCGAGCATACCACATTTCCTCACTGAGCCTTATCGAAGTTCCCGATAGCATCACCTAATGTCCTCTTACTGGATCGAGCAACCTTGAAAAAGGCTCGACCATAGTCATCGCACTACCCCAAAATTCAAACCACCTATTGGTTCGGTTCGGATAGTGATAAAATTTTGAAACGAACCAATTTTTTTAGATAATAAAATTTACGAACTGAACCGAACCGAAAATAGGCATAACCCGAAATTACCTTAATCGAAAAAATATGAGTAGTTTGGTTCGGGTATTCTGTTACCCAAAATTTATCAATATTCACTAAAATTAATTTGAAAATTATATTTTTTTTGTTTTTGAATCTCATACTTTTTTAAATTCATTAGTTATTATAAAATAAAATTGCAAAAAAAATAATATATCAACATATTCAACACAAATAAAATATAAAATGATAAATTAACATAACAATACATTAAAAATAATAATTTTTTTTTAAATTACATATTTTGATTTTCGGGTAACCACGGGTATCCATGTGCACTCTACCTCATTGCTCTTAACCGAACCGAAAATAATGGGTATTAAATTTAACTACCCGAATCGAACCAAATATAAGTAGTTTGGTTCGGGTATTCAGTTTTTTCGAATTTCTTGCACAGCCCTATCCCTACCCCTACCCCTGATTTAGTTTGTTACAAAAAGAAAAACCTCAAAAAAGGAAGCCTATAAAAAAGAATACCGGGAGGAGAAAGTGAGGCACCAGACATCAAAATAGTAAAAGTCTAGAGGGAGTGAGAAGATGAGCCGTAAAAAAAAGGCTCTTATACCTTAACCACCCCGAAAAACGTACCCACTTATCGATATGGTGTTCATTAAATACATACTCGACCTGGTGCATTGAAATTCGAGCCCGGATGCTAAAATGAACCTCGATCTTCGAGATTCTCAAGCTTTTTTTTTGGAGGACTGCTGTTAATACAATATTGACTTAGGTCCAAGACTTCCATAAATAGGAACTCCCTTCCTAAGTGAAGGTAAGTTCTCTCTTTAAAATTCTTCTACTTCTTTCTACATTCAAAAACATACTAACTTCAGATTTGGAGATGGAAATCGGGTAATGCTCGTCCTCCACTTCCCCTTGTATATTGCAGGTCTACTGAAAAGCACCCAAGGAGACTATTGAGTTTGGACCATTTTTGCATTATGAAGGCTAAGGCTCCGAAATCACCCATGTAGATCTACTAAAAAGCAAGCAAGGAGACCTCCAGACTAGATTACCAACTTGAACAAATCTTGCATTAACATTATCTGAATTTGATGCTTTTCGTAAAAAATTAAAAAAATCCAAAATTTGGTTAGCAGTATTTTTTACTTTCCTCATTGACGATTTTAATTTTATGCTATTTGAAATCAAAGAAATCCTCATGTAGAGAATTAATGTCACTGTCTACCACTTTTTAGGCTATTGGACTACTTGTTTGATTTCAGTGGAGAAAAAGATGAGTTCGGTATATACAGGGATACAGAAAGATGAAAGCTACTGGGTTAGTTTGAATAACAAAAAATGAAAGGAGGGAGGGAGAAGAAAAAAACGGTTGCACGCTATATGAGATGCTTAGAAATGAAGATTGTTATTTATTTAAAATTATTGATATGCCCTTAGATTAATTTATTTTAACTATTAAGAATTGTGAATTTTTTGTCCAAAACTAAACGTGGACATTGACAACTTACACATAATTCAATTATACTATACTAAAAACCTATATACCCTTATGATGTGCTCCTAAGTTTTAGTTAATTTTTAATTAAAAAAATCTTATAATATCCATGTATTCAGTTATTCATCATTTTTTATGAAGGAATTTTTATGTTATTTTACAACAAAATTCAATTTAAAAGAAAACAATAACTACTTACCACTGCAACAATTCTATTATTATATAAATACTGAATTTTCTCCTAAATCAATTATCCAATTTTATTTCTCATTCAACTGTCACTTATCTTATTGAATCAATCAAATGAAATATCATGTGAAGAATTTGGTTTATGAAGGAAGAGAAAATAATAGCTTCGATGTCATGGATGATGTACTGTGTTGTTAATTCTTCAATTTTCAACAAATTTATACTATATAATTCACTAGCTTTCACCATTTAACCCTCACAGACTTCCTTCATCTCTACTTGAAACCCTCCATCTTTTCTTATTTATCACATTTCAGTTACTTTCTTTCTTCGTACCTTTAAGTTTTGACAATCAAATTCATTAATGTCAAACCAAAAGGTCTTTTTTTTTTTTTGTTTCAAAAAGAATTGATCCATTAGATTAAACCCAATCATAATAAAAAAATGATGCAACAGCACTTAAGATAGTATTCAATAATAAATAAATAAAAAACTTCACGTGGCAGTAGTTTAGGAGTTGATGTGGCGGCTGCTAATGCTCTCAGGATTAATTATATAATATCATATAAATTAGATTATTTGGCATTCACACGTGTTATAATTTTATTTATGAGACCAATTTTCTAATCTCACAAAAAAAATCCCCACTTCGTATATACTTTGTATAGGTAAATCTAATAAGATGAAATGTATGATTTGCATCCTTTCTTAGGATATAAATTCATTAAATAATATAAATCTTACCATATGACTATTCTTCACACTAAGTAAGTGCTTACTGTAAAATTATATGAAATTTTATTTTTAAAAACTTCATCTTTTAAGGTGTATAAACTGATTACATTTACATGTTCATTTTTCATTAAAACTAGAAGGTTAGAACCAAATCTAACATTTTAGTTGGTTTTCCATGTAAGTTACCATTACATTTATGAACTTGAAAATCCACCTCTCTAAGGTCTTTCATATCACATTCAATTTTTAGGGGATCCATCAATTTCTCCTTAACTTTCTTGTGATAATGCTTCATTTTTATTCACTTTGAGAGGAAACCATCCCATTGATATTTCTAATATCAATATAAAACCGACCACTTACGAAACTGCCATGAGAAGATTAATAAAACTGACTTCCCTTTAGTAGGAGATGAGAGCATTGATACTTGACATGCACGACTGGACAAAGCCCTTGAACTTGCTCAACTACCACTGAAGTGTTGTGAACAAATAATTAGAAGGACATGCCAGAACTCATTGAAGATTGTCTTGTGGAGGATCCTAAATGCTCGAGTCACATAACTAAATCCACATTGGGTTCTTTCCTGCGTCAACATAGTGTTACATGCATAGTCATTGTCACATGTACATGATAGAACGTATATTCAATGAATATAATCTATATTCACTAATTATATATTTCAAAGTAGCAATGATGAAATTTTAATTTTAATTGCTTATTTTGACTCTCATTAAACTTCAAAAAGAAAAAAAGGAATTGGCTTTCATACCTGTTACTCATTAGTGAATTTAATCATCAATTTTAATACAAATTTTTAAGAAGTGCTTTATTTATAAAAAAATTTATTATTTGTAGTATTCCTTTTATTATGTCTTCTAACTTTTACTCATCCCATTCTTTTGTTTTGAATCAATATTTATTTTATTCATTTATTTGTCAGCATACAACATTTATACATTATTAATAAATAAATAAATAAAATACACCTATACATTATTAATAAATAAATAAAAAATGTCACATATCATTAACACAAACTACAACTTATAACTTATAATATTAATAAAATAAACTAAATATTAAAATCATATTTAGTAATATTATATAAATTTATGCATCTACAATAAATCGAAAAGTATAATGGCTTGTTTATTCAATATGTTTCAGCATAATCACGGGCCACAAAAGGAGCAACTCCTGGTCCTGGACTTTAAATCAACCTAAATTGACAGTCAGTCTCACTGTAGGAAGACAAATTAGTTGGAGATGGCGAAAAGGATGAGCTGAATTAGTGTTTTAGGATTTTAAATTTGACTTTAATTAAATTACTAAGATTTTTAAGTACATCATCAGTCGACCATTTAAATTTTCCCATGCATCCTTTTTAACACAGACGGTCATAAATGCATAATCTTGACCACAGAATAAAGCAGTGTTCATCAATGATACATACTCTATTTGAATTCTCCAAGGACTGTTTGATATATAAGAATAATCATTCTATTCAATGCATGAAATCGTAGAATGAACATTTTTTTATTTGGTATATCTTTAATCTCAGAATACTAATTCTATTCCGGTCATTTTAATTCATAAAAGTAAGAATCCTAACACTTACCTAAGAGGGTGGGATTGCTCATTCTTATTTCTATTAAATTGGTTTAGTTCAATTAAATGACAAAAAAATTATTTTATCACATAAAATAAATAATTAAATAAAAATTAAAAAGTTGAATAATAAAAAAATAATATTATAAATATATAAATTAAATAATAAATATATTTAATTTAGTAAAATACAAAAATAACTTTCATATCACGTTAAATAATATAAAATCATATAAAATATAAAAATAAAAAAATCAATTTATTTTAGTCAAATAACAAAAATACCTTTCATATTATAGTAAATAATATAATTATTAAATTAATAATTAGTTAAGTAATTTTAAACTAAAATATTAATATAAATAAATAATAAAAATAAGAATTAACAAAATAAATATAAGTAATAATAATAGTAATAATTAATAATAATAAATAAATATATAATATTTTTTTTTAAATTAAGAAATATATATATTTCATAAATTATGTTATATTTTTATTAGTTTGTCTATTGAGAGATATTTTTATCATTTTAGCATAATTTATATATTATTTCATATCTAAAAACTAGAATGAAATGATTATTCCTCTCTAATATTACTAAATAATAGAATAAAATAATTATTCTATTCCCATTCTTATTGCTATTCAAATTTTACAAAAAACATTCATGCATACCAAATTAGCCTAAGAACTTTCTAATCACAATACATCTCATAACCCCAGAAGGAGAGTATTTCCACTTCTTTCGTGGCTGAGAATCAACATAACAAATTAAATCAGAAAGATAAATAACAAACAAACACACTCCACGCACGCCAGAGAGAGAGAGATAAAGAGCAACCAGCTAGTTTTTCGTGCTCCTCCTTCGTAATATAGGCTGCAGTAAACCCTTTACACATCAGGACGATACTACCATCATAAGCTTCAGATACACGATGACTGCACCAAATTGAAGAGGCAAGTATAAAGGAAAAAGTGTCACAGACAGATAATCAACCATGACGAAGTAAAAGAAGAAATCTAAAGACTCATAGAAACAAGATGGAACCCATTTATTTGTCCGTGGGTAAGTTAGCAGCCCCAAAAAGGGATTTGGACCGGCAGCTAACTTTATGGGCCAACATCTGTGGAAAACAGAGAGGGCCACTATTTTTCCTGTGACTACAAATTGGAAAATAGTGTTTAAGCCATAAGGTGACAAGAAATGACTCGTGGCTGGTTTAAAAAGAGTAAGCATATTGTCCAAAAACATCAAGATTACATTGTTGGCATATTGAATAGAAATTAGATTCCGAGGGCTTCTTCTTTGCTCCCGCAAGATTGAAACAAGGAAACTAAATATTCAATACCAAAAGGAAGCTGAAAAGAACGCGAAGAAAAAGAATAACACAAAGAAAAGAAGACAAATTGTATAAGCAGAACATAATTATATATTTCTTTAGTCAGCCTATTCATGCTAGCCCAAGAGAACAGTAAACAGTTCAATATAAGGCAGATAAGTAACCAAATTGAAAGTGAAAACAGGGGGTCTCTTACCTCTGATGCTGGGTGGATTCCAAAGTGCATCAAACCGTTGAAATAAATAAAAAGTCTCATAAATCCTTCAATTCAAGAGATAAACAGGCAGGAGAAAATCTATTATTAAATGAGACTCAAACAGTGAATTGTATACCAACAAAGATTCAAAAATGTATATGAATAACCTAGAAGCTGAATTAACATCTACAACAAAAAATAATCACAAAATTCATGTACGATTGTCGTTATGTGTGACGTCCCTTGTAGTTTTTGTTGGAAATATTCTTATTAAGTTCCATATTGTCATTTGTTACTGAATGATGCATATGAAAGTCACTCCAAACACAGCCCTTGAACTGTTCGTGGTTGATCATTTCTATACAAAGTCTCAGACAAGAAATTTATTTTATTTAATGCCTACACCAGAAAAATAATTAATAATGTTGAATAACTTCGTTTAACATTCCTATTAAACACTAACTTAGAGGACCCAAGAAATTCCAGTAGGTCCTTCATGCCTCCCAGAAACTTTTCTTTGTCTGATATCTATTCCAAAATAAGTTGAGAGCAGACTGTTTGGAAAGAAAGCAACAAGGAATTTGGAAAAACTTAAATTCCCGACCTAATCTAGTCAGAAAGATGTTCCTAGAAAAGAACTAGTAATAGATTCCTGGAAAAGAAACCAGTCCCACAAAACACAAGAACTAATACTAGATTCCTAGAAAAGAAAAAACAAAAATAGCGAGATGTAGGCTATTGAATGAAAAAGATGTTCCTAGTTGACGATAGTTCTTTATCCTTTCACGTGGATAATAATTAAGGATGGAACCCTAGGAATACCATAAATTATTAAGCTGCAAATCACAAAGTAAAAGTTGAAATTATTTATAAAATAAAAAATAAAAAAACTTGTCAAAGAGTAATTCCAGTCACCCATCAATGCAAAACACAAACTAAATAACAGTGCCAAATTTACATAGTCACTTACCTAAGATAACTCTCGCTTCCTCCTTCGCTTTCTATCCCCGAGACAGCAGTCAAGTAGATAGTAGAATGTGGTAGCACTTTTCTCTCTGAAATGTGGTAACAATATTTTACTTCCTTTTCTTTCTCAAAGTAAAAGTAAAAAAGAAATCATAACAAAAACCCTAATACAATTATCAAGAAGCCCCCTATCCATTTAAAAGTAGTGACAGACGTTTTTGAGTAAATTTTAAAGGCACTGTCAAAACCATAATACAAATTCTACCTATTTCAATAGAAAAGGCAATGGCTACACATCCAAAATCAATCAGTATGTCATTCTAAACTTAAAAATCCAAACAAAGATTCACAGGATATCATTCTAAATCAATTCAAAGAAACAATTAATCTAGAAAGCTTCCACCCACAGTCACAAGGAGCCTATAAAATCCTACGGTCTACAATGTTAGAATAGAGAGAGAGAATGCTCACCCTTCCCTCCTTTCCTCGATCTTCGTTTTCTTTGAAACCAATCTATGAGAATTGCAGTTGTTATAATTAAATAAATTTTATTTTATTTTTTAAAATTGATTATTAATAACATTATAAATTTATATTTATTATTTCAAAAGAATTATATAATGTTAATTTTTAAAGAAACATTTTATTATTTATTTTTTAATTTTAATTTTGAATATTATATATCTTTTTTATTTAAGCAAAAAACAATTAAAATTTAGCATCAATATCAATTATTTACTTGATTTAAACATATATTTGCTCATCAATATTAATTATTTACTTGATTTAAACATATATTTGCTCAATTTTTTTTCACAATGAGAAATGAAGAAAGCATTCAAAATGTTAGTCACTAAAATTGTGATACTCTGATAGTTTAATATATATCTTAGAATGTTTGTACGTGACTTATGTGTATAGGCAAATAAAAATTTATGCAAATTAGATTTATAGTGAACAAATATTAGTGTATATATATATATATATAGATATATACGTGTATAAAATAATAATTATATACTAGAAATTTGATTGACTTTGATTTTAAATCTTTTAAATTTTCTCCATATATATCTTTTTTGTTAAGTGTGAAATATAATATGTACAAAGAAATTACAATAATATATATATATATATATATAGATATATATATATATATATATATATATGTATAGAAGTATAATGGTAGGAATTATTTACACCACTAATAAAAACTTTTGACCCTTGACTTAGGAGATTTTTTTCTCTCCTCCTTGCTTTATTTTCTTGCTGACCGAAGGGTGGAAAAGCTTCACTCCACCGCCTTTTACTTTTTCCTTTCTATTTTTCTCAGCCGATTTCTTTTGCTTTCCTTTCTCTCTTTATGGCGTCACTTTGAGGTTCCTTAATAGAGTTAGAGATGGTGAAATTTTTTTTTGTTGTGGCGAAAGGAAGGTGTGAGGTATTCCTCCTTTCCTTTTTCTTACTCTAGCTTGTTTTCTTTTTGCTTGTGCTGCCGTATATGTGCTCTGTTTTACACCAAGAAAATCTCAGCCATGTATGAAAGAAATTATACCCGTGAGCTTCAAGGTTTCGGGTGTTGAGGTGTGGCCGTGTAAGAGTTCGTAAGCTAGTTAAAAAGAGAGGAGTGTGTCACCGGGCTGTCTTGGTTTGCTTCCCCTATTTTAGAAGGGGGGGTAGCAACTTGATTTTTGTAGGAATTTTAAGTCTAGAATTTGTACCAGTACGCCTAGTTCAATGGCTTGAAAGGAATCTATTTCATAGATTATTGATACATTTTGGCTTAAGTGAAAATCTGAACCTTGTTCTAATTGAAGTCTATTGCTCCTCCTTACTGCAAGTGGTACTAGTTTGTCTATGTCTCCTATTGGTTACAGAGTCCATTCATTTTAATTTTTTTTATAACTAGATTTATCAAGTCTGCCACCACGTTCATGCCTTGGTATTACTTCTTTTTGTATATAAGTGATATTTTGAAATCAATTTTAGAAAGAAAGTCAATTCCCAACCAGTTTCATTTTCCAAAGAAAATATAGTTATAGTAGGATTAGGACTGAATATGTGGATGTTTGTTACTTTTACCAAGGATATAAGCATTGAATTTTTTTAATGGCCGGAAATTGGCAATTGAATGTTTAGTATTATTGGTTGGTCTATGCAATTAAGTGTGAAATTTAGAAAGATATATGAAAAGGGGAAGATTAGTTGTCCTACATGTTAAGGGGTATAGGATTTGTGACTTGTGAATATATATATATTCGGAGTCTCTAATACAAATACCATAGTGATCTCTTTTATTTCTTGAAGGAAAAATATATGTATGAAAAATGAGTATGCGTGAGATCAAAATGTTAATGTGGATGGTGACACTTTTACATAACTAAATTAACTCTAAAGCTAAGGTTTGGAATGAGTAATATAGAATTAATAAAATTGTGTTGATTAAATGAGAGTGGATATATATGCACATATATTCATAAATTAGAATAAACGAGTTGCCCTTACGGTGTTTATTGAAAAGCCTCAAAGAAACTATTTGTAGGAAATTGAAAAGAATTTGATATATTTAAATCTTGTTGGCTAAGTGTTAATTAAATTTGACTAAGAATTCTAAGAACAAAGAGTAAAAGATTATTGATTAAGTGATTAAGGAAAAAGGAATATTGGAACTTGATTAAATGAATATTGAAATGTCATGATTCAAGTCCTTGGTTGGTTTTAAAAGATTAACTTAACTTGAATTTTACCCTTAAAATGTGGCTAATATCAAATTAAGAAATTAATATTGATTCCCTTGATATGCATATATATAAAATATATACATATAAAACGAAATCATAGTTATCCTCAAAGTAATTATTAAAATGCCAATAAGGAGTTTAGTTTTAAAGAAATGCATAGAAATGGATATGTGAGTTTTAGTAATTAAAGGATTACAACTACAAAATTTATGAACTAAGTAATACTTGGAAATTGAATTGCAGCTCCTGAATATTTTGACAAGTCAACGACACGGGTGAACGCAAGAGAGAATGACAAGTAAGATTGGTGAACGGTGAGTGGTTAATTGCTGCCTTTAGGGACTAGATTAGTATGTGTAATTATATGTTTATTTGAATATGCGTAATATATGAAAAATAAATAAGTAGAGTACTTAAGTAATTTATTTAAATTATGTTTGTTTGATATTGATTGTTGTGTTTGACATTGATTGTGGTTGATAAGGGCTAACAAAATGAGATATTTATGAAAAGTGATTTTTTTATCTCCAAAATTAAGAATCTAGGTGCACTTAAGATATTTTGATTTGTTATTCTGTTTCTGATAAGTGTTTTAAAAAGATTGAGTGCTCAGCCCCGGTAGGATGGATTGTGTACGAAGAATTAACTTGTTGTGTGGGTGCGTAAATGTCCGGTGGAGGGTGATACTATTGTGTGCGGCTGAGTTACTTAATTGGCCTTTTTTTTGATTTGATGCTTTGATTGTTTTGATTATTTTGATTGGATTGTACATAATACTGCTTGAACTGTACTTGCTAAGTTTTATGTTTTTGGTAATTGTGTACGTGTAACCTTTGTGGTTTTGAAATTTATGATATGCTGATATTAATTGACTATATACGTGTGTGGAGTGATGCTAGTACCCTTTGGGTACATTTTTTTCACTCACTGAGTCTATGGAACTCACCACTCTTCTGTTGATTTTTTTTAGTAACAAAATCTTAAGTGACATTACCCTCTGATATTGGACTTGCCGAGTGTTTAGCGGCAAGGTGTATACTTGGGATCGATTACTTTAAGTCAAAGGATGAAAATTTGCAATAATTTTAGGACTGATGTGTTTGATTTTGTATTGTGTTACAGTCCAGTTTATTTATGGTTGTGGTTTAAAATGGAGTAGAGCTCCTTGTGTATATTGATGTTGTGTAAACTGGTTGAATGTAACCAGGAAATTATGTTTGTATTGTGGGCATATTCTAGTTCACAGGGAATTTTTGCTGAAAATTTTAATTAATTATCATGTATTTCAGTAAATAAACATTTTGCAGTTAACTTCTATTTTCTAAATGTTACTTTTATTCTTTAGTTTGGTCAAGAGTCGTGTGTGTTCCTTTGTTTGAAGTCAGGGTTACAGAGGATTGGTTACCCATTCATCCGACCAGTCATGCCTCCGTGAGGGGTGTAACAATAATAATCTTTTGATATTTTTTTTTACAATTAAGTTATTTTAATTTTTAAATAGAGGGTGCGTTTGGTATAACAGCGAGACAGAGACCATGATTAGAAAGGCTTGAGGCCATTCTATCTCAAAAGTTTTGCCTATTTGAATGGTCCAAAAACCATGGTCAGAGTCCATTGATTATGGCTGAATAGCCGATTTTTACAGAACACTCATTAAGTCTATAAATGTGTAGTAAATATGTAATTTTATTGAAGTAAATAACAAATTAGATATAACTTTTATAAAATAGTTTTACTCTTGTTTAAGTTTATCGTTCACGGTATATTAAGTAGTCAAGTTGATGACTTGACCCAAGATACATGATGTTGGGAGAGTATTTTCCTTTTTTGGGTCTTTATTTGACCTTTGTATGCATTACTTTCTTGTGTTGAGTTGTAAGCTACACCACTTGAAAAAATGGCACTTTAACAATAAATAATACAAAATTGTTATATTTATCACTTTAACAAGTACCCTAATTAAGAGCATTAGTTAGAAAAATCCTAAGAAATATAATGCAAGTTTAATATGCATTTTTCTCTTTGACAACCATTTAAATAGGCAATGAAATTTTGGATAAATTTAATAGGCAATAAGGCACATATGTAAAGTTGGTAATTCTATTTAATGTAAAGCATGCAGTTATTTTCACATACTTATTCAAATACCAAAGGCAAATAAATCAAGTCATTTAGTTAGGGTACAATATGTGAATTATGACCTACAAAAGTATGCACTAAATTAGACCTTTACGCTAATATAAATGAATTTTTTATGCTTTGAACTTATTACGATGTTTTGCTTTTTCATGATCATGTAATTACCTAGGCAATATCATAAGAAATATAATTCAAAAAAGATAATTTGCCGATCTGCTCAATTTTTTTTAAAGCTTTTTAACTAAATTTTTTGATTGAAGAAATAAATTAGAGAATTATAATGTAGATATTTAAGAATAATAATAAAGATTGAATTTAATAATATTAATTGAGATATTTGCATGAAGTCCAAGGGCTGGATATTTGATATTTGTCCATGGAGAATAATTAGAATGTAATATTAACAGGCCACCAACAACCCAATAAATTGAATTTAGGTCCATTCAACTTGAACCAAAGGACAAAATGAAAAGTCTGAATTAAATAATGGTATGGGGCCTTAATGTTTGAATGTTTTGGTTTGTTACACACCTAGAGAGTTTAGCCAAATATGTTATTGGACATGTAATTCTACATATAGGAGCCTAAGGCTCCAAGGTAAGGACTTTCTTCTTTTTTCAGTTTCTCGCCCTGCATTTGTATTTGCTTATTTCTTTATTGACTTAAGTATTGAAGTGTTAACAGGTTCAAAATACTACCATGCAGGTCTACTGCATAACAGGGGAGGAAAACTCATGATCAGCTCTCAAGCTCGGATAAATTAGATATTAACATTGGTGACATCCATGAAAAATCTATTTTAATTCGGATTGCTGATCCCAAAACGAAACCTTCAAAAACTCTTAAATATGGTATATTCATTCTTCGAATTTTCAGAGTGATTTTGGAATCAAACCACAAATCTGAGCACACCACATCACTGATGACTTTTCCTTATCTAATATACCCAAAGGAGATTGTCGTTGGACTCTAACATGACCTTACGCGCCACCACAACTCCAATAAGTTTTGTAAAAATGGACTGGCCTCTTAGGTCGTTTTCCATCACTTTCCTATTAACAAAACTTTCGTCCAAGACTCGTAGAAACCTCCTTTCTCTGGCGATCAAGACACCTGTAAAAACTCCACCAACATATCAGACTTGCCTCCACGCGCCTTCATTGTTCATAGTGGTTAAAACTCAAGCAGTGGCCATTTAGGTCATTTTCTCCCTTTTCCGACTACACAATGAGGATAATGAACCTCCTGCAACATCCAGGATATTAGTCAAAACACCACCAAGCTCGCCACCAGAAGAGGTGGCACACACTGTCTCGCGCCACCTAAAGGGTGGCCTTCGTTTTGCTGAACATACCAGATCTGGTTTTGACCTAAATCTATATAAGTTGTTCAACTTAAATCCTTATTCTCAGCCAAAGCCTAATTTGGCCCAGATCTGGCCTAACCCAAGCTTAGGCTTGTACAATTATTATTTGGTTCTTGACTTTTCATATTTTGTGTATCTGCCTCAAATGTTCTATATATTTACATAATTAACCTAAAACTTTTACAAATTTACAAACTCAATCCAAATCATTAAATATTTTTAGTAATTGCTTGTATCTTTGTATAATATATTAGTGGCCTAATACTTAAGTAATTTACAAGATAAGCCCAAGACTTTATTGATATTTTCATATATAGCTCGAATTGTCAAAAAAAAATTACAAATTAGGCTAAGAAATTTATATATTTTACAAACGACCTAAATATTTTGTGAATTTTTGCATATGGTTCAGAACTTTCTATATTTTCAAAATTAGCCTAAAAACTTTTACACTTTTGTAAATGGCCCCAATTTTTATTTGTTTGCCAAAAAGGCCCTAATTGTTATGACTTTTTGATATTAGCCATCCTTGTGTAATTACTTGATCTGCAAAGATGTTGATAATTTATAGAGTTTTCTAAAAACTCTTATATATGTTACAATTGCAC
Organism: Quillaja saponaria; assembly: GCA_029379385.1. Taxonomy (NCBI): domain Eukaryota; kingdom Viridiplantae; phylum Streptophyta; class Magnoliopsida; order Fabales; family Quillajaceae; genus Quillaja; species Quillaja saponaria. The sequence continues at coordinate 20,925,267 of CM055612.1, forward strand.
CCTAAATGTTTATAAATTCAAAAATTAATTGCATAGATATTCCTAGAGAATTATGTTTAGGCCCATGAACTCTTTAAATGGCTTAAAATTTTACGAGTTTTGCACAAGTTGCTTGCAAACTTTCATGTTCTTATAGAATTGCATTTAAGCTTGTATTTTCATATAAATCGCCTAGAATCATATGCCTAGCATGCCTACTTAAAATGTCCAATTACATGTTAATCACAAATAAAAATATTCTAAAGCAAATCAAGTCTTGAAAATATTAATTTAGTAGGGGACAATTCTTGAGCTTGCCTAACCACCATAATTGTAAGGTCATCATGAAGATGTGGACCGATAATTCACCTCGCCCACGCCCTCCAATTTACAAATCGGGTTCAAGCTATTAACTTGATTACCTTATGCAACTTGGTCGAGTAACTGCACTATATTTTTGATATGTTATTACATAATTATTAATCATAAATGTAATATTACATGTGTGCCCCTATATATGTCTAATGAATTTACTTTCGATATCGGCTTTTTAGCTATAGTTACGATGAATTCTTATAGCCAGAGCAGAAAAAGAGAGGCCTAGCCCCTAAAGCCAATCGAAGAGGTCAACCTATAATGGAAAAAAGGTCAAGGTTCACCTGGTGACCTTAGCCCGATGGGAACCTTTCCCCTATGGTGTTGGCATTTGAGATAATAAGCTATAACCCTATGGCCTAGCCATCCCTGAGTCGATCCAAAGGGATTGTAAGGCACTAGGAAGTGTCGCCACCTGTGGACCTCAAAAGTTGAACTCCATGCTAGGGGTGACAACTTGAGAAGTTGGTAGGGCCAGCTACTACATCCAAGCTTATTAGTCCACACTCAGATATATTTATCGCCATAAGTATAGTAGCTCATAACGAGCAAGACAAAAGAGTTCAACCTGGCGAATAACTAACTAAGGTTTATAAGTGATGAATTAATTGCTTATAAACTGCATGCATGTAATTTTATTGATACAAGGAGCCAAAGAGTCCATTTTGGGTAACACAGCCTCAAGCCAGGTCTCTCATTTCCACACCAATTAAACATTATAACTAAAAAGTTACAAATTATTCATGAAACATGACAAAGAGTACTCCGAGCATATAGCTCTCCTCAACACTATTATATTAAAATTTGTCTTGGTCATAATACATGAGAAATCTAACATTTTAATATTGAAAAAATGAGACAGATTACAGGTACATAAAACGAGCTATCGATCTGAGCTACATAAACAAGTAATCTTCAAAAGTATAAACCCGAACTCTTCAGTTGGCACTCGAAAGGGATGGAATAGGTTATACACACACATGTTCCATTATTTCAGTTTGGGATCGATGGGAGTTCTCACTTGATTAAAGAAAAATCTAAATTATAGACTTACTATCCTCCCAATTTAACGATCTAAATTAGCCTAAACATCGATTTAAATTCTTTAAAGCGATAGTTTTATAAGTTTAACTCCTAACTCAGTACTTTGATCTCATCCTAGCCGTTCTCACGGCACTAAGAGCTTTCAATCTTGCCCTCGCCAGTCTCACGGCTCGAACTCATGGCAAACTCGACATAAACTCTAAATATATCAACAAATGTCTTGTCATCCCTATGGATCGAATGCCACGATCTCATCATTCTCACGAACCGAGAACCTTTGCATTCTAACTTAATCATGTTCTTAACTAGGACGCCATATGAAATTTGATCTTATCATCCCAGTTTCATAACCTTAGCTTGACTGCTATGATTTTGACCTCGATCCTCAGATTTTAATAGTTTGGTTTCGCTCCTATCAACTTCAAGTCTGGTTTACTTCTCTTATTAAATTTTTTTTTGGGGACTGATGTTAGACCATGATTGCACCCAATCCTATACCAACTCGACACGTGGCGCCATGACGCATGTCACCATATTATTGGACATGTAATTCTATATGTAGAAGCTTAAGGCTTTAGGGTAGGGACTTTCTTCTCTTTTCACTTTCTTTCTCTACATCCATATTTGATTATATTTCTACTACCTTAAGCATTGCAGTGCTAACAAGTCCACATGATAACTATTCAAGTCTGTTGCAGAATAGGGGAGGAGACCTCATGACCAGATCTCTAGCTCGGACAAATCTGACATTAACAAAAGGAATGGCCGCGAGAGTTTATAGTCATTCCAGTGGCATTTTGACTGGAAGAGATAAACGATCTCTATAAGTGTGGGAAGGATTTTCATATTTGTCTTGAACATTGTGTGGATATCAAAAAACTCAAATCATTTTGATTTCCCACAAACAACGGCACTACATGTTACATTAACCTGCCCTGCAAGACAAAGAGGTGGCCAAGAGAACTAATATACTTACAAAAATAAGGATAAGAGAATATGACCTCTCTTTCCTCGGAAAATGAACCTCTTTATATAGTGATAGAATATGGTTGTTATGAAATTAATCAAATAATTATAAAGACGTTACAATTATAATGAGACATGATAACGTCTATTATAATATTAATAAAATAATTATGGTGGAAGTTACAGTTCTAATAAGACCATTATGTCACATGTTGTCTTATGATTGGTTAGAACCAATTTTGTTAAATCACTCCTAAACTATTTCGTATTTAACATGTAAATAAATCTTAGTCAATTTCTATACAAATTATATATTTTCATATGTAAGTGATATGTAAATGAATTTAGATGATAAGAATAGATTATTCTCATATACAATTAAATATAAATTGGCAATAATTTATCTGATTTCTTCATAAATTATACTTATATGTAACGAATCAACAAGATCAATTTTGTTGATTTTCTCATATATAAATAAAATGTAAACCATGAGATACTTCTCTAATTTCTTCACAAATGATTCTTATTTGCAATTAACATATAAATAGCCAATTTCTTAGCCTAGTTACTTACAAATTATTTTCATATGTAACTAACATGTAAATGGATCTTAGTTGATATTTTAATTATTAATTTTTTTTTTTTTACAAATTTTTCTCGTATGTAATTAATGTGTATACAACATTAGATAAATTCTTCATAAATTGTTCGTTTATATATATATATATATATAATTGTCTCTAACATAGTCAATTTTCTCACAAATTATTTTCATATGTAATTAACACATAAATTATAAAGATCTTAGCCGATTTCGTATAAACTATTCTCATATGTAATTAACATATGAATAATCAAGAACTTTGTTATATTTATCACAATTATTCTAATTTGTAATCAAGATGTAAATAATAAGATAATTTGCCTATTTGTTCACAAATTAATCTCTAATGAGCATATAAATCATCAATGTTTTAGCTGGTTGTCTCACAAATTATTTCTATTGTAAATAGACCTTAGTCGATTCCTTTAGAAATATTCTCATATGTAATTAATATGTTGTAACATACTGGTTTTCATGACATACACATTGTACTTGAAACATGTCTATATTTTATTTACATATTCGTTAAACAGTGTTAACATATTTGAAGGTTATCAATCTATATTAAAACCATTAAGTAAATAGATAAATTTAATGAAAAACTTAGCTCTTAATATACATTCATAACTTTTTTTTATATTTAAATTACTAAGATTTAGAAGAATTAAGGGAAACAATACTCATAATATTTTTCTTTAATTCATAACATTTATATTTATACTATGCATAAAAGTGGTTTAATGATAATTTTTTTGATTTACTTAAATACCCTTATGAATTTTATTATTACATCTTTAGTTGTTATTATTTTTTTAAATCGACTACAATGTTTTATTTTTTATTTTTACTTTTTTCCTAATTCTTCTCCATTTTAATATCAACATGATTGTAATTATTTTAGGAGTATTGATTTTTTTTTTTTTTTTTTTTACTAATTACATGCAATAGTAATTAATATTGAATTTTTTATTTTCATTTGTTTGTTTAATAAGTAGCTAATAATCTTAATTTTTTTAAGTTCTTCTCAAATTTATGCATTAAAATTTTAAAAAATTACTATGAATTAAAAGAAATATTAAGGATATAGTTTTCATGATTATAAGTAATAAAAAAAAATTATATTTTTTAATAATTATATGTCAATATTAGTTAATAGTGAATTTCTCAATCTTTTTTATTTAATAAGTTCTTAATAATTATAATATTTTTTTAGTTCTTCTCAAATTTATGATTTTTTTTTTAAATACTATGAATTAAAGAATATTTAAGAATATAGTTTTCATGATTATATATTGTTGTTTTAACTTTTAGAGGAAGAAATTTTATTTTCCTAAATACCTTATTAGTTTTTACTATTACATAAATACTTTTTAGTTTTTTATTTTATTTCTTTCATAAGTCTTCTCTATTCTAATATTAATATGATTGTAATTATTTTATGACTATTGGATTTTTTAAATTCAAATTCTTTTCAATATTAATAAATCTATAATTTATCAATAACTATATACCAATAGTAATAAAGATTGAATTCTCAATTTTTTAATTTAATAAGTTACAAATAATTATAATCTTATAAATTAATTTGTTTTAAATGCTATGAATGAAAAGTAATATTAAGAATATAGTTTTTCTCATTATGATTTTATTTTATTAATTCTTTTTCCATTTTTAAATTTTTAAAAAAATGATTATATGTTTATGTTACAAATTATTTTTTTATTTATCTATTTTTTATTGTCATTAACATGGACTATTATTTTTTATTAGCTATAATTTCTTGAATATATATTAATTATTGATAAATATATATGTATATCATAAATACAATTCATGCTCAAAGTTTGTGTCATGAAAATTAATATATATATATTAATTTTTAATTCATTAGATTGAGAAAAATAAGGAAAACAATACTATAATTTATAGATTTTTTTTTCTTATTTAGTAGTCAGGTGGTGTCCGAACCAGTTGACGCGCTCCTAGATTAATCTACCTCTCTAGTTAAAGGCTTGTCATCGACATTAGCACTAAGAAAAATTTATGAAAATTGTATTTCCCACGACCCCTCCAAAGCAAATTTAAATTCAAAAATTCAAGAAAGGAAGCAAACCTTGTTAACAACTAGAGCAACCTCTTGAGGTATACTTAGAAATTTATTGAACATAATAAAAATAATCAACAAAAAAATATATTGGAAAACTCAATTTGACTAATTATTGACATTTAGTAATTGCAGTCCAACTACGATTAAGATTAAAAAGAATTCAAGAAAAAAAACAATAGTCAAAAGTAATTGTAACCCATTACTATTAAGATGAATATTTTAAAAACTATACCAGTTAGACGGTCACTCGAGACAACATGTTTATTCTCAACAGTAATTACATTTTTTGACTTTTCAATGGTTTTAAAAATAAAAATAAAAAGTTTGAGCTCTTTTGGCTTATTTTTAGCAGTCATAAATATTTTTAATATTTTATTTTATTATATATATTATTTTTATTTATTAAAAATTCAAAAATCATAACATAACTAATCAAATATAATTATTGATAGTTAATACGACAATCGATAAATTTATGATATATTACAATATTTAAATTTCAGCTTAAACATCAAAATAATAAAATCAATATTAATATAAAATATAAATATTTTACTAATTTTTAAAATAATAAATATATATTTCACAACAATTTGTAAATATTAAAAATAAATAAATTTGATCCGGTATTGTTTTTAAAACATTTATTTACTCACTTCATTTAGACAAAGCTACACCACAGCTGACGGTCTATCATCTCCCTTATCATCCCGAGCTTTTCACCAGATTACCTGAAGAACTTACACTGCTCGGTGCTTACACTGTTCCATACAGCACACTCCTTCTCCAGCTTTTTTCTCTTGCTCTCTCTCTTTGACATCGTTTACTTTAAGTCTGAATCCTACATCGTCCAGATTTTACAGACCCTTTTCTTCAAGCTTCAATTTACAGTTTTGCAGCGTCAGTATTTCTTCGTTTTCCTTCGTTCTCCTTCGTTCTTATTGTTAAAATTTTGTGGCATTTCTATAATTTGGAAGCAAAAAAGTGAATGGAAAACCTAACTCTAATATCTTCCCCAAAATCAGTACTATTGGGAAATTGTTCTCGGAAACATATTACCAGAGACATATCCAGAGCCAGAAGAAGACCCTTTTCTTTTGGAAGAACCAGAACTACTCCTCGTTATCCCAGCTGTTCTGTTTATGCCCTCTCTCGCTCTCATGTTTCCGAGGATTCCACAAAACCCCAACAAAACCCTCATTCTGGTAAATTTCTATTGCCAACTAACTGTCTGTCTCGCTCTAAAGTCTACACTGACTGAATGTTCAATGACCCATTATTTTTCTTTTAAAAATAACTGAATTTCTATGTTTCTTAGGACTATTTTTAAGATATTGTCTGGGTTGCAGGTTTTAAGTTAATCCCATACAGTGAGGGTGGGTCGGAACAACAGGTCGTTGATTTTTGTAGTTATTATTAAAGAGTGATAGAAAGGTTTGCTTGGAAACAATCAATGATCAAAGTGGTGAATTGGTATATGTTGTAAGCTTCACTGTGGAATTTCTTTGAACTGAACTGAGAAAGCATGTTAGCATATTTGGTACTTTCAGTATGGACATCAAAAATTGGAATTTATGGATGACTGCAGTGCATAGGCACTACACACGAGCCGTCCCATAATAATGTCTAGCCACTTTAGGTTTTCACTGGAGAACATAAAATAAATTTTTAATAAAGCTGTCTAAATATCTACGTGAGATGATATATTAAGCAGAAGATTTAAATTATTAAGTATGCTTTAAGCATTTAGCATAGCATAATAGGGAGATCATGATCCCTCATCCCCATAACATGGGTGCTTAGATTTTTATGTTATGGTGGAGTTATGATCAGAGTATATCAGTCAATAAATATGGGTTTTCACATGGTTGTTGTCGGAGGACGGGAGGAGCAGCATACATTTGTTCTTATGCTTCATATGTAGTGACAGTGATTAAGGGCTTCTGATGAGTACGTGTTCCATAGTTCAACATGTGTGGACTTTGATGTCTGTTCCATAGTGCAACATGTGTGGACTTTGATGTCTGTGGGATCCATGCTGCTGATGCATGGTATCCAAGTTACATACACATTCATCCCCCTTCGCATTTATACGTTCATGCCTATTGTAATTTTGTTTTAACCTTTTTCAATGTATAAGTAAAACATGTAAGTTGTTTAGCGCGGGAGAAGTTGGGAGTGAAATGTTTTGCTAGCATTTCTTCCTTGAGTGGTCAAGAAACATCTTCAGTTGGTGTAAACCCACAATTAGCAGTGCCACCCCCTCCCTCACAAGTGTAATCACTTTACACTCTTCACTTTCTCATTTTGATTATATTCATTATAGTGTTAGTCATTTCCCGAGTATTCATTTTTTCTATTAATATTTGTTCTACTACTTAGGTGTTAACATTCTTGTGCTTTTTGTGAGTGTTTCTAGAGGATCACCTCTCTTCTGGATTGGAGTTGGTGTTGGGCTCTCGGCACTATTCTCATGGGTGAGAACTACGATAACTTATGTGTTTATATTTTCAATGAGATATTTCCTTACTTCATATTTAATAAATTGAATATTTTGCAGGTGGCTACAAAATTTAAGGTGAGTGTCTCTCTCGTTTAAGGTACAGAGAGTAGCTGGTGCGTTGTTTGAGTTATATTGTAGCTATTGGTCTGTGGTCTGTCACATAACCTAATAATTGGTATTTTTCTTTAATATTTTTTAACTCTGTTTGGAGTTTGATGGTGGGATCATATTTTGTGGATTAGGCCAAGGTAGGAAACTATATGATTTATATGAATAATACCATCAAAAATTATGCAACATAAAAGTTTGTAATTAGTCAACAGTCCATGTCAGTTTTGCCATCTTATTTTGTGAGTGCCTTCTGTCTCTCGTAGTATCCTCTGGAACAAGGCATATGCCTTCAAAATGAAACAAGTAAAGATATAGTGGTGAGATATACATTACGTTGGATGTCTAGATGTGTGGTCATACGAGGTCCTTTTATGCTTATTGACCACGTAGTACAGTTTTTTGCTACCCTTCTATGTGGTGGTTTTTAATCAGGAGAAATTCTTCTAGGCAAAGGAATCTGGTGGGGAGGCTAATAGATACATAATTACAAAAAATAAAAAATTTGCATATTGTCAAATTGAGATTTGAATCATTGGTCGAAATCTTGATTTTGAGAATCGAGAATTGAATTGAATTGTAAAATTCAATATAAATTCTATAAATCAATTCTAATTTCCAAATGAAATTTATATTTGTAACACAAATTTTTCTTTGGGGAAAAAGAGATGAAGTGTCTGGAGATCTGCTCCCTTTGTAGTGATTTAGGGAGTTTGGTTGGAACGAAATGCAAGAATTTTTCATGATATTCGTCTTTTATGGCATTTTCTTTGGGATAAGATTATCTTTTTTGCTTCTCTTTGGTATTCTACTTTAGGAGCTTTTCAAGGTATTCTTTTAGGAGATATGCAATGTGATTGGCCAATATTATTGTTTTAAGCTTGCATTTTTTTCTTTTTTATATTTTCTATTTTTGTTTAAGAGGACTTCTTGTCCTTTCTTGTACTACTTTCTTTCTCAATGAAATTTCTTAAACAAAAACAAAATTCATTGAAAAATGAGATATCTTAACATATAAGGAATGATTATTTGGTCGATTGAGAGAGAACTTAGCTTTAAACCAAGTAATTTGTGAGTTAGGAATATGCCTTCTTCCCTTCAAAAGCACTACTTCTTCTTCTCTTTGAACAATAGCCACATAACCATTTTTTATATTAAAAATTTGTGGCTTTACCTTAAAAATGCACCAAGATGGTAGAAAAAAACAATTTCAAAGCTTTTGAACTGAAAATATACTTATTTAGAGTTTTTAACTTGTCCGGTCTAACTGGGATCTGATGAGTATATTAAGATTTGGGTCTAGTCCAATAGATTATGAACCATATGTATTGCATTGAATTGTAGGATTTGAATCATGAATCATATGATTTGGTTGTTGTTTAGATTCACCACATCAATTGATTCATGAATCGAATTGTAAGATTAAAATTGATTCTGATAACTATGCTTAAATATTAAGATTAAAACTGATTAAACAATACATTGAACCCAATAAAGTGTACACAAGTCAAAATTTATGAAACTTACTTGGTTTAAGTTTCACTTTTGAGATAAAACTTGGTTATGTTTAATGATGTCAATATTGTTGAATTTTTCATTTTCAATGTAACATCAAAGATTATGAACCCTCCTGGGCTGTGTTTTTCTTTCTTTTGTTTTGTTTTTGTTGTTTTTTTATTACTATAGAAAACGAAATTTTAGTAAGGAAGAAGTGCAGTACATGGGGGGAGGGGACAAGAAGTCCTCCTAAGCAGAAACATAGATAAAAAAAATGCAAGCTCAAAACAAAAGTGTTTGCCAGTCACATTGCATACCCTCTTGGGGTGTGTTTGTGTTTGATTATCACAAATCAGAAAATAATTAGTCTAGATGAAAAAAATAAATTTGCCTAGTACTTTTTCTTTTAATGGAATAGACCTGACATGTTTGAGTACTTCCAGCCAACATTTTAGTGGACAAGTCCGTTCAAGTGGTATTCATTAGTGAAATGCGTACATGTATATATCCATACATTATTTACATCCCACTAAAAGCAGAGGGGCCTTTTCTGGATTTTTGAAGGGAAACCCTTGTTCTTTAATGCTTTGTAGCTGAAACATTCCTAAAGAAGTAAAAAGTTTAAGAAGGCAAACTCCATTTTCTGCCTTTCCTCATTTTCTAATATATTTTTTTTTAGCTCAAAATATGCTTGTTGCTGTTGTATACATTTTAGTATTTTCTATTTTTTTTCTTTCTGCTCATATTTGAATGTACTTCTTTTTACTAATCTAGTAAGTAGTATCTAATATTTTGTTCTTTTTTCAGTACTAGTTTTACATCTTTGTACATTGATTTTTCTTGCGAGTCCCATGTTTGGTGTGGGTCTTGCCTTGCTGATAGTGCTAACAAAGGTAGATTGGAGTTGTGAATTTTTCATTTCTCTGTTACTAAAATTTGTTTTATCAAATAGGAAAAGACATACTACCAAAGATGTGGAGTCACCATTAGTAGGCACTTCAATTAAGAAGGGTGGGGATGAATTAAAGAAAACCTTTCTTTTACTCCATTGCTTTTGTTACCATATTCATGTATAATAGTGAAGCTACCCATTCTCTTACTAACGTGTTCCAAGCAACTTATTGCACTAGAACAAAAACATGTTTTCGGTTGCCTTTGGATGGATTGACCTGCAAGTTTCTTCTTGATAATGGGTGGGGGCATGCAATGTTCTATTTAAAGAGCATATGAGAAGGTTATTGTGGAATATAAATTCTTTGCATTATAGAAAGATGAAGTGCGGCAGTTGGTGGTGGAAATGGAATGCAAATTTTCAAGCTGTATACAGTGTGCAGGATAGATGGATTGATGGGTCAAGTTGTAGTTATGGCACTTAGCTTCAACGGATTATCACGGTCTGTTTGCTGGACAATTAGGCATCTGTTGAAACTGTGGTCTGAGGGTATTCTTTAGATTAAGATATTTTAAATTCATGATCTAGTCTTTTCTGGAAGCATTTGGAACAGTCAATATAAAGAGATTAGGCTGGTGTGATTTATGATATAACCTTGTGTTAAAACAGAAGCGAGAATAAGATGAAATCTAGAACTTAAAAATGAAAAAAAAGTAAAAGATAGAACACAAGATGTGTTGAGGTTTGGCTCAATCTAGGTTACGTCTTCATTGGAGAGATTGAAATTCACTGTTATGTTCTTGGAGAAAATACAAGTGCCTGACTCCAAAAATTCTGAAAAAACATATAAAATCCTAAAGCTAACTGCCTTTATATACAGGCTACAAGCAAAAAAAAACCCTGAAAGTTTTCCTTAGGGGCAAGCTCCCGAACCCCCAGTTTTGTTCTCTTGCTACGGAATGGGCATGTCAGCAGCCTATTCCTCCACTTCATGAACTAAAACTTATTTTTTGGGTCGTAATTATCCAATGGATTGCACCCTAAAATTTTGCCCCAACCGGATACAAGACAAACACAACACCTTGCATACAGATATGTATATCTATAGATCTCTATTTTGAAGTCCACTATTTATTTGAACTCTGTATCATCACATTTTATTGTATGGTATTATCTGTGGTTACAGATTTTAATTTGTATGAGTCCAAAGTTCAGTGATGCTGACAGTTGTCGGAGCTATTCACATTTCACAAAAGTATATGTATTTTTGTAATTAGTAAGAGATGTTCTTGTACACAGTAAATGAATTTAGCATGCCTAAGTTCACCAGTTTCACATGTTTGTCTAGCTGGATATCATTCAAGTTGATATTTTACCTTTTAGGTGAAAAACCTAAGAATGTGAACACATGGGTGGAAAGATATCTAGGTTTCTTAGATGTGTGAAGGGACCCTAACATTCATGGGAGTTTGTGGAACGTGAAATTTCATTTTTTTTTAGATATACAAATGTTTAAATGACTTCCCTCACTACGAGCTTGAGCTTTTAGATTGGTAATTTATAATGGTATCAGAACAGATCATGAATTCAAATCCCGCTTCCGTAATCTGCAACCCCAATTAAAATCATTAAGTCTATGGTGTTTGACCAACTGAATGGGAGGAAATATTGAGGCCACACATGATGGGGAGTGGTAGAATATATACAAATAATTGAATGACCTCCATCCTCATTACAAGCTTGAGTTTTTTAAGTGAGGGCGGTAACAGTTTGTGAATATGAATAATATTTTATGATAGTTTTTTTTTTTTTTTTGTCTATTGGTTTTTGGAGTCTGGTCTTTGTTTTGTCCAAGTGATGTGGCTGGAGATTTTTAGTGCTACCATAACTTAACTTTGCACTCTTTCCTGGAATTCTATTGGTAAGATTTATTTAGTTATCTATTTATACTCTCTCAGAATTATGCTATGCAACAAACTTTCAAGACTATGATGGGCCAAATGAGTTCACAAAATAATCAATTTAACAATGCTGGTTTTTCTCCTGGGTCGCCTTATCCGTTTCCAATGCCTTCGCCACCTGCTCAACCTGGTAGCTCTCATCCAGGTGTTTCTCAATCTGCAGTTACTGTAGACATACCTGCAACAAAAGTAGAAGCAGCACCAGCCCCTGATGTCAAATATGAAACAGAAGTAAAGAAGGATCCCAAAAGAATTGGTAACTGACATTCCCTCTTGCCACCTGCAACATGAAGTTGAAGTTTATGCTTTTGATTTCATATTATAGCAAATGCAGCTGCAACAATTTATGTGTATATGGGAGATGTTATTCATTTTCTTGGTGATCAGATACTGTTGCCTCTAAAAATCTTGCTTTCTTTTAAATTTTGACCAGTTCATGGCTTGAATCCGTAATGTAGAATTTTCTTACACCTGTATAAGTCCAGTGTTAGAGGATCAGGTATTATTGTCAGCTTTTAAAGTCATGTCAGATATGTGTTTGATACTTTAAAAACTTCTTTCTTGAAAATTAAGTCAGTGGCTCCACTCCTCATTTGCCGAGGCTGTGTGTGAAATTAGAAGGAATCAAGGAACCTTTTGGGACGTTGATTCTCCTCTAAGAAACTTTTGACTTTGAAGATTATTGGTAAAAGTTGTCTTTCAAATATTAAAACTATAATACTTTCTAGCCAGGATAGCGGTTATGGGGATAAAATCTTCATAGCAATTCTTTGATAATTTGAGTTGCATCTTTTTAGTTTGCCTGTAGTACTTCTTCAACCAAAAGAAAAAAAAAAAAAAATTCTTACCTGCATATTAAGCAATATCCTGGGGAACGAGGAAGATATTAAGTCTACCTTAGTCGAATGGAAGATGTGTATCTCTAAGTCAAGGCTTTAATAGTTTCACTCAGTTCTATGTTTGTGGTGTTAATCTTACAGTCTAATAGCCAGTAACTAATTTTGGAGAACTGTGAAGCTTTTGTGCAATTGATTTTTTTTGGGAGGTTTATCAATTATGTTCTCTCTCTCTCTCTCTCTCTCTCTCTCTCTCTCTCATCTTTTGTTACTTGTAGAGGGGTTTATCATTTCAGCCCTCACCCGTTTCAAGTTTATAGAGTAATGCTGAATGCACATGAAAGTTCAAACTACGAGTAAACGCTCTGCATGGCTTAAATCCTGTTTTAACTATTATAAGCTTGGATTTCCTTTACATTTTGCAATTAGCATAATCTTGAGTAGACAATATGATTTTATGTAATAGGTTATTCTAATAATTTTTTCCAGACAATTCTTTTGATGATCGGTAAAAAAATCTTCTCTCAAAATTATTATTTTTTGAACACAGAATATTTTACAACCTATCATGCAATTTAGTCCAGAAATTGTTGATTTTATGCTTTTATCGATTATATTTTCTACCTCCGTGAAGTATGATGATTGATAGCGAATGATTTCTCTGTCCAGGGATGCAAAGTCTCCAATATATTACAGCATGTGGTTATTGAATGTTTTCCATTTAGAAGTCTAATGCCTTTTCTATCACAGCTTTTGTAGATGTTTCTCCAGGAGAAACTCAGCAGAAGAGTCCATTTGAAAGCTTTGATGATGTGACTGAAACAGGTACATCCAAGGAAGTAAGTATTTTCTATTTAGCTTTCGCAAAAGAAGTTGATAGCTTTTGTTATCATTTTTTGATATTTAATTGTAGTTATCATGTAATGAAGGTTTCTCAAAATGGAGCTGCCTCTAAGGAGGGTGGGAGTTCTTCTGATGGGTCCCAATTTACCCGTAAGTAAAGAATCGGTTGAAACCATTCACAATCCTACTTTGTTGGTGTGATTTTCCTTATTTACACAATTTTTCTGCTAGCTTTTGCTGAAATAGATAGGGTTTATGTAGTTTTGTTTTGTATTATTTCTGTGTAGTGTGTACAAAGGTTACATCTTTGCCACTTTGTCCTGTTGATGACTGACAATGATTCTGTTAGAGTGTAAATATAGATAGCTTAGTTAGTGGGTCAAATAGCTTAGTTAATGGATCAATTTCCTTATTTACAGTTTTCTTATTTATGTATAGTTGACTTATTTGTACTTTACACAAACTTGTACTCCACACAATCTCGTAGTATAAATATGTTATTTTGGTATGAGGAATCCTCATCCAATTTGTGAAAACACTTTGAGTATCTCTCTTTCTCTCTAAAGTTTTACAGATTCTATGCTGTTATGTTGCATCCCCTTAGACGCTTTATTATTATTAATATTTTCTTTGATAAGTAATGATTTTATCAAAAAAGAAAATTTTGTACACAAAAGGGGTACAAACATCCCCCCGCCAAAGGCAACAAAACAAAAACCACTAATTACATCTCAATCTTTCTTAAGATATCAACAAGAGACCCCAATGGAGTGAAAGGAAGGGATTATTAATTATTATTATTATTATTATTGTTGTTGTTACTACCACTTCTATTATTATTTGTTCTTATCATAGTATTTATATACCATGATATGGTCTTGTCTGCCAAGTTGATTCCTAAACTGTGGATGTATCTTGTATGCTTGCATGTGTTTACGTGTTCTTTTAGTTGGCACCAACTCTGATCTGAGAATAGTTATACCCTTTTAGTGTCAAGCCGAAAATCCCCCAGGTTAAACACTTTGTAATAAAGTAGCTATGGAAATGAAATAGTTGGAGACCCTCGAGCAGTGTATTTCTATAAGAATATTCGTGGAAGTCTAAGTCAATGCAAACTAGCTAACTGCAACTGTGCTTTATATTTTGTGTTTATTGCTATTGTTCTTTCCTTATCTGTCTGAGATGCTCAGAATTTAAATTAACATCCTAAGTTTGTTTTTTTTATTTTGGATAGGAAAATCAAGTTCAGTTTTATCAGTGGAAGCTTTGGAGAAAATGATGGAAGATCCATCGGTGCAGAAGATGGTCTATCCGTAATATAACTTATTGTCTATTTACTGATGATTTATGCTTTTTCAATTCTTATATTTGGTTTTTACTTTGGTTTTGAATAAGGTGGAGAATGTGAATGTTCGACCTAATTCATATCAAAACAGAAAACTTGTGCCAAGTAGTTTTTTTTTCTCCTTAAAATTATTGTTTAGTCCTTAAATCTAGAGAACTTTATGTACATATAAATCTTTTGACTATCACAGCAGTGTTTCAGATATTTCTGATACATAAGCAACTTTGAAACACATCTAGTTTTTGCTAAAGCTCTGGTCTTGTTTGCGAATATATGCTTTAAGTTATTTCTTCATTGTGTTTATATCATGTTATAGTATTAGTAAGATGTATGTTTCATCTGTGCCAAAGTAGTAGTATGAATATATGCTTTTGTTGCATCTGGAATTCTAATGTGATATTTTCCAAGGCACGCTTTAGTGTGTTTCTTTTGGTGAGTTCGGATGTTTAAGGTTAGAAAGATGTATGTTTACTCACAGCCTGATTTTATAGTCTGGTGAAGGCATAGTTTTATTTGTTTGAAGAGTTTCTTTATGAAGTAAGGGCTAGTTTGGTACGTGGGAATGGCCATTCTATTTCATGCATAATTCCATGGAATAAACATTATTTCGCTTGGTACATTTTTAGACAGAGAATACTCATTCTATTCCAGTTATTTTAGGAATCCTTAAACCAATTTAGGGATGAGATTGCCCATTCCTACTTCTATATAATCAGTTTAGTTCAGTACAATAACATAAAAATTATTCTATTACATAAAATAAAAAGTTAAATATTAATATAATAATATTATTATAAATAAATTAATTAATTATATTTATTATTTAATTTGGTTAAATGACAAAAATATCTTTCATATCACATTAAATAATATAAAATTATATAAAATAAAAAATAAAAAATTTGTATATAGAAATAATAATAAATCAATTTATTTTAGTCAAATGATAAAAATACCCTTCATATCAAAGTAAATAATATAATTATAAATAAATAATTAATGTTAAATAAATAAATTAGTTAAGTAATTTTAAATTAAAATATTAATATTAGTAAATAACAAAAATAAAATAAGAAAATATAAAATGAATATAATTAATAATAAAATAAATATAAGTAATAATAATAATATTAATTAATTAATTAATAATAAATAAATAATATAATTTTTTTTTAAAATTGAGAAATATATTTATTTCATAAATTATGTTACATTTTTATTACTTTACCTATTGACGGATATTTTTGTCATTTTAGCATAATTTTTATATTATTTTATGTCTAAAAACTACATAGAAAATGAATAAATGAAATGAAGTGATTATTTCTCACTAACGCTATTAAACAATAGAACGGAATCATCATTCTATTCCACTTGCATTCCATTCCCATTCTTTTTCCCATTCCAATTCCGCAAAAATCATTCACGCGTACCAAACTAGCCCTAAGAGTTCAACCTAGGAATTGATTGTGATTGGGTTGAAATTATTCTACCAAGCTTGAAACAGGTGTGAGCTCTCAACTGTTTAGTTATGTTATATTCTTCCTTGCTGTCATCTTTCTTAAAAAACAACATTGTGCTAATTGTTTCTTTCTTCTTTTTATCATATCCGCCTGTTTCAATATAGACATGATCAGTTCTATCATCTGCTTTCTATACCTTTAAGGTGTTTTGAGTTGCTTGTATCGAGTATTGATACATGGAAGTCATTGATGTTGTTCACATGCTTATACATATTTATTTCAGAATTTGGCTGTCTTTTTTTTATGTCATACAGAAGTTTGATTCTTTTGCACTCTTGCAGCTATTTACCTGAGGAGATGAGGAATCCTACTACCTTTAAATGTAATCCCCTACATAACTGACCTGTCAAGGAATGTTTTGGTTTCTAGTATTGTAAAAATGATTAGATCCAGTATATTGTGTAGACAATAATTTGTCCATTACCTTCCAGATGTCTTTCCTTTAAAATGCCAAACTTGTATGTTTTGTCGTCATTTTTGCATGCACAAACATGATTTCTTGTCTTATATTGATGTCCTGATTTAGACATTGTTATGTCTACAACCATTTATTTTTCTTTGCATGACCTAAGCGACTATTACTTTGATACGTATTGATTTTAATAAAAGAAAATAGGGTAAAATCTTTGCACACAAGGTGGACACAGACACACCCCACGAAAGGGCAAAAAGAAAAAAAAGACTACAAAATTACAATTCAAGCTATCTAAGAAATCTACAAGAGACTCAGAAGAGTGAGAGGGGTGGATAGATTTTCATTGGTACCACAAATGTGAAAAAGTCTTCTTCAATTTACCCCTTGCACCTCCTCAACTATTATGTCGTTTAGTCATAGTTTGCCAAAATTATATATATAGTTATATTATATGAAAATGCAACATTTGTATAATGATTGTCAATTAGACAATTGGTAATGATTGATGTGCTATTTTTACTTTTTTGTAGGGATGCTACAGAATCTACAGTACCGTCAACAACTGGAAGACATGCTGTAAGTTCCTCTTCTGACCAATTACGTATTATTTTGACTTGGGAGGCTTTTTCTTCTCACAAATGCATGTGTTCTGTGGAAGCCTTGGTTTGTTTTGGTTCCATTATTTCATGGTAAGTAGCCTTCAGGAAAACTGCTTCCTGAAGTTTAGTGTTCTGGGTCACTTCTGGTCACCAAAAAAAAATAAAAAATGCCTCGCAGCTGGAAAATTAGATCCTTTTTTCAAAGGCAGGAGTCATGAATGAAGTCAAGCCTCTCATTGCCCTATCACCCTTGTTCTACCACTGTCGATGATCGGCCCCTCATAATGTTATTGGCCATCCTTGTAAGATCCATGAGAAACACAATACCCAGTTGGTGATTGGATGGCCTAAGATTAAATAATCTTGCACCAGTATAAATCGTATAAATATTCACAAAATTCAGACCATTGATGGTTCTCAGACCCAATGGATGGAGACAACTTACTGTGTACATGAGTCTCATCAAAATGGGGAAGAAACTCACAGGACCAACTTGAAATTCCAAGCTCTCTCCCCCCCTCACCCAATAATACAAATATGTCAAAGTAATATAAATACAGTTGAACTTTCAAGTCTAGATACTTTTTCTCTTTTGTTTGCTTGTAGGTGTTCTGTTCCCCCTTTTCCTGCCCCCATCTTAACTTCTCATTTTTATATTTCTTTCTAATACTTTTGATGTTTGGTGTTAGAAATAATATGAGCGGAAGCAATGAATGGGACAACCATATGATGGATTCCTTAAAAAATTTTGATCTCAGCAGTCCTGATGTCAAGCAGCAATTTGGTAAGTATGAGTAAGTTAACTCTTTCGTAAGTCAGCTGTTATGCCTGCTATTCTGTTTTTTGCAAGATTTGGCTGTTTTGAAATGGTTGTTATTACATTTTCCTGGATGTTTTTGTTTACCATAAACTTGACTAAGATGGGGAGCTCAGGTACTTGACATCACATACTCATGGCTTGTTAAACTTCTTTGCTGAAATTATCATCCTTTTGAAATCACAATGGTTCCACACTGTCTTTAATAAGAGAATTAAACAGTGGTGCTATTATTTATATTTTGTTAGACGGATGCAGATGCATGCATTCTTATCATTTAAAAGATATTTAATGTCTTCTTGTGTAAAATTACTCTCTGTACCCTACTTTGTCAGTCCTTTTTTACTTTGCACACAGTATAAGTAGGCCTAATGTTATTGGAAAAGGTATCTCAACTTGTAAGAAAGTTCTTATCCTTCCACAAAATGTCCTTTACTTTTGACTTTCAAAGACAACAATAAGGGTAAGAAAGGAAAGTAAAATAAAGAAAATGTATTTTTTATGCCAGGAATACATACTGGACATTGCAAAAAGAAAATGAGACCTATAGAATGGGATGGAGGGAGTAGTATACTTGTTAAATTTGGAAAGCAACCATTGCTCCTTTTTTTTCCAGCCCAGAAGTTATAATGACTAAAA
Organism: Quillaja saponaria; assembly: GCA_029379385.1. Lineage (NCBI taxonomy): Eukaryota > Viridiplantae > Streptophyta > Magnoliopsida > Fabales > Quillajaceae > Quillaja > Quillaja saponaria. The sequence continues at coordinate 20,944,323 of CM055612.1, forward strand.
TCTAACCTAGTCAATTCTTTCTATTCTGTTAATAGTATCCTCGGGTAGAAATGTCTATATCTTTAAGCCGGACAAAAACCTTTTGGGTTGTATTTGATATTATTCTTTTTCCTGAAAATTCTATAGATCAAATTGGGCTTACACCTGAAGAGGTCATTTCAAAAATTATGGCCAATCCTGAAGTCGCCATGGCATTTCAAAACCCAAGAGTTCAAGCAGCCATCATGGAAGTATGTCCTACTTGAAGTACTCAATTAATCTTTCTTATCAACTCTCTGACTTTTGAGTTTTGCAGTGTTCACAGAATCCTTTAAGCATCGCTAAATATCAAAATGACAAGGAGGTATCCTCAAACTTCTTTGACTTTAATTTTCTCATTCATCTAAGCAATTGGTTTGTTTTATTTGTCATTTTCTCCATTAGACTGCATATTGTTTGATTATGTATGTGCTCTTCTTCCACGGTGTCCCCATCTTCATGATTTTGGTTGAGAACTTAGTTATTTATGGGATTATAAAATGATAGAATTTGATTAGTTTGAAGGATACTGAGAGAAATTGTACTAGCAAGTTCCATGTAAGAGAGTGGTGGGCTTTGATAAGGGTATGTGACTCTGTTATATTTAGTTTTTGAATCAGTTTTTCCTCTGGCCCAAAAAAACAATTTTCATTAATCTTATAAAAAAAAGAGAGAATGCAGTTCTTCACCTTGTTCAAAGTCATGTAACATGTTGCTTTGCTATATTTGTTTTTATTTTCCCGCCGTAATATCAAAATCTTAGCTATGATTGATGCTCGATCTGTAAGCTTGCGTGTTTTTAACAGCATGATTTCCAGTTGGGTTCAGTTAAAAGGTTACTTGCCAAACTTTCTTAAATTAATCAAACAAGAAAATTATTGAAAATAAATAGTTACTACTTACTTTCCTTGTCGTCGTGATCCTTGAAGTCATTTGGAGTGCAGAGCAATGCAAGATATAAGTTACTCTTATAATAAATGGCAACTTGAAGTTTTCTTTCTTGTTATATTTATCTTTTCTCTAATGTGCAAATGGGCCTTTTTTGATCGCGAGCTTTGATTCCTTCTAATTTATGATTATTGCTTCTGTATACAGATTTAGGTTCCTCTTGCTTTCAAGTTAGTAGTAGTGTTGTTTGATTCTTAGACATGAATAACGTTTCAGTATTTGGCTCTTAAATTTGCCATTTGATTTTTTCTTTATTATTTCAGGTTATGGATGTTTTCAATAAGATATCAGAACTCTTTCCTGGAGTGACTGGCTCACCCTAATGCTTCTCGTTTGTCCACCTGCTGTTTTCTGGGTAAAAATTGCTCCTCCTTTTCCAGATGAGTAATATGATTAAATTGCGCCAAACCACAACACCTGGCATACTCCTCGGCCTGGTTGCTATTATTGTATGCTGCACTCTTACTGTTTGTACACCGTTTTGACCAATTAACACCATTGTAGTTGGCCTGGGCTCCAAGGCTAAAGTCATGTATTGATGTTTGGAATATGTTTGTGAGGCACTTCTAACTGTTATTTGTTTTTCTCTGATTCTATGAATTGTTAAGGGTAGTTGGTCAGACAATCAGCAGTTGCAGTTGCCTTCCTTTGGTTGTAAAAATAGCTCATCAGACCATCAGCAAGGAGAAAATTGGGTGTTTTGTTTTTTTGCTTTGTAAAAATTGGTGTGGGTATCTTTTGTAGGCATGAATATACTAGACTGGATCAATTCCAGTTTTACAGGTAGGACTTACAATCTCTCCTTTATTGTGCATGCATCTAGTTATTGTTTGACCACTTTGACTATATTTTCGTGTAAGTATATGGCATTGTTAAGCTCTTAAATATGTTAATGAAAAACTTGGTGGTATTGGATTTGACCAAAACAGATCTGATTTTATTTTTTTTGTTTACTTTAATTAATCTTCTAGTTGTAATTATTTAGATTGGCTATACATGTTTATTTAAACTTAATTATAGTATATTGAACAGAGCACCAAGACAGGCATCCGTTCAAATAACAACTAACTACAAAATGTCCAATTATGTTAACTGTTAAGATCCGGTCAAATGTCCTTAATTCTTTCGAAAACCAATATGAATTCCATCCCAGGTAGCCGTTACTGTTTTCTGTTTTCCCTCTATTTTTCTTGTCAATTTACACAAATATAAGCCGTTACAGAAATTTGAATCCAAATAGAACAAAAAGCAAAGCGAATGAGTCTCATTGAATGGGGTCTGTCGGCCAGAGTCAGAAGAAAAATAAAATGTTTATCCACCAGTTATCTCCAACGGCTCTTTTGTTTCTAGCACCCCACCCAATTTGTAATATTTTGAATCTCTCTCTAGCAAATTTTTCTTTCATTATTAAATCTAAAAAGCATATTTTAAAAATGTTTCTTGGTCAATGAACCACCTTTCGTCCCCCTAATCTAAATCTAATTCAAATCTCATTTTCTCTTTGTTTTTCTTTCTGAATACCCTCCACATTTTCCTTCCTTTTTTCTTCAAAACTCTGTCGCTTTGCTATCCACAATTGAAACTCCATGGGTACATGTTTGAGCAAGAAGAAAGAATCTTCTTCCTCATCCTTCCCAGTTGCTGGGACTAATTTTGTTTCTCCAGGCACCTGTAGATGCACAAGTGGATCAGAATAACCTTAAACCCAAAGTGGAAAATGAGCTGAAAATTAAGCAAAACAAGGAGAAGAGGACAGAGCAAGAGAAAGTACAAGATGAAGGTCGAGTGAAAAAGGAGATTTTTATCATCAAGCATAGGAAGAGCCATGATGGTAGAGATAGAGATTTCAAAGTCCCATCTTCACCACAAAGTGTACCTCTACCAGCAGATGGGGTTGCTCCCTTTGTTACAAATGAAGCATCTGAATTGATGGGTAACAAGATTTCAACACCACCAGCAGCTATAGATGTTGTGGGTGTACGGACGTCAAACTGCAGCAAAGAAGAGGTGGATGCCATTCTTATACAATGTGGAAGACTTAGCAGAAGCTCTTCTGGTAAAGCTGCCACTTCCTCTGCTGGTAGAAAGTATTCTGGTTCAAAAAGGAGTTTTGATTTTGATCGCTGTGACAATGATGTCATTTCTGCTGATGATGACCAAAAGAAAGCCAATCCATTTGACACCCATTACAATGATTTAGGATGAGGATGATGAGATAGCTACAGAGAGACGCCACCAACACCGACAAAGACACCGCCAATCACCAAGGTCGTCTTCTTTAGGAAGAAGAAGAACCCCCAGTAGGGAAAGAGAGCAGCAGCAACGTTCTAGTAGCAGGGAAAGGAGATTGAGTCGGTCTCCTGGTAGAAGAGCATCAGAGACCAACACACAGGTAAATGCTGCTACTGCCAATGCTAGTAATAACACTAGTTCCAGGCCTGGAAAGATGGTTTCAGTCCCTGCTACCGTTTCATCCCTGGTGATGGATAAGAACAACAATGGTGGTGGAGGAGAATCTGCAATAACTTCATGTATCAAGAGGATTTCTGTGAAGAGAAATGTTGGGGACACTGGGATGGTGGGTTCAAGGAGTGCTGCTTCACCACGTTCCCAGTCTCCTGCAAGAACTGATGGGAAGCTTTCCAGTGATAATCAGCAGCAGCAGCCCTCACTTAGCCGCAATTCTTCAAGGAAAGCAGAACACTCGCCTTACAGAAGAATCCCATTAAGTGAGATTGATCCTAACACACTCGCTTATCCACAGCCATCCAACAATAACAGCAGCAAGGTGCAAAACGGAACTAAAAGGGAACTTGAAGAAGCGATTCAGGTAACTTGCTTAGTATATCTACTTCTCTACGTTCACTTCTGCTTGCTTTCATAGCCTTTAGATGTTCATAAAAGTCCAGACCTTACATTAAGTAATTAAAACTACAAATTTTTCAGAAAAGGAAACATCCTTCTTGCTTCAGAAAGTGCTAGCTAGATAGAATTGAGTACCCCCTACTCTATTTTTTTTAATGCGGTTGATTAAATCATTGGCAATATCCGATGCAGAAACCAAATGTGAATATTGTTCAAGGAACTCATCACAGAACTAGGAGCAGAGGTTCACTGGAGCAGCAACAGGAAGATGCCAAAGGACAATCATCAATGACGCACAACGCCATTGTGAAGACAGTAGTGGCATCTGGGGTTGACAGCCTAAAACCTCAGTCATTAACAAGAACAAGGTCCTCTAGGAGATCCAGAGACCTAGACCTCGACCCTGAAACATTGTTGAATTCCACACCTTCCTATACCAAGCTACTGCTTGAAGACATCCATAATTTTCACCAAAAGAATACTCCTTCAGTTTCACTACCAGCTTGTGTCACCAAAGCCTGCTCTATCCTTGAAGCAGTGGCTGACCTTAACTCCACTACTAGCTCAAATTTGTCTTCTGCATTCTCTGAGGACAAGAAAAGTCCACCCACATTTCAATCCAATAGGAATGACTTCAATCTTTCTTTGGGTGCCAACCATTTTGATAAGAAGATGCCAGAAATTAAAGACCCTTTTGTGGAATCTGAGGTAGTTGTTAGTGATGATGTGATGGAGCCCAGCTTTCACAAGTATATAACAGTGAGGAGGGGTGGTGCACTTGGTGAGATAGACATGGAGGACCAAGAATCTTCAGGCAGTAACAGCTTTGTGGCTAGTGATCAACTGAATTGGGGCTTTCATTCTTCTTCATGGGAACCCAATTCTGCTGATTCAACTGAGACTTCAAGATTTAACACTAGAGAGGAAAATCAGAAAAGTCCTATTGGCTTTGATGGGAATTTGCTGTCAGAGGCAGGCCCGGATTCGTATGAAGCCAGAAGGAAATTGAATAGTAAAAGGAGGGAATGTGATCACCAGCATAGCAGTGGGATTGGGCGGGGCAGGCTTGGTGCTAGTAAACGTGGTCTTCACACGATTCCTGTTGTTGCAGCTACTGCATCAACTTAGAAGAATGTTGCTGAACTTGTGTACGTTTGGAGTTGCAAACTCGCAACCAATTTCTCATTTTCATTAAGGTCACAATAGAGAAGATTCATTGCCTCACGTTTTATGTTAGTCTTGAGAACTTCTGTTCATTCTTCTCAAAATTGTAGTTATATCCTTTTCTTGAAATTCTATCTTCATTGAGTTGGAATGGATGGGTAAAAGGAGAGGAGACTTTTTTTTTTTTTTTTTTTCCTGTTTCCTTTGACGGAAGAAAATGATGATTATTGAAGCCATACACAAGTCAGATTTATGACTTCTGAAATCTTATGAACTGTGGAACAGTTATTCAATTTCAGAAACGCAAGCCACATTACATTGATTATTGAAACCAATGACACAAACCACATTAGCGTAATTCAATTGCATAACTAAGAAGGCTGTGGCTGCTACAAAGGCTACAAAGGCTACAAAGGATGTGGTTGTGGTGAGGAGAGAACTTAAAGTGTAAGAGATTAAAAATGAGATATTTCTCAATAAATTTTGTTATATAACTAATTTATCTTATTGATTATATGGCCAATTCCCCATAATATATGATAATTTAATTAGTTTGTTTTATGTAATATAAAAAATTATAATTACAAATCGTTAGTCAAATCATTCATCGTCAATGTATAGATTTAAAAATTATTGGACTTTTTTTCTTTGTTTAGTATTTTATTATTATTATTATGATTTAAACTATGAAAGAAAGATCACTGATAATTTAACTCAAATAATTAATATATATTTCTCTCACCATCTATATGTTGCATTCAATCACTTTTAATGTACAAAAATAAAACTATAATAGAAATTCTAATGTACAAAGAAGAAAACTATGACAGAAAGGATGTTCTTATCGGAAAATGTAACATGTGTACTACCTCAATTGATATTGAATGTTGTAATTAAAGTGCAAAAAAATCAATAAAGACCACAAAAAAAAAGTAGTGAACTCTCCTTCTTCCCTTTCCTCATTCTTTTCATCTGTAACTCTCAATCTCATCAAATTCCATCTAACCATTCACAAATTTATTGAGGTTGTGGTTATGATATTTCTGGTTGTGACAATAAAAGAAAATATAATTTTGAAAGTTCTTTAGGGGTACTGATGACATAAATAAAAAATTAAAGGGTGTGTATGCAAAACTAGAAAATGAAGAACGCAAAACGCCGCGTATTGTCCATGTTGGATTTTCTTTACAACGAGCTAGGGCATACGAGCTCTCTCCGTCCTCCTGAGAAGTTTCCGGCACGACCGTCGATTAGATCAGAGCATCAGATACGGAAGCTATGGCCACTGTTCAGTCGCTGTATCTCTTCTTCTTTCCTTTGCGCGTAAGCAGGTTACTTCTCTCTCTTCCTCTTTCTCTCTCATTTGGTTTCCTATCTCAGTTCTTCGAATTTGTATTCAGATTTTTCTTCTTCATCTACTCCAACCCTTTATCCTTCTTCATCTTCTTCTTTTGTGTATTTTTATTCTTTGTACTATATAAAGTATGAGTCTTTTCTTTCATATGGTTCTCTGAACAGTTTAGTTTTTTTTTTTTTTTTAAATAAAATTAATAGTGCTTGTAGTGCAAACATCCTACTGTTCTTTTAATTTGTCCTACATTCAGCTCTTTACGTTTTTGGTAATAACTAGTAAGTCAATGTTTTGGCAGTTTTTTTTTTTTTTGGTTCTGTGATAGTGAATGGACTGTGTTATTTCTCACAATGTCAATATCCAGATATGGGAAATTGTAAGATGAAAGTTCCCAGGAAATAGTTCTTAAGTCCAGATGATGGGATATTATATTGTCATACTAAGTATATTGAGCTCTAATGAATCAGATCTTGAGCTCCATTCTAACTTTGGCAAGATGGAATATTTAACTTTTTCAGTATTATTGAGTTAAGAGTATATTGTTTATAAGTTCTTATTGCATGTTTCCTTTAAGGTATTAAAGGTTGATTTGCCGATGCTGTAGCTTTTAAAAAGCTGCTGCGGGACTTTCATGTTGTAAAAAAATAGCTATTAAAAAGTGACATTTTAAAAAGCTGCTGTGACTTTCATATTGTGAAAAAAATAGCTGTAAAAAAGTCACGTCAATCCTGTTTGATAATTTTTTTATAAAAGTTGTTGTGGATAGTAAAAGTAATAAATAGTATATTTGATAAAATAAATCATAAGTTGCTGTGAACGTATAAAATGACAAAAATAGATATTATTAATTAATGATATATTTAGGAAGAGAAATTTAATGGTTTATAAATTAATTAAAGATATATTTGGTAATTTTCTAACAGTAATAAGGTGATTTTTGTATTTTCAATTTTGAAAAGTCACAGCTAGCTTTTAAAAGCATCACTTGGTGCTTCTAAAAGCACTTATGACTTTTTAAAAATAGTAAAAGAAAAACTCCTAAAAAAAATTAACCAAACAATATTTAAGTGTTGTAGCTTTTTATAAGCCAAAGCACCCTCTTGAAAAGCATTATCAAACCCAACCTAAATGGGTATGTCAAATTTTACTTTTTTACTATTATATTTTAGACCATTCACCAAGTTTAATTGAGATGAACATGAACATTTTCGTAACTTGCCTTCATCAAATTATCACATATAGACATTCCTATTTAGGCTTCTTTTTGTTGAGTAGAAAATGTAATTAGTAACAGTGGGATCTTTTGTCTTTATCAAGGAACTCTAGATAACATGTCTGAAGCAGACTAGTTTATTCATCAACACTGGTAGATAGTGCCATCTAAGAATAATTAGTTTTATTTATGATGCTAGTATTTGTCTCTCTGACTATCGTGTTTGATCCCTGAAAGGAGGACTACTCTAAATGAGTCAACCTATCTAGAAAGTTTCTTCCAATCTTCCACTGTAATATGGTCGAGACATGTGACTTTTATCTGCAGATCCTTTTATTTTGTAACAACTTTTTAGCACCACCTGACTTATTTAAACTGGTCCTTCTGCAGTTGTGAAGTGAGGTGTTGTGGCAATTTGAGCTGGTAACTGGTTTTGAAAAAGATGTCAAGTGGGCCTGGACTTGAGTCTCTTGTAGATCGTATGCTACCTCTAATACCCTTTAATGATAAACTTCAATGAATTTCTGTTATCTTTTTGGAACTTTGGTTTTTGATCTATTCTAATATTGTCATAATCATCTCTTTGCTTGTTATAGACAACAATTTAAATTTACCAAGTTGATAACTTTTTAATCCATTGAGTTACTTGAGCTGGGGTACTAGTTAAACTTTTGCTGAAGCTTTTAAGTTGTTATCAGAGACGATTTCAGTTATTACAAATGACGGGCGCAACATAGTGGTATGTCTGAACATTTTATCTGAACAATATTAGCACAGGATTTTATGTAATATCCACCATGCGTACTGATGAGTCCATGTCCTCTTTCAGGGAGTGCTGAAAGGTTTTGACCAGGCGACAAACATAATCCTTGATGAGTCCCATGAACAAGTTTTCTCCACTAAGGTGTGAACTCAGATTTTATGTGATGATCCTAGAAAGAAATCAATGGGTCATGTCGCCAGTGCTCTGCCAAATGCCAATAGTTTTTAACTTATAATTTCTCATGGTATAGTTCTAGGGAGTTGTTCATCCTAGATAGCATAACACCAATGTTTTCTTTTATATTTTGCATTGAATTGTGAAGTTGCACAGGCCTTCTCCAGATCTGAAATCTTCTTTAATCACAAATTTTCAGAGCTCATAATCTGGACTGGGATTTTAGATGTGCTAGAAATTTTTATTTTTTTTTCCAAATATAACTAGAGTAGCATATATCATTACACTGAGATATTGTTTATCTGATAATTAACTTTTGCAAATTCTCCTGGGGTTTGACTTTAAGTGTTTTATTTTAAGATATCAATGGCTTAGGTAAGTAGCATTCTTGATAAAACTCGGGCTGTGGTTTTCTGATGCTCGTACTGAAGATTCCTAGATCCACCAGGACAATGATACTACCTTCCTTTAGATTTGTAGTTAATTTATAAAGCTGAGCCTATGTGATATCAATTTACTTACTGATAAGGATGGAGCTTTAGATATTTGAATAACAGCTATGTTGCTCATAATGAATTTGTTTTGTTGTTTGTACTTTATGAATTGAAGATGAGTCTTGAGGACTTCTGTTAGGGAAATTTTTTGTTAATGTTAGTCAATCTAAGGCATCATAGTTAGTTAGTTACTATGTGAGGATATCTAATGGTGTTTCAAGCAATTAGTGGTATCATGCTGAATATTTGTTGTCTGGGTCGTTTCATAACCCAAAATCTTTAAGGACAGTACTATTTCTTTATCTTTCTTCTTAGATTCTGGTAATTTGTGAAACCTTGAGCTTATCACTTTTTTCTTAACTGTCTATGATGTGTATATGCTGTTGATAGGAAGAAATATGCTTATGACTTTCTTCTGAACTATTTATAATGTCAATATGTTAAAAGGAAGTTTGCTTTTGGCAGAGAAATGAATTCGCTTCATGACTTCTTTTTATTTCTACAATCAACAATATCGATGCACCATGGCATTTAATGTTTCTTCTTTGCAGGCTTGAGTTAAGAAAGTGTTTTGTTCACATTCATTGGGAGGATCTTACAGTTTTACGGCTTCACTAGTTTTTCTTTTCAATTATGACAGGAAGGCGTCCAGCAACTTGTTCTAGGTTTATACATCATTAGAGGTGATAACATGTATGTGCCTCTTTCCCTTTTCTCGAGTTTTTATAATAATAATAATTATTATTTTAATATTTGACTGTTTCTCTGTACCTTATTGCCCTCCCTTTTTACTATTCTATATTAATAATGATGTCCCCTATGTTTCTGAACTTTGCAGAAGCATTGTAGGAGAACTAGATGAAGAGCTAGATTCAAATCTGGATTTGTCAAAACTTAGAGCGCACCCGTTAAAGCCTGTTATCCACTGATTAAAAGGTATAAGTTGTTGTAGGATGCATGCTAGACCTGCTTGATGGGAGAGTTTGGGCACAAATTGGAGTTGCTACAGTATATACATTAAAAAGCAGTAAAATAGTGTGGATTAATAGCTAAGAATATGATGGTTTTGTTGGAGGTTGATGTAAGCCTCAAAGTTGTGACTCTTGAAAAGTTTTAGTTCATTTTCAAAAAACTGTGTTAAAGATTGACTTCAACAAATTCTATGACTAGTTGGCAACTATATAAAAATATACAATCTCATGTTAAGCCTCAAAGTTGTGACTCTTGAAAAGTTTTAGTTCATTTTCAAAAAACTTTATATGACTAGTTGGCAACTATGTAAAAATATACAATCTCATGTTGATGAATTGTTAATGGTTTTGCTGATCGCGCCAATATAGTAGCTTGCAATCAATGTACTCCTGGGGTAATATTGTCTCTGCAGCATTGGAGGGTTATTAATTAGTATATTTGATTTTACCAGATCACCCATCAACGTAGGGTCCTTTATCTGTGTTGATGGATTAAATAATTTGGAGTACAGGCGTCATGCCTGTGGCTGCATTTTGTTCAGATTGCCCTTGTCTGCTTAAATTCCATTGAATATCATAATTATATCTTTTGTGTTTGCTAACCTAACTGCATAGCCTCACCCTAAACAAAAATATAGAAACAAGAGTAGGAGGAGGAGGAACAACATCAAAAAGTTACTATCACAAAAAATGAAAAGCTAATATATAAAAAGGCTTGGAGAAAGGAGGGGATAGGCATGAGATCAATGATACCTATAATTCACCTGCTTCAGTAAAGTCAAGATGATTAGGTATATATTGCATCCCTTGTATTTCTTACATCTCATTGTCGACACAATCACGTATGATAGAGTGTGTAACTTTAGTTCATTTGGTACAATTTTGGTGCACCTGTATTATACACTTGATTTATATTTGTATCGTATGATGTGTAATACACATAAATTAGATGACATGATACATTTTACTCTCAACAATAAATTATTTTGAATCAAATTATGACTTTGAGATTTATAGGTTCATTGGTCAAAGTTAGTGTTATTAGATAATAAACCATTGTTTTTAGGGAAGGACTATTTCCTGATTAAAGTAAAAATAGTTTTACGTATTTTATTTATGTTCTTATTATTAAACACAAGATAAAGTCAAGAAAACAGACAAGCTGCAATTTATTAATACACAACAATATGCTGACAAGTCAGGCATTTGACTTTGTCTTTTGGACACCGCGTAGTGTAAAGAACTTATAATGCATGGAAGCTTCTAAAACTGTTGAATGGAGTATGGTATGTACACGTCATTTAAGTTGGAAAAAGAAATACTCAAAATAGATTACAGACAGTGATACATATATAGCAGTTTTAAGTTTTTGTCATGAGACTGAATTCTTGGTGTATATTATACCTATTGTCCATTCGCATACAATGATTTCTAGTATTTTTTTTTGTTCAATTTTTTCTTGGTTAAGATTTTTTTAATTGTTAACTTACAGCTCTCTAGTATTCAAAGGCTCTAACTTATATATAGTTGGCTTTTGCGAAATAGAACCACATTTAACACGCATCTCCTATTCATAATTTTCAGTTTCTTGTAAGTGTTAATCTTTGACTTTTCTAATGATAACATTTGTTGACCATAACTAATCTTGCTTTACATGCTAATGTATAATTCTGCTTTGGTGGAATCTTCCATTAAGGTGCATAAAAAAACAGAAATTTACTGTATAGGCCTTAATAATTCAGGAAATTACAAGTACATGTATACGTTAAAAAATAATACAGAAAGCAACATATAATACTAATAACTTTTGAGGTTTTCTCACTTCAAAACACAAAGTCTTTGAATAGAAGCGTCTGCCGCAATTAAAATAGACTTTAAAAACTCATAAACAATAGTATGTGACATCTTGCACACAAAAGCATGCTGAATTTTTGGTATCTTAAGGGAGCCATGTGAATGAAAATTCCCAAAACAAACACATTTCCTTTAAAGAAAGTGACTCATAGCCCCTAATGTCAAAAAAAGGGAGCTTCAACTGCTCTTATATACATGACTTGCTCAATACTTACATCCCAAGTCTTCCTTCCAACACCTACAAAATTATTTATAGCAGAGAAAACAGAACAAAGATAAAAAAAAATAGGAGCCTGCATATGCAGTAACCAGAATACTTTCATCAAAGTTGCTTTGTGAAAATTTGTTCTCAATCAAACAATGGCAGATCATCAGAAAATCCATCCTGTCCAAGATGTTGAGGCACCGGGTACGCCTTCTGCTCCTTTGGTGCCACGGGACATGACTATATCCGAGAAAGGCGAGCCAGGGAAGGATCAATACCCACCATTCAAGCGTACCATACCAGTAACACATTCCAAGCCACCAAAGAAAAGAAGCTGTTGCTGCAAATGCATTTGTTGGATAGTTTCCCTGTTATTGCTTCTAATAATTGCAATTGGCATCACTGTTGGAATTCTATTCCTTGTGTTCAGACCAAAGCTTCCCAAATTCTCTGTAGACAGATTGGAAATAACCCAATTCAATCTCACTGATGATCAAAACTTATCTGCTTCATTTGATTTAACAATCACTGCTAGAAACCCAAACAAAAGGATTGGAATTTACTATGAAGGAGGGAGTAATATAGGTGTTTGGTACACAGACACAAAACTATGTCAAGGGGCTTTGCCAAAGTTCTACCAAGGTCATAGAAATACAACTGTGCTTAATCTACCTTTGACAGGGCAAACAATGAATGCAACAGGCTTATTGACAACTCTACAACAACAGCAGCAAGAGACAGGCAATATTCCACTGAATCTCAAGGTTAAACAGCCAGTAAGAATTAAGCTTGGCAAGTTGAAGCTCATGAAGGTCAAGTTCACAGTTAGGTGCAAACTGGTGGTGGATAACCTTGCTGCTGATCAAAATATTAGAATTCGGAGTAGCAGCTGTAAGTTCAAGTTTAGGCTATAAATCATTTCAGTACATAGGCTTTTTATTGATTGATTATACCAGAGCTGTATTACTATTTTTCAATTTTTAGTTATATTTTTTTTATCCTATTGATATTTTCTCTAATAAGGTGGAGGATTTGATGTGGGTTTTCTCCACCATATTACTTTGAGATACAGAGTTCTATATATTTTGTATTAATTCTTCAGCCACTTGTTATTCAACGTCATGGATTAGTATTCACTATTCAGCAATATTTCTTAAGTATCATATTTTTTAGGCAATTTCATATGTTTGTTAGTATTAGCATGTGTACTTTGTAAATGATTTGTTGGTCTAATCAAGTTTAGGATATAGAAAATCCTAACCGAGTCTCACATCCATTTCCGGCCGGCTGCTTGTGCTCCTCAACTTAGATAGTTGTTTAAATGTAACTTAGTTTAAAATGTGAAACTAGTTAAGAACGACGATATAAACCGTCTATCATCGTTTGTTCGTATAACTCCAATACATTATTTTCAACCAACAAAAAACAGTATTTTAAAGGAAACTTCTCCCCAAACAATTTTAGGCCTTCTACCTTTTCTTTCTTACCACATTAAATATATTTAAATCAAGATATGCGGTTCTCTCAATTTTATTTTTTCTTTAATGAATACAACCTCAGCCTTTATGAGTATTTCGTCATTTCTTAGTTGATACAAGAAAAAGAACAGAAATCTAAATTGATTTAGAAGTTCTTCGCTAAGTTGGAAATAAGCAGAAAATGTGAAGGTGTTTATTATACACATACCATAGCATTTTCATGCAGTAAATCCATAGACAAGTCCTCAACCAACTTTCAAATCAGCCACATGATAGATGAAGTATTGATTACTGGGTTTTGTATGTTCTTCTTTTTCTGGCCATAGTAAATTAAGGTATTTACAGGATATGTATGGCAAAGCAGCAGATTTCCTCAAGATGGCACACGAAAGCAGAGGGATAATGATTATGAATAAACAAGTATTCGTGCGTCATCCAAATAGAATGACTTTTTGTATCCTACTCCTCGCAGAATTTAAAGAAAGAGGACCTCTAAGCTGGTATTTTACAACTATATCTAAACTCCTGGGATGTCTCATTAAAACCGTACCCAAAAAAAAAAAATGGAACAGTAAATTGTGAAATGGCAGTTGTTCCAACATATACATTACAGACACAACGACAACATCCTTCTTCCAGTCTTCGTGCCTCATCATCAAAGAAGTCTCCAACGTTGTTAAGATATATGTTACTACAAACAAAAGAAACATGTTAGTATGTGTCACTAATTTATGAAACAAGGGTGTATACTGTGGCTTGTCCCAAACCTTTTTTCTTTGGTAGAGGGGGTGGTGTTGTTTAAAAGGTATTTATAAGTATATTCAGAAATTAAATCATATTTGTAATTTCTGTAACTATCAATGATTACGTACACCAAACAATTAAAAAGAAAAGCAAATGTTGCAGTATGGCCTTGATGGAAAAAATGATATAATTTTGATGAAGCAAGTCAACTACAAGGGGTAGTGGCTTAGCTAATAAAAGAAAGAAAAAAATTATATTGGGTGATTTAGTTTATACATCCTGAAAGGGGGCCCAATATGCTCAGGCTAGAAAAATAAAAAGAAATCCTATAGGATTTTGTGGCTTACTGACATTGTAATGTCCACCAGACTACGGGTACATGTCGAGCTCAAAAATATTGAACTGGATAATAGCAACCTTTGAAAATTACAAGTGCTAGGAAAAGTATCCACTAAAACTGCTCCTACAAGGACTAAGCTACAAGAATGGTCAGGTGCAGGTTTACATTATGTCAACAGAGTGCAAAACTGCAAAGCTAGCTGCAGAGATTGTGGTTCAATGCAAAAAAATCTTCATTTCCTTAAATACAAGTAGACAAATGTACACCAGTGTGTCAACTCATTCCACACAACAAATTACTTAAATAATATTAAATTTTATTATTATTTGGGTAAAAATATTACAATATATTACCAAACCGTCCATCCATCTTGGTATCAATTATGAATTCAAGATTGTATTTCTCAGTCACATAAGAACATTTGCAAATTTTTCAGCACTGCTTCCTACTTTATAGTTTTTGCAGTTTTAAGTAATAAAAATACAGAAATTTAAGAAAAACCCACCTTCATTAGCTTTGAGTAAGAATTCCAAGAAGAGAACCTGCCATCCCACGCCGTCTCCCCTGCATTTTGGGAAAGGCAGAAAGTTTCCATGCTTAATCCACATTCTGTTTAAGGTAAGATGATAAAATTGTTGTGTTTTGTCTTGTTATTGGATTGGGCCAAAGTTTTCGCACTGTGACCCCTTTGGATAATTATGACCCGAAGTGACCCGAAAATTAAGTTTTAGTTCTCTTGCTACGGAATGGGCCGCTGAGGAAAATTTACGGTTTGTTTCTTTCTTGTAGCCTACTTATAAAGGTAGTTAGCTCTAAGGTTTCAGTACATTTTTTCAAGCAAAACACTTGTATTTTCTTTAAGAACAGAATAGGGAATTTCGATCTTCAGTGAGGACATAAGTTAGATTGAGCTGAACCTCAATACATCTTGTGTTCTTTCTTTTGATTGCTTTTGTTTTACAGTTCTAGATTCATCCTATCTCGCTTCTGTTTAACAAAAATTATATATTGATTAATGATTACCTTCTGGTTGTTAAATAAGTCTTCCGAAATAGCTTCCATTTGCTTTCTCTTTTTCTCCTCCTTTAGAGACTCAAACACCTCCTCACTCTCGTAGTCAGAACCCCTATTTTAAAGGAAATAGTAAATAAATAGAATTTAGTATAGCCAGATTACGTGGCAAATATGATAGAGAAATTAGCATACAATTGCCAATACTTGTCTTACTTGTATGGATATTTTGAAAACGGAATAAGACTTGTGAAGCTATTCCCTGATTGAGTTTGTACCTACAGTTTAATATTAAAGAACAGATCAGAATTAGGAATATAATGACATAGTATACCTGAAAGGGTATAGGTAGCAACATTGAGTAAAAGAATCCACTTCTATGAGATAAAATGTTTTGCTCAAGTTTAGAGTATTCCACTTTCCCCAGAGCAGTAAAAATCAGTTGCACAACTTTTTTTTAATCTTAAAACGTGTTATTCATAAGTTAAATGACTGGGGTAGAAGATAATTCTACTGCATTCTATATATAAGATACCAAGGTCACACCTTTCTGAAGCGCTTAAAATTTGGAACTCCCCTATTTCGCTTACTATTGATGAGACAAGGCGTGTTTATATCTCGGACAACTAAATCTTGACTGTAAATGACATCTGCATTTCCTCTTTCAGACTCATCAACTTTGTCTCTCTTCACTGTCATACCACCAGTACCTTCCCTGAAGCTGGAAATATGGGTATCAAATCTACTAGAAGCACCATCCAAGGATATCTCTGCTTTGCTCACTGATTTAATGGTATCTTCATCCCTAAAGCTGTTAAGATGGGTATCCAATCTGGTGGAAGCACCATCCAAAGATATTCCCACATTTCTCTCTGTCTTGCTCACAAATTTAATGTTATCTTCATCCTTGAAGCCGGTAAAATGGGTAATCCAATCTGGTAGAAGCACCATCCAAGGATATTCCACCATTGTTCATTGATTTAATGGTATTTTCATTGCAGACAATGTCATTTGCATGGGTGGAGATGGCTGTTTCTACTTCAGCATCAGAATCTGCTACCACTGTCTCATCTGTGGAGACTGTCTCGTCCGTGGAGCACAAAGATGAAACAACCACTGCAGAAGTACATACAGTTCATTATGTTACCTTTAATACAATCAAGGAATCCTGATATGAAAAGAATGATTTTCAGCAGAGAAAATAGATATATTATGCTAAAATGTTCCAAAATAATAAATACAATACTAAACAGGTTCACAGAAAGTGAGTCCGGATCAAGGTCCTAACTACCAAATCAAGAAAAGAAATTAATTTGAAGTAAACCAGTATTCTTTAGATATTAAGAATGCTTACCGCATGCCGATACCAGCACAGATGGATCTAGCCGTCCATTGAAAACAGCACATATTATATCCATCTCAGTCACTCTAGACAATGAACGTAATTTATTGTAACGATCAAACTTGTCAACTGATCCTCCAGGGATAATGCAAACCACACGATTGTCATCTCCATAATCTGAGTCCTACAAGGAATAACTTGTAACATCTCAAAGATAAGCCAAAATCCTATCATACTTAATGTAACTCAAGTCCTATACTATTTCACAAGACAAATCAATCCTACATTCTAGCTTCTTTCCAAAAGGTCAATTGACTTTAGCATAATGCATATACCAACTTAACCCCTTATTCATTTATCACATTTTACTCCCAATTTTGAAATTTCAACTACCAACACAAATTTTACAAATTTAATTAGCAAATTATGAATCTAGGAGAGGAGAATGAGAAAAAAGAAGAGGAAAGAAAGAAATATGAATAAAGGGCTATATACCAGGAAAGCATTGTGTTATAAGATTGAAAATATCAAATGAGTAACTTAATTGGTCTTATTGTGAAAAGCAAATCTAAGGCATAAGACATTGCCCAGTTAATATCATGTCCCACATGGATCAAACCAGTCAAACCGGATATAAGATATGTGAAAGAACAATATCAAACTCCAAAATAGTTTTTTCTCTAATACAATACTATAACACATAAATAGGACATACAAGCAGCTTTTGATTGAAACAGAAGAATAACAACATTTTGCCAAAAAAAATTAAAATAGTCAAGAATTTATGTAGCTGTACAAGTGAACTATTACCAACATAAGTTCCAATATGCAATTAAAAGAAAAGCCATATAGAGGGAGTGCAATGAAACACTTACTAGGCTGCTTGAAACAAATTCTTCAATGGAAATGATCTTTGCACCCCCCACTTCCAGTAGAGATTTTAACTGATCCCCAAACTTATACTGTAAGTAGAGAAAAACATGATCAATAAACTTGTAGAGCAAAATTCAGGGATGAACTATAACCCTTTTTGAGAGTCTGTTTCTGTATCTGCACGTGTGCATTTAAAAAACTCCCATGACTATACTGTCAAATTATGTACCAATGATTCCCATCAGAACGGAACCATTAACATATAAATGCAAGTTCTTTAAAAAATTCCAAATGACAATAAATCAATTTAAATTGGAGGAGAACAAACATCAAAAAGAATACCTCATATGCAGATTCCAACAAAAAGGTGTATCCTTTTAAACAGTATTCACGAGTTTTAGGATCTGCAACTAAGATTGTTGTTCCTTCCACCCTCACTGTAGGAACATGACTGATTACATAGCTGTGATTAGCTTAACCATGGTTTCCAATGAATATTTCCATGGACTCAAAAGATCAGTCAAACGCAATACTTACGAACTAAAGCTGGGAATTTCCGTGCGGATGTTCCTTTCTGCAATAAACTAAACATGAAAAAGTCAGTTACAATTCAGAATCCCAACATGTAGGATAGTTCACCGCTAATTGTAGAGATGAATCAGAAAATTTAAACTTGTTTATGCACAATAGAATGATACTAACAAAGCATTTCGTTTCTCAACAGTAAGGATAAAGCATGGTACAATCATGACCCAATTCTAACATACATCTCAATCCAGAATGAATTTGCAAATACTTCATAAGAGTCATGAAAGAAAAGACTTGAAATGCTAGAGGACCAGTCAATATCTACATAATTCAATCACCATTGTTGTTTTTATATATAAGATCTTCGAAGACAAACCAAAATCAATATAAGCAAAACAAGCTATGAGAAAATTAACTTGTGGCTCTAGCAGATTGGTGCGAAACTCTTGCCAATGGCTGAGATGTTCAGTTGACTCACCAACCCTGCCCAAATTCTACTTTTCGGAGGGATATTAAAAAGGGATCCAGATCCTCGAAAGTGCACTTTGCACCTTTTGGTAATTGAAATAAATTAATGGCTTAGATTTCACTAAACATTCTCTTTCTAAGAATAACTAGACAACTAAAACGAAAATAAATAAATTAAAACTTACAAAAGCCCTTTATTTTTTGTTGAAAATAAAATAAATCTTGCTAATTTTTAATTTCTTAAAATTCAATTTTAATTGCATTCATCTATTTATCAACTTTATTGATCAAAATCAAAATTAAAATAAAAAAGTTTTTGTTAGTCATACAGATTTATTCACATCAAAATTCTAATAATAAGTTGTGTGGATTCTATAAACATATAATTGAAACAAATTCAATCTTTATGCATATGAAGCAATTTCAAAAGAAATTATGCTCATATATTGAGCATACGAGTTTTTCTTAGCACATAATATTTCTTTTTAGAAAAAAAATTAAAATTGAAATAATTATTTAATAAAATAATAGAGCACTTAGAGAAAGCCAAAGTTCCAAGACAGTTTTGTTTTAGAAGAAAATTTCTAACTACATTAACTCCAAGAGAAAAAAATTTGAAAAAGTTAATTTATTTATTTATCTTTTTAATTGCTTATTATTTTTTTTGGAAAGAGAAGTTCTAGAAATAATGTGTAACAATCTAAGCCATTAATTCATTTCAATGGCAAGATTAGTGTACTTTATTCTCTAAAGTGCAAAGTGTACTTCAGAGGATCTGGATCCATTAAATAGATAGCTTTCTCCTTGGAACCTAGGTCGATCAGTCATCTTTGACGAGAAAATTCTGCATCAGTAGTGGTTAAATCCATATTTACTTTCTTTTTTTCTTTTTTCTTCTTTTTCCCGGTTTGGAGTAGGTAATAGAGATCCAAATGTATTATTCACATGTCAAAAGCGTATAGAATGTCAAAAAAAATTCAACATCAATTGTGTCCATGCACGCCAACTATATTTTCCCTAGAAACAACATCAGTAGCAGAATACACCAGACCCAAAGTTTCCTCACTTACGGCAAGCAAAATAATCTTCCTGCTCACATGACCACTTCAATACTAAATATGTAAGCAACTGGAATGCCATGTCATCAAAACTAAGATTTTCACATGTCTTCACATGAAGTAATCACTTTATAGTAATTAACAATGCACTGATACCCCAGCATAAGTTATACAAGATATTATTATAGGATGTTTTCTTACCTGAACCCAACTTTTGAGGATGCAAGGTTTTTTAGCCACAATAGCATCGATCATATCCTTCTTTACTGGCATCAGATGATCCACAAGCATATGTGTGCACTCCTCACTCAAGGTTTCAGTTAT
The DNA here is from genome assembly GCA_029379385.1 of Quillaja saponaria. NCBI lineage: Eukaryota > Viridiplantae > Streptophyta > Magnoliopsida > Fabales > Quillajaceae > Quillaja > Quillaja saponaria. The sequence continues at coordinate 20,964,509 of CM055612.1, forward strand.
AGAAGCACCTATGAAGAATGCAGAAATAAATCATTATTTATGGAATATTAGTTTGAAGAATACATCTTTCCATAGTTAAAACTGAAAAGAACCCTCAAATAAAAATCAGATGTACCAGGAAAAATAGATGATTCCAACGTACAGCAGGGAAAATACGGAAGACTATCGAGGCTTCTGATGCATTTTCAAAAAGCCATGTAAAAGCTCTCATCATGGTTATTTATCTTTTAATATTTTTTTGGTCCAAGTTGTTTCAGTATTAGTTTTTATAATCCCTACAACACCTATAAGATGCAAAACACAGATTCAAGACTATGAAGTATGAATACAGGTTTCCAACCTTCAGCTTTCAGCTAACTTTCTGTATCTGTTCATAAACATTCTATGATTACAAATTGTGATTAAATTGCAAGTAACATATTACCAATGTATGCAAACTTTCTACTTAACCTATCACAACCCTCCTTCTTTACCCTGGTTTGGGACTGACAGGGTACAAGTACAACCCAATAAGACCTCTAGTAGGTATTACACAAAATCATAATATGCAAAAATGACATGGTGCCTGACAGCCTGGTGAGTTAGCATATGGGATTTTCAATATCATTTTAGTTATGTAAACTAAATTGCAAACACCAGCTGCTGGAATTGTTTTCTTCGTTTGTAATGATAGGCACTAACAAAATACAATATTGGGAAGCCCAATGTTGAAGCAATCAGGATGCACCCGGTACAAATGAGACTATGCCAAGAATCTTCATCTATTGAGGTGTTCCTCACTAACCAATTGATGAAATGTGCTCTTGATAGGTTTGATCCACTTCGATGTCCTCCAAACAGCAGATAAAAAATATGAGTGGAACAAAGCAAAACCTGCCAGATTTTAGTAAGAAAAAGGATTAAGCATACTTAGTTGACACAGCCATATTTCTGCAATGCACATCAAATTTAGAACCATTTTGAGCAGCATTCTCTAACAACATTAAAAAATGTCAAACATGGGAACAAGATCACATGAATTACCTGTAGGTTGCGCTACCAGTTCCAAACGAAACAAGGTCCCCATCCTCTAATGTTGTTTCTTTGTTTGGTAGCTCATGAACTGTTTTCCTTGGCCCAGCATTCTTACTAATAAATGTCCCGTACTTTGAGCAATCCCTGATCTGAACTTTGGAGGATATATCAGAAGATCTATTTTGTAAGGGATTTAACGAAATCATTGTATTAACAACTATTTCTGCATGTATACGAGAAACCCCTTTGTCTTTAGTGATGATCACGTCACAACCTGTAAGCACAAAAAACAGAAAGGTTTTATTGAATCCATTAAATGAGAGATTCTAGCATCACATCCAATAAGAAACTATTCAAGGAAAGTTAAACATGTGAAGCATACACACACAAGACTAAGGGGGGTAAGGAGGTAAACAGGGGAAGCAACACATTGCCATAATCAACAGAATCTTGACTAAGGATCTACCAAACCTAAAAGCATGTCGAGTTTGAGTTGGGCTATGTGATGATCTAGCATAATACACAACACACCGGATCCATATCCAGACTTTCAACCCATTAATATATGTTTAAACGAATCCTTAAATCTCTTATTGTGAAAGATATCAACAATCAAAAAGAGTAAAAACAATAAAAAGGATAACTGAAAATTAGATTACGGGAAAAACAAGAGAGAGCAGTAGATGTATATTTTTTTCAAAATGCTGTTAAACTAAGCCTTAATACCACCTGATTGGATCAATTATCTGTTCATTTAATTCATTTAACAGCTCTCATTCACATGATAACATCAACATGGGCTGAAATTTCTGATAGATGGAAATTCAGGTCTACATTCTTAATTTTCACTCTGTCAGAAATGACAGAAACCAAAAACAAATAAATCAACTTAAACTCCAGAATTGCTGCCACTTTTCCTCACTATGGCCTCTAACATGTAGCTACAGTATGTGCTTTTCCTCAGTGAAGCAGATAATGCCTTCCCCATCCCAAATTTGCAAATGGAAAATACCAAAACAAACAAAACCAGATTGTTTTATGTCAACTTAGAAAAAGAACACGCAGTTAACCACAGAGTATTTTATATCAGCACAGTAAGAAAACAAAATACACAAGCGACTGAACATGTTTTGATAATTTTAGCACTACACCAATATGGGAGCACTGTAGGTCCATGAAGACACATTCTTTAACCTTCTTCCATTAACTTGTTAAACCTTATCAAAGATGTGGGGCAATCACTAACACTTAGATCTCTTCATGCATGTGCTTCCATCTGTCCATATTTGATATAAACTTGATGCCAACAAATTATCTATGATAGCTAGAATGGAACAGGGTAAATAACAACTCTATACAATTTTCTTGGAAATTTTTGAAGATTTGAAGCACAATAATATATTGGGAATAATTGTGGGTTTAATAACAAATCCTTGGGCTCCAAGTAGACCAATTTAACCTTGGGGTGATTTTTTGGCGACTTTCTGTATGTAGCTATCACAGGAACGATTTCACATATCTCTTCACTGTAGTAGCCAGCTAGTCAGCTACCATTTATGCCTAATATTTTTTATTCGACGATGTTAGCATTGCAATTCAACCTTTGAAACCATGAGGGAATATTTTATGATACCAAATGATATGATACTTCATCTTGGATGGGATAAAATGAGCCAAATCTAAACAAACCTACAATGTTATACCCAGGACTTTGTTTGGATGTTGTTGTATCCGGCCAATTTAATGAAGAAACAAACAACTGCTATCTGATAAGTGATAGGAACAACGTGAACAAGAAAAATGACAAAAATCATGTATCTGTTGCATATAATTTTTATTTTTTTGCACTAATCCTGTCAGCAATACCCTACAGGATGTATAAGCAAGTTCTGCAAAATAAATATCAGGAATTTGTACCTTTTCGGCCCACTTTATAGGTTCCACTTCTGAAAATATAGTATTTGTCTTCTCCTGCCATATACATTACAAACAGTTACTGATCTAAATAATTAAAATCTTCATTACAGGCAACACTAATTAAAAGACATTGAATATATATTACACTAATATTGTATTATATTTTAAATAATATAGTAATCAAATTGTATTTATTTTTAGAAAAAACAAACAAACAGTACCACGGTATTCAATCAGTGAAAACCAGAATATTTAAAATCTAAATGGTAATAATAAACCATTTGTGAATTCTAGAATTTCCATAACTTTTACTACTTTAGGAACAAATGACTTATCAAGTGCTTGTAGTGATATTGAAGGTGAGATTGTACAAAATTTTGATCACCCACAATTCCACATGCAATAAGGTAGTGAAATTTTGATATGGGTGTTAAAATAAAAGTACTACTGGGAAAGAAACAGAAGAAGCCATGTAACTAACATGTAAAGGCGGTCAAAAATTTGCAGTAATGATCATAATAAAACACAAATCATTGTATCAAAAAACTGTTAAATAGTAGTCATTGATATAAAAAATGAAATCATAGTTCTATTATTAAAAAAACTAGAAGATAAATTTAGTATTACAAATTGAATTAGCTATTCATAGATTCGGTTTTGATGAGGTCAAAGGAAAACAAATGGTGAACCTACCAGGAAGACTGTCGACGGGGAGAAGACCCCAAACCATTTTGTATATGTTTATAGTAGTCACCACCACCCTCTTTCAGTGATACGCTAGACTAGGTGGCTCCAGTCGAAGTCTACCTCTGCAAGGTGTTCTCAGGGCAGGACCGTAGAAAAGAGAAACATATGCCTGCAAGTTTGCAACTTTGAGCCGTCCTTTCCTACAAACGACGATGCGTTGTATCATTCCTCTCCATAATGCAACTCTGAAGGCCAACTGACGTCATAAAAAAGTATGAACGACATGTCGTTGCAATTATTTTAGCGAGGATTCCCGTGTCCTTGGAAGCTTTGGCACTTCTCACTTCTCAGAGGCTTTTTAGCATTCTCTGTTTTGAAACATCAGGAGCTTACTTATTCACTTTTCTCTGCTATTCAATGTTAATTACAGATGCATCCATATCTGTTCTTAATTTCTGATTGCTAATAATTCAGCTTTACTTTATATATGACTCTGCAGCCTGAATTTGTCTCTGAAATGTTCGGCTCCTGTTTCCATTTTGGGAGAGAGATATGTCAAAAGGAGCCCTTTTGGTGAATCTATTGGTAAACCTGCAATGTAAAAGGTTTGAGATTTCAAATGAATCTGAGGGTGAAGCTTCTGTTCTCTTGGTATGGGGCTAAAAAGGGTTTGAAGTGACAAAAATGTAAGTAGTTTATGAAGAGAAACAACTGAGCAAATAATGATGACCCACCTTGTCAAATTTGTAATGAAACGCCCCCACCATCTTCTAATGGCTGTTCGGGTCAAAAACAACCTCTTCCCAGTATGTGGCATCAAGAGGCAGAGATCCTACGTTTGAGAAATTGATGGAAAAGTACAAAAACCTTCTCAAAGTTATTTCTATTCAAGATCTTGTCCTTGCAAACCCAAAAAACCCATCAGTCTCCCTTGAGTTTCTCTCTAGGCTGCCCCAGAAGATCCATCTTAACCGTGGTACTGTTAAGAGCTTTTCTTGAAAAGCTCAGCAATCAACCAGTTGGGTCACAGAAAGAGAAAGAGAAAATGATGACTGAGAGAGAAGAGAAGAGAGAGAGAGAGAAACAAAAAAAAACCTCAGTATTCATGTATGGCAGAGAGTTCATTAGAGATGCTTGGATTGAATTTTTATACTATGCTAACTAACAGTTCAATCGTCATGAGCTAAAATAGATTAACAAATCGCTAAATAGATTAACTAACTCCTCCACTAGAAATTAACAAACTCCATTAGCAGCCTAACTACCTTCACTTAATCAAACACAGCGTTTTCTCCTTATACCCAGTGACAAAAAAAGCAGTTGGCCCCACTTCCTTTCTCTATTTCATAACAATGCCTCTTTCTGCAGATGATCCTTGACCACAAGGATCAAAATCTTAAAATCTCTTCTTCAGCTCATGAATATCTTTTCATGTGCAGTCTTCCTTGTTGGTATTGGACCATTGAACCAAAACTTGCATTGAAGCTCTGTCATGTCTCTTACTTAATCTCATTCCCAGAATATCAATAGGCTCTAGCAGCATCCTCCCTTCCTCATCCATATTAGGTAGCTGTATGGATACAATATGTTGTCCATGTTTCCTTTTGAGTTAGGAAACATGAAACACATTGTGAATCTTGGCTTTATCTGGTACCTGCAATTCATAAGCAACCTTACCAACCTTAGCAGTAATTTGGAAAGGTCCATAATATTTTGCACCAGCGTATGGAAGTATGAATTAGTTACTGTCTGCTGCCTGTAAGGTTGAATTTTCAGATACACCCATTCACAAATCACAAATTTCCTCTATCTTCTATTCTTATCAGCTTAAGTTTTCATTATGTTCTGAGCCTTCAACAAATTATCCCTGATGATTTGAATTATAGCTTCTCTGTTAGACATAGTCCTATCCACCTCTTATTGTTGGAATCTCCTTTAACATATGGAATGTCGCATGGAGGTTGCTGTCCAAACATAGCTTGATATGGTGTCATTAAGATAGCAGTATGGAAACTGGTATTATACCACCATTGAGCTAATGGAAGCCAATACACCCATTTCTTTGGACAATCTCTCGAGAAACACCTCAAATATGTCTCAATAGATCTATTGATTACTTCAGTCTGCTCATCAGTTTGAGAATGATAGGCAGATGAGTACTGCAACTTCACCTGTTAGAGTTTAAACATTTCCTTCCAGAAGTTGGATAGGAATAATGTATCTCTATCAGAAACAATTTCATTAGGCATCCCATGTATCTTATATATATTGTCCATGTATGCTTGAGCTACAACTAAAGCTGTACAAAGATGTTGGAGGGCCAGAAAATGAATAAATTTGCTCAGTCTGTCCACAATGACCAGTATGGTTGTTTCACCCCTAGATCTAGGTAAACCATCAATGAAGTCCATTGAAATGGATGACCAATTTCTGTGGGGAATGGGTAAAGGTTGTAGAAGCCCAGGATATGCCACATTTTCAGTTTTGAATTTTTGGCAAACTTCACAAGTCCTTACAAAATTCCTGACTTCTTTTTATAGTCCTTTACAATAAAAAATTTCACTTATCCTTTTACTTATTGCATACACTCCAAAATGTCCACCTCCTGACTGCTATGGAACAATTATAACAGTTCCTTCCTTATAACTTTATATGTACCTACCACTAACCTTCCCTTCCTTCTTAACTGACCCTGTTGTAACTCATAATGTGGATGAGAGTTACTGTCCAGTTTTAATTCCCTGATAATTCTTTGAAGCTTCTCATTATTCTCTGAATGCAGTCAGTAGTCACCACTGATACTACTAAGCAAAGGCTTATGTTTTCCTTTTCCTCTTGCATTACCCTGGAAAGTGCATTTGCTGCTACATTTTCTTTGCCTTTCCTATAGACTATTTTATAATCTAAGCCCATTAATTTGGAGAGTCATTTCTATAAAATTGGATTGCACTCTTTCTGCCCAGTGCATATTTAAGAGACTGTTGATCTATCTTTATGGTGCCCCCAACAAATATTGCTTCCATTTGTTGACAGCATATACAATTGCTATCAATTCCTTCTCATAGGTAGATAGGCTTAAGTGTTTTGGCCCTAATGCTTTACTAATGAAAGCCAATGGGTGACCATTATAATAAGACTACTCTTATTCCCACTTCACTAGCATCAATTTCAATAACAAAGCTGCTGGAGTAATCCGGCAAAGCTAAAACTGGGGCATGTGTCATCTTATTTTTAAGTATCATGAAGGCTTCTTCAGCAGCTGCATTCCATTAAAAAGTATTTTTTTCTTAACAAAGTGTTTAAAGGTCTGCTAATCTTCTAAAAGTCTCTAATAAATCTCCTGTAATAACCAGTCAGTCCTAGAAACCCTCTAAGTGCCTTGGTTGTACTAGGCTTGGGCCAATTCTTCATGGCTTGGATCTTTTTAGGATCAGCTGTGACTCCGTTAAAGCTTATTATATGTCCCAGATATTCAACTTGTTGGCTTCCAAAAGTTCACTTGCTTTTCTTGGCAAAAAGCACATTCTTCCTCAACAAATGCAAGACTTCTTTGAGATGCTTCAAGTGATCCTACCAAGTTCTGCTATAAACTAGAATATCATCAAAAAAGACTAAGACAAATTTTCTTAATAAAGGCTTAAAGACATGATTCATTAAAGCTTAAAATGTTGCTAGAGCATTTGTCAAACCAAAGGACATGACTATGAATTCATGTAAGCCTTCATAAGTCCTAAATGCTGTCTTGTGTATGTCTTCTGGCTTCATTCTGATCTGATGGTATCCATTCATCAAATCCAGCTTTGAGAAATACTTGGCACCATATAACTTATCCAGCAATTCTTCAATCACTGGAATGGGAAATTTATTTTTAACAGTCAACTGATTTAGTCTTCTATAGTCCACACAAAATCTCCAAGTGTTATCCTTCTTCTTAACTAGCACAATTGGAGAAGTAAATGGACTAGAGCTGGCCCTGATCACTTGGTTGTTAAGCATTTCCTTAATCATGGCTTCAATGACATCTTTCTGCTGAGGTCCATATCTATATGGCCTCAGGTTTATTGGTTGAGCACCTTCTTGGAGATCAATCTTGTGATCAAAAGATCTCTTTAGAGGTATGCTCTTTGGTTCTTCAAAAACATCATAAAATTCTTGCAGTAGCTTGCTTATATTTGCAGGTACAACTTCACTATTTATGAGTTCTATTGGCCATAGCATCTTTAGTTCTATTTCTGTTTCTTGTGAAAACACAGCCTGCATAGTATTTACTTGTACTAGCATTGAGTTCTTATTCACTTTCAGTGACCCCTGCTTCTCTTGTCCACTCATGGTTACTTTCTGGTGCAACCCATGTAAGGTAACAGACCTTCCATTCCATGCAAACTGCATAGTAAGTTGCTTAAAATTCCAACAGATATCTCCCAATGTACTCAACCATTGGATACCCAACACAACTCCATAGTTGCCTAAAGGAATGACTAAGAAGTCTGCTTTAAAGTCATAGTCTTGCAGTTTCCACCTTAATTCTCTGCAATTGCTGTTAATAACAACTTCACTGCCATCAACCACTACCACTTGTATTAGCTTGGCGTGTTCAATTTGCAAGCCTAACCTTTTTATTAACTCCATATTAATGAAATTATATGTGCTGCCACTATCAATCAACACCACGAGAGGTTGTTTCTTTATAGTTCCTATCACCTTCACAGTTTGATACTCTCTACTTTTATCTCCCAACCAGTCAACTCCTGTCAAGGCTACCAGAGAGATTGCAATCTTTTCCTCCTTGTCTTCTGAGAATTCTGCCAAGTCCAAAACCTCCTCCTCTTCCTCCTTTTCTTCTTAATTATATGTAATGGTCATGCATACTTGAGAACTTCTACAGTGATGACTTGGGTGTACTTATCATTATAGTAAAAACAAAGCCCTTTCTTCCTTCTATCTTCCATTTCTGTTTGACTCATGGAAATTGAATTTCTTCTTGTCTGGTTTGGGTTAGGTTTATAGCTGGGAGCTTTTCTGTTACTGTTAAACATTTGAGATTTGGAATTATAATTGAGGTTATTAGTTCTAATTGGTTGGCCATTGATATGGGTGGAAGGTAACAGTTTGGATGGAGGTGTTACAAAGTTAGGATTTGGAGACTATCTCTGGCTTTGGTTGTATGTATTTTGGTAAGGTTTATAACTACTGTATTGAGAAGACTTCTTGTAAATGGTTGAATTTAGAAAATTTTCTTGGTTTCTTGCTAAGTTCATTGTATGAGCTAGGGATTGTATTTTCACTAAACTGATTCCATGCCTCCTTTAAACCCCCCAAATAGTGATCAAGCAATATCTTCTTATTCATAGTACACCTATTCTTCAAAAGTTCAAACTTTTCATTGTATTCCTCCACATTATTCTCCTGTTTTAAATGTTTCAAAGCAATAATAGGTCTGGCAAGGACATTACCTTGAAATCGTGTCTGCAATGCTTGTTGAAATTCATTCCATGATGGTTTCTGCATATTTCTTTCCTCCAAGAACCCTTGGTACCACTCTACCATTTTCTCTCCAAAATGCATAGTTGCAATTCTAACCTTCAAGTTTTCTGGTGTTTGATCAACTTCAAAAAATTCTTAGCACTTAAATAGCCATCTCTCAAGTTATCACCTTCAAAACGTGGAAACTCCACTTAAGCCACCCTTTTTAGCAAATGATAGTCATGTATTTGGACAATTCTCATTGGCATGTTAAATGAGACAACATTGAGGCAGCAGAACAATTATTTGAAAGTATGCTAACCCTGGCCTAAAAGCATGGCTTCTTGGAGTGCAATAATATCCTGGTATGCCATGTATGAACTTTAAGAGAGGGCTCTTGGGCTTTCTCAAAAAAGGCCAAGCAAGGGCGGACTTAAGATTTTTTAATGGCCCGGGCGGAGCTCATGATAATATTTTAATTAAACTTCAATCTTAAAAAATAATATATCTATATACCTATATTATTTTAAAAGTCATAAATCTCTAATGGTCTATTACTATATAACATATATTTATTTAAAAAAATAAATTTAATTAATAAATTTTCTTTTGATAACTACTAAACATAATCTCTTCACACACAATAGAATAACATCTAGGCTTTTCATTCACCCACTCTCATGCTCTCTTTCACTATTTTAACAAATTAAATTAATTAAAAAGATCAAATTAATATAAAAAATATAATATATATACTATGTGCATCAATCATTTTTTTTTATCTCACTCAGTTATAGTTATTATTTTCAAACTTTTAAATCTAAACTTAACTCTAAACCATTTTAGAGTTTAGCATTACTAGTCCCATCGCATGCACCTAGACGCATGTTCAAGAGCTCCTTTTATCTTAGATAAAATATTTTTTTAATAAATAATTGCTAGAAAAAATTACTAAGTATTTTAATTTATTTGATTTTAGAATAAAGGAATTAGTAGGATAGTGAGAGGATGAGAATGTGGATAGTTATTATGATATATATATTTTTTATTGTTGTATAAAGATAAATGAGGAATTGGTATTATATGGTAGAAAGGTGGATAATTTTTTAAATTTATTTGTGTTTTTAATTTTCCTTAAAATACCCTGCTTTATCTTTTATTTTATTTTATGAAATTTTAATATTATAAGGATTACTAAAAGTTAGAGGATACCCAAAAAGTGTTCTGGCTTTTAGTATAACATAAACTAAACTCATCACATGTGCTTAAGCATGTGTTCAAGGTTTTTTTTTTTTTTTTTTTTAAAGAAATAAAATAAAAATCATTATAATTGTTGTATAAAATAGAGGGAATGAGATAAATTTTAGAAGAGGTTTTTTTTAAAAAAAATATATTAGATTAATTGAAATTAATAATAAGTGAGTTTTTTGTTTGTGTTAATTATTTTCCTTAACTATATGAGAAAATGAGTAATTTTTAATAAATGATGAAACTTTAGTTTAAAAAGATGTCAAAACTTAGGAGGATACTATCCTCCCTTTTAGTATGATATTTTGAATTAAAAATTATATTAAAAAGTCGGAGACACCTGGCTTTTCTAATAGTATATAAATAAATATAGATATAGATATGTGCTTGAATTTACCTTAATATTTTCATTCAAAATTGAAATCATTTTAATATTTATATCATTCGTCAACATGAAAGTGGGATCCAAATGATAACATAAGAAGAAAAAAAAAATTATGAATTTCATCATTAAAATTTAAAATTAATAAAAAAAAAAATTATGGCTTATTATTTTAGTGATGGAGATCAAAGTAAAAAAAAAATAATGTTGATGACATGTAGATCCAATATAAAAAACCAAAATAAATATGAACATTTCTCAATAATTAATTAAGATGCAAAAAGAAAATATTGTTTAAGAATAAATAAAATATGTTTATGTAAAAGAGGGGGAAAAAGAAAATATTGTTTAAGAATAGTGCGGAATTCAAAAACATAAAATGAATTGATAAAGGGAGGCTTCATGGGATTCGAACTTGGGTACTGAACAGAAAAAGATAATTCAACAAAGCCACTGGGGTAACTAACATTTGGAATGACAGTGGGTTCCCAAATATATATTAAATTAATATTATTTGTAAAAAAAAAATCTACCCCGGGCCTTGGCCCGGGCTGGCCCCCCTGTGGGTCCGGACATGGATTCGAGGAAGGTTTCACACCTGATGACATTTCATTTGTTGTAGTACTCTCTGCTTGTGCTCCTGAAGGTTTGCCAGATCTAGGATACTGATATTTCAACTTTGCGATCCAAAATTGTAGTCTTTGACCAAAACTGTAACACGAAGGATGCTTGATGAGGAAGTAGATAGGATGAAGAATATGAAAAGGAAACCAGATGGAGCTAGGGGGGGTGCTCTTAGCAAGCGTATATGCAGGAGCTGGCAGATGGGATGGGGCAGCAAGAATAAGAACCAGGTGAAATGAAGAAAGTCCCTTGCTGCACCTCTATACGTTTTATCAAACGTATAGCATCGTTCATGAGTTTCTTGTTGGTGATAAGGTACATCTCCAGGCCAAAAGTATCTACAAAATGCTGGATGAGGTTGATAAGTTATTGGAGATGAATAGATTCAAATTCAATCTTACTTCTGAGATGCTTTATGACATGGATGAAGAGTGGAAGGAACTCAAGAAGGGGCGCTGAGTCAACAGAGGGAGAAGTTGGCCATTGCTTTTAGTTTGAGCAGCACCATGCCAAGGACAACTATTAGAATTGTGTAAGAATCTTCGTGTATATGGAAATTGCCACTCAGCTATTAAGATAATTTCCAAGCTCTTTAACAGGAAGACAATTCCCAGAGATAGAAACCATTTTCACCATTTTAAAGATGGTGCTTGCTCCTATAAAAACAATTGGTGAAATTTAACATAAGGAAAGGATGCTTGGTTAAATTGAAAGCTAAGTTTGCGTTTGTTTTAAGGTAATGCTTCAGTACACATATTGCTCTCATACTATTAAGTTGAAATTTCAGAAAAGAAGTAGACGAAAGAGAATTATAGAACTACACCCGAATATTTATACCAAGTCAGTATGCCATGAATAGTAAAAATACATAAATGCTCTACCATACATTGAACGATATATCCAATTAATATTGAAAAGTAGGACAAAAAATATATCAATAGCCATAAAGCAATCATAATCCTATTAATATTTATATTGAAAAGAATTAGAGAAGAAATAAAAAAAAAAATAATCTATTTAAAATAAATAACAATTAAAAAGTATTTGTGTCATAGTAAAAAATATTTTAAAAAATAAAATTTCTTCAACTAAATCACTTTTATATCATAAACAAATAGATAAATAAATAAAATATTCATAAATTGAAAAAGTTAATCTTAATTAATATTGATTTATAATTATAAAAAAATATATAAATTTATTAAGATTAAAAAGAATTAATAAAAAAAATTAATAGTCCAAAAATAATTACAATCCTATTGATATTAAAATTGGAAAAAAATTAAAAAAAAAATTTATTTGTAGCAAAATAACAACTGAAAATAACTATATAATTATAATACCTCATAAGGGTATTTAAGAAAATCAAAAGATTATGATGCTCCGTACTATAAATACGTAACTCTGAATATATATATATAAAATTTTAATTATTCTATCAGTCCTTGTAATTTTATCACAAAGTTCAGTTTAGTCCATCTAATTCAAAATGTTAAAATGTCTTCTCTATAGTTTTAAAACCAAATAATGTAATTCTTGCCACCACTTTCGTTAAATTTAACTTAACGAATGTGACATGGTACGTCACGTTATTATAGACCATATTGATATGCATATTTCATGTCATCCTTCTTTATTTTTTGTTAATTAAATCTGACAACAAGGCTATATTACATGATTTTTAAAATTATAAAATAAAATTGTAAATTATAGGAACTAAACTAAACTTTCAATCAAATTATAAGAACTAAATATCTAATTTAGCCTAATTAAAATATGATTATATATTTTTTATTGATTGTCAGAACAATTTTTTTTTATTTACTAATAATAAGACAAATTCACATTGAATTGCTTTTATTCAATTGTAGTATAAACATTACAAAATCCAAGTTAGCAGTTCTAATTTAGGCTTCAAAGTTGAAGTGAGAGTTATTTCTTGCAGTTTACTTTTCGAAGAACCAAAAAAAAGAGTTATTTCTTGCAGTTGTCAAAAGGTTAATGATATACCATTACTTTTTCTCGAAGGAAAGAAAATATAGCGAGAAATTTAACAAAAATGTTGGAAAGAATATTTAGTATTTCAAGGCTTTGGTGTCGTGTGTATCGAAAATGAACGTCACGCGGGTGACCTTGGTAGCAAATCAAAGCTTTATCCATTTGTCAAATCAAAGTTTTTTAACAAGAATTTATTTAATCACTGTCTCCAAAATACTTTTTCATAAATAAAAAATTTATATTATTTATTATAATAATTTATTACGATTACAATTCAGTTTATTACATGAATTAATATTTATTAAAATTTTTAATTTTTAATAAAATTATTTATTATAGTTTAATAATTAATTTGTAGATGCTTTTTAATTTTTTTTTAACAATAAGATTATTCTAAAATTTATTTATCAATTGTTAAAATTTAAAATTAATTTATAATTTATTTTTATAAGAGAATTTGTATAAATTTTAAGAATATCGATGAGATATGTAAAATGAACCTAATTTAGAAATGTTAATGGTGCATTACCTGCTAGTTAAGAGGGCATAGAGAAAAGCATTCAATTTTTTAGGTAGGAGTGAGCATACAAGTCTGTAAAATCAAAAACCTCATTTAAATCTAATCAAAATCATCCACAATCAAACCAAAACTAAATAAGCAATTACAAAATTAAATGAAAATATATTTTAGTTGATTGGGTCGGCCAGTTTGTGGATGGACGAAATTTAAATTTTTGGTTAAATGATGACCCGAATAATTACATATACTTTCTAATACTACTTTTATAAAAGTGAGACAATATAAATGATTAAAACTTGGTTTTACAACCTAGCACACAAAATAACACCCAATTAAAAGATGGTATCAGTTAGAAAAGAGGAGGAAGCACTTGTAACCAATCATACTTACAAAATATGCTCACAAAAATATTTTTGAGGTCAATTTTTTTTTTATTGATTGAAGTTTTTATCTATTTTTATATTTTTATTATTTTAATAATTTTATAATATTACTTATCGATGGCTTTTTTTACACTTTCCATACCAAATAATTTCAAATCATAAAACAACACTAAAAAAAATAATTTAATATCTTAAGTAATATGTCAAATCATGTGTAATTAAAAATTATACTAAACTAGTCTTATCGGACTAAAGGGAGAGTCATCCATCTATTGGCTCAGATCAAAAATAAAAAAAATAAAAAAAATCGGTCTATTGGCGCAAGTTAGCCAAGAGTGACAGCTCCTTTCATTTCACCTGCCACGCTCACAAAAACGATGAGTTCCTTTCTCCTTTATTTCTTCTCTTTGCCTCGGTCTCTATAACCCCTGTTCGCTTAGCGCCCCATCCACTTTTACCCTCTAAATGTAGCTTTGTTAAAAACCAAAAACTGTAACCAGCAATCAATTCAGATTTCAGACTGCAATGGGGAAGGAGAAAGAGGAGGAGGTTCTGGTAGAACCTACAGAGGAGCTTCGTTGCAAGAAAAACGACGGCAAGTCCTGGCGTTGCCACCATTGGAGAATTCACGACAAGAGCTTTTGCGAGAAGCATTATTTCCAGTACTTGAAGTCTATGGACAAGCACAAGAAAAACCAAGGTGGTGGCTTGAAGAATGCGAAACCCCAGAAGGGTAAAAGGGTGGTTTCTAAAATGTCACATGACAATGACAGCCAAGAGGAGGAAGAGGAACAAGAAGTTATTCCGCAGAAGAAGAGTAGGAGTGGCAGTGGAAACTCTGTGGGTAAGTCTGAAATGGTAAGAGGGTTTTCGAGTGGTCGTAAGATTATGAAGAAAACGAGGGCAAGAGAAAAATGTGAAGAAGAGGAGGAGGAGGAGGAAGAACAGAAGAATAATATGAAGCGTGTGAAATTGAGAGAAGAGAGTGAGAACAATTTGTTGAATTTAGAGAGAAGAGATGCTAAAGACAAAGTTTTTATGAATGAGAAAAAGAGGGTTAAAGTAGAAAAAGATTCTGAGGAAGAGGGTGAGGAGAGTTTGAGTAAGAAGGGGAGCAAGGATGGTTTTGAAGGAATGTTGTCGGACAGAAAGGCAAGGAACCGAGAGAAGTTAAAGAGAATGATTCAAGTCGAAGAGGATGAAGATAAAGAAAGAAGAAAGTCTGGTACCAAAAATGGTCTGGTTGACGGTAGAGGAAGAATTACCTCCAATGTAAGTTTATTTTCTGTCTCTGTTTCTCCAAAGATATCCGTAGCTTAATTTTTGGATCTGTTAATAATGGACATAGAATGAAAATGACAAAGTGTTTTCTTTTTCATTCATTTCATATTTTGTTTGGGTAAGTGTAAGAGTGAGAATTATTGACTTAAATTGAGCTCTTTTTGTGTCATGGTCCAAAAACAAGAGTCACTTCATCAGTAATTAAACATCCCACTTTCTGCACCTCTCCATCTCTCTCTAAAACGAACAGTTCTTGTGCTTTTACTGACATTTTCTGAGCAATTATCAAATAGTGTACATACTGCTCTCCTATATTTCTGTATTTATGTTAATATCTTTTGTCTTGAGCAGGGGAAGGAATATGGGTATCAAATGTGCCATCAGTGCCAGATAAGTGGTAGGAGGGTGGTCTCCTGTCGAAAGTGCAAACGCAAACGGTTTTGTGGTCCTTGTATTAAGAGATGGTATGAGTGTTAAAATTATTGGTTTTGTAGTCCTTGTATAAAGAAATTGTATGAGTTTTAATTTGCTCAACCTTTCTTTCTGGTTTGGCGAACCAAGTGGATATTTGAAATGGAGTTCCATCACTTATTTTATGAATAAAGAGAGCCAATTATGCTCAAAATACTTTGATCATAATCTATAGTCTATCAGCTTGAATGGACAATTTGTTGTCCAGACAAAAAGAACCAATAAACCTATCAATAATCTGTTGGCCAAGAAAGAGCCAATTGCTTTTTGCTGTTTAGTGTGATTTAGATTTCAAATCTGGTATTGTGATATGTGCCTTCTACATTGCCCATTTAATTGTTTATTTGTTTATCTGCATGTATGGTTGAACTTTGAAGTGCTATGTTATTTGTATTTATTGTTTATTAGAAAGCTTAAGAGTAAACCCATGCATAGAAATTATGCACTGGTTTTGAATTGAAAGTGATAATGAGAAAAACAATTGTTCAATTGCATGATTTTGCTTCTATGTAGAAATTAAAGTAATCTTGTTATTATTAGCTACCATTTTTGTTCATCTCCAAAAATCATAGATGTCTGCATTAGTGTTTCTATGTAGTAAACAGTGCTTCTTGTGTAGTAGAGAGGGTTCTTTCTGTAATTGTTCATTCAATTAGCTGTTTAATTTGTTTTCCAAATGAAGCAACTTTTTGTCTTAAATAATATTTTATTACTGATCTTTTTCCTTTGAACTTTCTATGGAAACTTAGTTCATAAGGGCTTAGTAGGAATACTTAATTTTGGATACTGTAACATTTATTTATTCACTTTAATATCGCAGGTCTTGTTGAATTTTAAAGTAGTAATTATTTTGACTTGCTGTGTGATATGCACCAAAATTTTTGCTGAGTTGCTATGTAATATGGAATCATACAAATATGACAATATAATTGAAGAGTAATTATTCAAATTCAAGATCACCCAAAAGCATCAAAACATAAAAGTACCACTATTTAGAAGATCTCACATCTTTATTTGCTTCTTAATTGAGCCTTTGCACTTAGAGGTGTGCAACTAGGTAGGTCAGTCCGGGTTAAGGTAAAGTGTCACCCAATCCGACTACTTTGGGTGACTAAAAATTTCACCCAACTTTAGAAGTCGGGTGGTCGGGTGATACAAATTTTCACCCGTTATAAAAGTCGGGTGGGTTGAAAATTAAAATTCAAAGAAATAAAAATAATATTAAGTTATAGTTTTTTTAACTAAACCAACATAAATTAAAAATGTTTAATATTACAAAATAAAATTAAGAGATGAAACAATGATGTATATTTAACAAATAATATAAAATCTAATATTTACATAGTAATATTTTATTTTTAGACTTAGTATTTATATATAAAAATAATTTAATAAACATTAAAACATAATGTTGGGTGGGTCGGGTGCACTCGGGTTCAAAAAATCTCCACTCAGTCACCCGACCCAACCTGGAATTAAAAAAAAAAATAAAAAAAATCACCGAATCATAAAATCAGTTTTTGATAGGTTATTCGGTTTCGATTGGGTTTGAGTAGGTTGGGTCGGATTTGGCGAGTTGGCGCTTTTTGCACACCCCTATTTGCACTCCTTGTAGGTCGAGGGTGCTCTTCACATCTTGGTGTGCCTTAACAACTATGTAGTAGCCTATAAGGAAGAGACAAAAAGTGAAGGCTGTTATTTTCTATAAAAAAGAAAACAAATACACCATTAAACAAATCAAGTTTTACTTGAATATCGCCAATGGGCAATGTGGCATTTGTTCGTATTGTATTCTAAAATACAAACTATTGATGTTAGAATTTCAAAAGATGTGTTGCTTTTGTTTCTTTTGGGAGCGAGCACCTTATGGTATAATTTGAGTTCAGTTTTTCTGAGTTTAAGCGCTCTAACTTCATGGAAAGAGAAGAAGACCAAGCTTGGGTGATTGCACTGTGCATATGTAAGGGTGTGGACTCATCAGTGTTGTGAAAAGCGCGCCTTAGGTGAGCCTAGGCACTAGGCGCAGACTAGGCGGAGGCGAGGCGCACAATTCAGGTGAGGCACTAGGCTGCTGAGGCCTGCATAGGTAGTTCCAGCTTCTTCTTCTTATTTTTTTGATTTTTTTGATTTTTTTTTAGGGTCTTGTTTGTTTGGATCATAATAATATATATATATATAGAAAATATATAATTGGTGTACAATTTACAAAAGTCATCCAAACCTTAAGTCCTTCTATTTATAAAAACCACAAGACCTTATTCTTTCCTAAAAAGAACAATGTATATCTAGGGTTTAAAAGGATTTAACACAAGTGCTATGTCAAGAACATTTATGGGTTTATTACCAAGAACTATGTACATGAGCATGAAGAGTTATTAGAAGATGATGAATGTTACAATTCTAATGATGGTGATTGAGGTGATGTTGGTCCTATTAGTATTGATGAGGATGAAACAATAAGCAACTCATGAATAGGAGGAAGATATGTTTTTTGAAAGATGCTTGCATCTGAATTTTATGTTTACTTTCTTGTTTTTAATACAATGTTTTGTGGTATATATATATATATTAAGTTTAATCCCACATTCCCACTATCATTATATATATCTTATCTTAAGAATATTTAAATATTTTTATTTTTTATTTTACTTACGTGCGCCTGTGCCTTGCATCTAGACAATAGAAGCCCTTGTCGCCTAAATGCACCTAGCGCTTTTTAGAACATCGGGACTCATATTGTTCCAACAATGTCTTCTCTTTGGTTCTTTGTTTTGGCTAAAGATCCAACGACGTATCTGTTAGGATCTTATTGCTGAACAATCAAAAAAGGGGGCAATCATGAATCTTTATTTTCCCTGCATGTATCATGAGATCCCGTGATAAATGAATTCTACTAAAATATAGTAACACTCTTTTTAAGCATAAATTACATGTACAAACAAAAAAAATGTAAGAAGTCCATTTAATACATCTTTCAGTGATTGGGTCCTTAAAAGTTACAACTGAGCAAACCAAATCTTTATTGTGGATTTACTAAAGCATAATAGAAAACCTAGTAGTATTAGGTATCTTATTGTGTACTCTCTTAGTGCAGAGGGGACAAGAGGGCTTGGCATACTAACAATGAATACTGTAATCTGAATTTTCTATTTGAAGTTGTTTTGCAATTTGTTAGTCATTGAAAATGTGGCTCATGTATTTCCTCTTTCTCCTCCATATTTTCTGAAATTACCTCGATCTTGTTTAATCAATGTAGGTACCCACACATATCTGAGGAGGCAATAGCCGAATGTTGCCCTTTCTGTCAGGGAATTTGTAACTGCAAGGCATGTTTACGTAGAAATGACAACATCATGGTTTGTATTCCAAGAATGGATATATCTTCTTTCTGTTCCATAATTTTCCATTTCTGAGTGGCACTTGATACATGCTTCAACATTTACCATAGGATTCTGAGAGTTTAGAAATGGCAACAAATAGAGATGAAAGGATTAAGCGCTTAAAGCATCTGATACAAATATTGTATCCTTTCTTGAAGCAATTTGATCATGAACAGCAGTTGGAAAAGGAAGCGGAGTCAAAAATTCAAGGTAGGTCTCAACTGACCATATGTATATATTCTATGTTGAATTAAGCTTCTATTCAGTGCTTTCATGTGTAGATGCTCATGCCTGCATCACAGTCGTGTATTTTGTTAGGAGCCTGGGCAATGGTTTAGAGATTGATTTCGACTTGAGTATGTTATTTTGTTTAACTTTAAGGTTTAAGAGTATTCCAGTGACTAAACATTAGTTTCTTCTGATCAATGTTAAATATTACGATAGAACACAATATTATGACTTACAAGTAGTTCATTCTGTCTCTCAAATATTTATAATTTGTATTGCTCAAATGTGTTGGGGAATTTGAATTGGCTATGGATATTCCCAGGAATATTAATAATTTGTAATGTCAAATGTCAACATGGTTAATCATGATATATGTTGTTAATTTGGTGACACTTGACAGGATTATCACTTACAGAACTAGAGGTACCACTGGCAGATTGTTCTATGGATGAGCGTGTCTATTGGTGGGTTCCACTGTCAGCTAAATAGTATTTAATTTCACTGGATGTGAATTGCTACATTTTCTTCTCCTTTTTATTTGCATAAATAGTTGATACATGTATTATGTGGCAGCAACAACTGCAAAACATCTATTGTTGATTTTCATAGAAGCTGTCCCAAGTGTTCATACGATCTTTGCCTTACTTGTTGTCGGGAGATTCGTGATAACTGCTTCCAAGATGGTGGAGATGAAATGCTTGAACAACATATTGATGAGGAGAAATCTCATTTACAAGGAGAGGCTCTATGTTTGCCCTCATATGGGGAAGAACCTTCGAATGTTTGTCCTGATTCATGTTCTAATGATGCTAGGAGACCTATGCATGTGTGGAGGGCAAAGAAAAATGGTGTAATTCCTTGTCCGCCAAAGGATAGGGATGGTTGCGGACATGATTGCTTACAGCTTAAGTGTATATTTCCTCAATATTGGGTTTCAGACTTAAGGACGGAAGTGGAAAGATTAGTTAAAATTCACAAACTAGGGAATATGCCTGGAGTTCCTGAACAGTGTACTTCCTGTTTCAAATCAAATTGTGAAATTGACTCATGTGATGTCAAGTTGCGAAAAGCTGCTTCTCGAGAAGATTCTAGTGACAACTGTTTGTATTGCCCTGCAGCAACTGATATTAAATGTGGGGATCTAGAGCATTTCCAGAGGCACTGGTTCAAGGGTGAGCCAGTCATTGTTAGAGAAGTACTTGAATTGACCTCTGGCTTGAGCTGGGAGCCGATGGTAATGTGGCGTGCACTGCGTGAGGTAACTTATACAGGTTCCTCACATTTGGCTGAGACAGCAATTGATTGTCTTGATTGGTGTGAGGTCAGTATGTAGTTTATGAGGATTTTCATAAATATTCTTCTGAAATTTTATGTAGTTTGTACCACATACTTGTGTTGGTTTTCTTATTTCTTTCATTGATATAATATCGTTGTGTCATTATATCTTCTTTTGAGATGGGAATATCAGTCTAATTCATTGTCCCCATGTTGTGTTGTATTCAAAACTAGGTAGTTAGTAATGCATATATTTGGTACTTATTTTCATTCTTCCTTGTGAACATACAGGTTGAAATAAACATCCATAAATTTTTCAAGGGGTACTCAGAGGGCCGTGCTCATAGGAACTCTTGGCCTGAAATGCTTAAGCTCAAAGATTGGCCCCCATCTACTTTATTTGAGGAACGGCTACCACGTCATGGTGCCGAATTCATTAGTGCCTTGCCCTATAAGGAATACACACATCCCCGGTCTGGAATTCTTAATGTCGCCTCAAAGTTTCCAAAAGAAATGCTAAAGCCAGATTTGGGGCCGAAGACATACATAGCATATGGATTTGCTGAAGAGCTCGGACGTGGAGATTCTGTGACCAAGCTTCACTGTGACATGTCAGATGCGGTATGTCTTCAGCTTTTAATAGCTAGATAACACAGCTTACTTGTTCACTAAGAAATTCTATTGACGAGTCAACATCTGAACTTATATAAAAGTAGAAGCAGGTTAGATAGTCGAACAAATTAATTTGATTTACGTATTATTTTATTGTAAACTACTAGTTTTGGGCAATTTAATTCCTGTTTAAAACAAATTCTATGCTTTCAATAATGCTATTGCTCTAGGAAATGTGCCCCCTCGCTCACCCCAAAAGTAGAAAAGTCTTTTTCAGTTTTCCCCATGAAGCCTTCTCATTCTTGACTAATTGAAAGATTTAAGTATGTTACTTCTACTTGTTGGCTTGAAATGAACTAGTTGAGGATTTAATAAAATAGAACCATGACATGGAAAGGATATTTCATTGTATGATTAGAAGGCCAAAATTAAGTAAGATGTCAACCATTATTTATGTTCCATGTGATTAAACAGACTAATACTTTTATGGAATCAATGAGGATAAATGAATAGAGGAAACTAGCCTAGAGCAGGGGTCAAAAAGGTAAGGAAGACATCAAAGTTGTTTGTGAGTATCAGTGATAAGTGACTACACTTTTCTTTAATTATCTGGGTGTCTGTCATTCTAGGTTTTAAACATGTTGACATCTGGTTTGTGATTTTTACTTTCTTTTCTGGGTTATGTTAGGACCTTGTTCATTATCATTGAGAAAGAATGGTGTTGGAACTTCAGGTGATTGGTGAAATATATTATGTTAGGTTCAGATAAAATTTGTCTCAAACTTTCATCCAAGTTTCAATTTCATTCCAAAATGTACTTAATGTGATTGGTGAAATTTATTAATATTGTTAAATTCAAATAAACTTTTGTTCCAAATTTTTTAACCAAGTTTCAAATTCCTCCCAAGGCTTTTTTTGTTTAACTTTTGTCCTTGTGGTTTAAATTTGGCACCAGTCCTTGTCCTTGCAGCGACTGCTATTACCAAACATGATGGAAATTGCTGATGTGGCTGTTGAATGGCCAAAAGCATTTATCAAGTGTCTGACATATCCAAATATTTCATTAAAATTTCCAAATAGGTTTTGTGTTGTCTACACTATACTTCATAGTTGTCAGACTAACCATTTTTGGAGCATTTATGGGATTAAGTGAGTTACATTTAATGCAATGCTGGGTTCAGAAATGTGAAGAATCCATAATTGTTGAACTGTTACTGCATGTCCAGTGGAAATTGTACAAAATGTCTACTAAAATTCTATCAAAGAAAATTGAAAAACAAGGTACACCAATACTCTTGTTCCACGCATAACGCAATAGTATATTTTATCCTTCTTATCCTCCAAGTACCATACCTACTATCTTTTGATTCATAATGATATGGGTAAGATACATTTTAAAGATAATACTCACGGGGAAGGGTGTAGTTATGTGGGATACGTTTGATTAATTCTACACATAAAGCCTATTATTATTACTCTTACATTTTATATTTCCATATAGTGATTTTGGTTATCATTTCTCCATTTGTGAAATATTTTTCATAATATCAAGAGCAAGCTTGCTCATTGAATAATCTACCATGGGATATGTTACATTGATTGACTTCAAATTGCAAATTTTTGTACTACTACTTTAAATGAATGTTATGTATCTGGTCAATCATAGTATTGGTGAAAAGGTTTCAAATGTATTTCTTTACTATATAAGCATAACTAAAATATCTGATTTTGATTGACGAATGCTCCTCTTAAAAGTATCCTTAGTTTAGTTTTTTATTTTTATTTATTTATTTTTGTGTAAAATTAAGTGTTATAGCTTTCAGTTAATGTGTACATCTGACTGACTCTTTGATTTTGTCATTGTTTAGATAAATGTTTTGACACATACGGCTGAAGTAACACTTTACTCTCAACAACTTGCTAAAATAGAGAAATTGAAAAGGAAACATGCTGCTGAAGATGAAAGGGAGCTTTTTGGTACCATGCAGAAAGATGATCTTGAAGTGGAGAAGTGCCCATCCAAATGGGAAGGGAATAGTAGATCTGAACCAGAAATGGTGTCATGTCTTGAAGGGCCGCCATCACAAAATTCAATGCTGGAAAGTGACGAGTCTTGTAGAATGCCAGAACATGCTGACCCATCATATAATGGCATTATTGAGGAAAATGTTGATGCTGTGGCCTCTAATGTTAAACATAATTCCTCCCAGGCTGGTGCTGTAACAGGAGATCAGAACTTGTCTGCAAATAATGATAAGACTAATTACCCTGGGAAAGTTACTGTACCTGGTGAGGAAGTTCCCATGATATCGTCACTGGTTTCTCCTGATTGCCTGAAAGGGGAGGAAGATATGAAGAATTTGAGTACTGTGAATAAGGCCAACATGTTAAGTATTGACCCCAAGAAGGAAGATTGTTCACTCGTCACAATTATGAAAACTGAAGAGGCCCAGAAAGAAGATAGCATATCTTCAGTTACCCAAAGAAAAAGTGGAGAAATAATCCGTATTATTTCTGACAGAACAGATGAAAACCCAGCCACTTCATCAGATAAGAAAGCAGATATTGATGTGGGGGAAGCTACAGAGCCTAAAGAAGGGAAAGTAAGTGCTCACAGACAAAAGAAGGTAGTGAACTTCATGGAAAATGTGGATCTGAAGTCAGAATCATCTTTGATGTCTTCTGAGTTGCAGAAAGAAGGGAAAGGTCAAATCGAGGAGGTAAAAGAGGGTGATAATATGTTCTCCAATGAGCGTGCTTTAAAAAAGCAAGATGATGGTTCTGTTAGTCCCGTTGTGGGCTCTACTAATGAGTTAGGAGGAACAGAATTGACTGAGGGAGGTGCTCTCTGGGATATTTTTCGTAGACAAGATGTTCCCAAGCTTCACGAATACCTTAGGAAGCATTTTAGAGAATTTAGACATATCAATTGTTCTCCAGTGGAGCAGGTAATAATAAAATCCTTTGCAATTTCTTTGTGTTTCATTTCTTGTTCTTTTTGCAATCAGTGTTGTACTTAGAAGACCTTTTAAATTGTCAGTTGAAACTTGTGAATGGTTTTTATATGAGGAAAATCTTATACAAGAAACTAGCTGTTTGCACATGCTCTACATGATGAAGAGGCTTCCCAGCTCCTCGGCTCTGGCACATGCACAAATGCACCTCATTATGTTCCTTTCTTCTTAAAGTGCATTATTCAGAATCTGAATAATTTGCTTTAATTCAAATATTAATTTCTATTTGATAAATATAAATATAAATAAAACATAAAATGTTCCCTTCTGATGATTCTGTTTTGAATTTGAATGTTTCCTTTATTATATTCTAGTTAACCATTGGAGTCAATAACAAATGGTAAGGCTTACCTGAACAATCAATGATAACAAATTCTTTGATGATGGTTTTGAACACTTCCTTTTCACCTAATGATTAGGTTGTGCATCCCATTCATGATCAAGTTTTCTACCTGACTTCTCATCATAAAAGAAAGCTCAGGGAAGAGTTTGGTTAGTTCTTTATTTGATTTTAACTCTTGGCAGAGCTTGCTTGTCGTCATTCTTCCTAATAATGACTGAATATTTAATGCAGGAATTGAGCCTTGGACTTTTGTCCAAAAACTTGGAGAGGCGGTCATTATACCTGCTGGGTGTCCTCATCAAGTTAGAAATCTAAAAGTATGTTAGTTCAGTATGATGTTCACTTTTATTTTGGGTATATTGAATGATAGTGCGAGTTTAGATATGTTACAAGTGGCATATAATGTTACCAAAATTATTTTCAGGATTCCTTCTTTTCAGTGTAGTATCATATTGTTGATCTGTGCTTTGGCTGTAATCTTATATTTTTTATTTTCTAATCATTTGTTTGCAGTCATGCATAAAAGTCGCTCTTGACTTTGTGTCCCCTGAAAATATCCAAGAATGTATTCGCTTGACAGAGGAGTTTCGCCATCTTCCTTCAAGCCACAAGGCAAAGGAAGATAAACTAGAGGTTAGTCCTCTTATTCATTCTGCTACATCACTTTCCCTCTGGATCCCTATTCTCTGGTTTTCTTCTAGGTTTTGGAGAAGATGCCAGGGGGTGTTCATGTCATATAATTTCCCCTTTCCTTTTGGAATGTCAAATTTGAAGGCATTTTGGAACTTTTTCTGGTATGATGAGTCTATCACGTTCAATTGTGTCTACTTGAAGTGGGTACTAGCCAATAAATCCGTATATGATAATATCCATATGCTCACCTATGTCAAAGTTTCCTTCTTATTCATTTCTGGCAGTTGAGCTTAACCTTCTGCCTGCTCACCTATTTTATCAAGCTAATTGGGCTTGATATGAATATTAGCTGAGGTATTATATTGAAAACAATACGAAATGGATTTCTAGTATTTATGTCTACTTAAGCTTCATGTGTCTACCTACTTGCACCGAAAATGCTTGTTTATGATGCATGTGTTTATCAATATTGATTTTCTTCTCTTTAGTCAGTATTCACCTTGTTTTTTTTTTACCTGAGCCTGCCATTTTATAGCAATTGGTTGTTGGGGGTTGTCTTTGTCACATGTTTTAGCAGAATGCAACAATAAATAGAGCTTTAACGTTTGGACTGATCCAACATTAAAGTTCTTGCCTTTGATAACGGGTAGATGATTGAACAAATTTTGGAAACCTTAACATTGTTTACACAGTTTTCAGAATAAGATGAGTAGAATAATTAATGAACTTCCATGGTAAAAGAGCAAATATTTAAGATATAATGAACAAGAGTTTCAAGAGTGCATAAAAGCATGAGGAAGTCAACTTTCTACTTGAAAGGTTGACAAATCCTCATAAGTCGACCTTTGATTCGAAGTTGACTTGATTTTGTGATTGAATTCCAGCAAAGCCGATTTGTGCAAGAGATAAGTTGGCTTGTCTGGTTGGAAATTCAAATATTGGAAACATTTTGAGGAGATTCTTTTAAATTATTCATGATCTATTCTCTTGGTTTAATGAATGAATTAATCGCTTAGGATATTGTCGTTATGGAATTCTTTGGCTACTTTTTTTGGTTATAAATAGTCAAACAATCTTAATGTTCCAAGATTGCTTACATAGCGACATCATCAACAACCATGAAAGGAAAAAAAGGCTATGTTGTTCTGTCCTTAGGATTTTAAGTACATTCCAATTTTCCCCTAGAGATTTTAGGTTTCAATTTTTGTCCCTGAAATTACCAAACTGGCTCAATTTTCATCTTCATTGTCATTTACCAAGAGAATGGTTTTCATAGCACATAAATGGAAAACTATACTATTCTCTTTTTCATGATGTGGTAAAATGGCCATGTCTCGACATGAGTCATGTTGATTTAAATGAAAATAATGATTAACATGTTGCAAGATGCTTGAGTGGTTTGAAAAGTAGTTTGCATATAGAGCTGATGATGCATTCTCTTGAACCTCTTGAGAGAGCTTACCAAATGGCTCTCATGGAGGAAGAAAGGCAAGAAGAATAAAAGCTTGAAATCCTTTAAACAAAAGTCACTGGTATAAGGATTGAAAATTCCCACCACTTCCAATCCTAACCACATGTTGGGGAGGATAGTAAAGCTCAAGGAAAGACGGGCTCTTCTTCAAGCTCCAAATTTTGTTGTTGTGGAGAATCTAGATGTTTTTATGAATGTCCTACAAAGAAGGTTGAACTCAATCTTGTAGAAGAGAAGGAAGGTAAGACAAGTTGTGGGTTTCTCAAAGATACGAAGTCACATTTTCCATTGGTACTTACGAAGACAATTGTTCTATTGTTGATGTCCTTCCTATGGATGCTTGTCACTTGTTACTTGGTAGGTCTTCACAATACGATAGAGATGCCAAACATGATGGGGCAAAAACTATTTTTCTTCAATCAAGGGTGAAGCAAAGGTTGTCTTGCAACCTCGTAACACTGTTCCAACTTGTATATCATCTGAGCATGCTAGCTTGTTGTCCTATCAAGCTTTTGAGGAAGTCAATCTTTGCTCTAGTAGAATTATCAGATGGTTTACCTCCTCGTCAAGGCATTCAACACCAAATTGATTTTATTCAAGGTGCTATCCTTCCTAATTTGTCTCATTATAGAATACAACCTAATGAACCAACTAAATTGCAGAGACTCACTAGAGGTTATTGAGTCCTTAGGCAACATTTGCTGTTTTAGCTCTAAAGAAAAATGAAACGGAGAATGTGTATTGATGGTGGAGCAATAAATAAATTACTTTTCAGTTACGTATTTCCAATTCCCCGTTTTGATGACTTGTTCGACATGGTTGTTGGTGCAAGGATTTTTTCTAAAATTGATCTTTGTAGTGACGCTACCATCAAATAAGATTAACACGTAGAGATGAATGGAAGACAACATTTAAAGCAAAGGACGCATTGTGTGAGTGGCTTATTATGACATTGAGGCTAACAATGCTCAAAGCACTTTCATGAGGCTTATGAGCCATGGTTGAAGTTGAATATGTTTATTGGAAAAATTGTTGTCTATTTGATGACATCTTGATGTATAGCCAAGACAAGATTCATGAGCACATTGGCAGTGCCTTTAAATTTGTTGATTTGCATGCTTATTAATGGCTATCTTTGGATTCATCTATCCCTCTCTGTGTGCTTATTAAGGAAAATTGTGATCAAAGAATTACGTGGTTGTGGGTGGTCTTGTTGATTATTTTGGCCGTGACAAAATAGAAGCTCTTGTTAAAGAACTTTATTATTGATTCTTTAAAGGGATTCAACTTTCTCTCTTTGCACGCTCATTAAGGCAAATTGTGATCAAAGAATTACATGGTAGTGGGTGGTTTTGTTGATCACTTGGCTGAGGGAAAACAGAAGCTCTTGTTAAAATACGTTATTATTGACCAACTATAAAGCAAAATGTTGCTCATTTTGTTGAAAGACGTGTATGCCAAAAGGCAAATGGAGGAACTCAAAATATTGGTTCATACTAAGGGTGGTAATGAGCTGAGCTTTGTCAAAGCTAAGCTTGGTTTGTCAAGTTTTGGACAAGCTCAAGCTTGGCTCATGTTCATTAAGGGCTCGCAAGCCTAAGCTCGTTAAGGGCTCGGGAGCCTAACCCCAAGCTCAAGCTTGGCTCGTTAAGGGCTCTTGAAGGTTTTCTAAAAATTGTAAAAAGATTTAATAGTAAAAAAGAGTTGAACCCATGACCTACTTAGTAACTTTTTGCATAAGTTACCACCAAACGAAGTTACAATTTGTGTTAAATTTTGTATATAAATAAATTTATTATAAATTTATATATAAGCAAAAAAAATTTATTAAATAATACTAAACGAGCCTGCTCATGAGCTTACGAGCCGAGTTTTGGAAAGATTAGGCTTGGTTCGTTTTACTAAACGAGCCGAGCTCAAAATAAAGCTTAAAATCGGCTCATTTAGTAAACGAGTCGAGCTCGAGCTCAAGCCAAGTTCTTAAGGAGCTAGCTTGCGGGCAGCTCACGAGCTAGCTCGGTTCATTGCCAACCTTAGTTCATACAAGCCCTTACCTGTTCTAAGTGCACCATGGGAGGATGTTTCTATGGACTTTGTTCTTAGACTGACTAAAAGACATCATGGTTATGGTGATATCTTGGTGGTGGTTGATTGTTTCTATATAATGACTTGCTTAATACACTGCAAATGTTCCGTTGATGCTACTTGTGTAGCTACATTATTTTGTTGGGAATAGTTTGTGTACAAGGAGTTTGTAAAACTGTCACTTAGGATGGTGATTTGTGTTTCATGAGTCATTTTTGGAAGACATTTTGAAAGTTTTTTGTCACGCATTTGCAAATATGTGTTGCTTACCATTCATAAATAGATGGTCAAACTAAAATGGTGAATGGATCTCTTGAAAATATGCTAAGGAGTTTGCTGATGGAGAACATCCAAGTAGAATAGAATTTGTCATTTTTCAAGCTAAATTTGCATACAACAGTTCTCTTAATCAATCTCCAAAAAGAAGAGCATTTGAGATCATATATGGATGAACTCCTAATCATGTTTTGCACCTTGTTTCATTGCATAATCAAACCAAAATTAATATGAAGGTGAAAGAGTTTGTTTTCCACTTCAAAGTTATCCATGGTTAAATCCATGAGTACTTGAAATAATCCTAACTCTACATAGCCAAGGCCGATGTTCTCTTTGATCTGCCCCTAGCTCTATAATCCCACCCGTCTTCCCCAGTCCTCGAAAGCCCTCTTATCCCAGGTTTTTCAACCCTACAAAGCTAAGGATGATGTTTGTAGACGAAGAAAGGAGTTTGGAGAATGAGATTTAGTGATGATTTACTTAAAGAAAGGAAGGTTTCCTGTAGGTATTTAGAACAAACTAAGACAAGAAAGAAGTTTGATCCTTGTTGGGTTCCCAAGAAGCTAGGTCGCAATGCCTACCTTGTGGAACTGCCTAAAGGATTATCAATCAGTTATGCTTTCAATGTAAGTGACCTATTTCCTTTTTCCGGTGTTGAAGAACAGATTTTCTTGCAACCAGATGACCTTGCCATCAATTCTCTAAAGTTGCAAATGGGAGAAAATTGATATTCTGGACATACAAAGAATTATTACCAGCCAAGATGCTTGGATTTCAGATAGGTAATTGGTGTAAATTGTTGCTTGACAACTGTGTTACATTTCATTCTATGTTGATGCCGCTATAACTTGTTTGCAATATGACTGGTGGTGGGAGTAAACATGTTACAAGATTTTCATAGAAGTTTGGAATACATAATGCACGCCTTTGATTGTTGGGATGAAGATCAAATGAACTACCAGTCTTGATCACAAACAATAACATGGCACTCTTTATTTCCTTCTGCAAAATGAAAGCAAAAAACTCCAAAAAAGGCGTCAAGGTATGCTGCCAGAGCTTCTAGATATTGATACTGAAACTTATTTCTTTCTGAACAATGTTGATGGCCTAATTGCTTGGATTGGATTGACTTATATAGTTTGGAGGGAAATATTGGGTAAAATAATCTTTTGTTTCGAGACCCTCACCTCTGGTGTCGTTCAGTAACAACAAATCTGGAGAGCTAGTCCGGGATGACGTATTTGGTTAAAACGTAACAATGAAGTTGTCTAGAATGTGTATCTACTCTCTTCTTCTGACTTCATTGATGCTTGTAGTTCAATCCCTGATTTTTTTTTTTTGTTCATTATTCTTTAATCCTTAGGCTCTCCATTGGCCATTGTTCTTTATCCCCTAATGTACATGGCTTGCAAGTTGCACCCCTTGATGCCTTCTTTGCAATAATTTTTACTTGACGTCTCTGTTTTCAATATTTTGTGGTAATCATATTATTTTTCTTTTCCCTGTTTATTTCTTGAAAGATTTTACTTATAGGAACGCTTGCTTACTTATTACTTTCTTTCTTTCAATAGGTGAAGAAGATGTCTCTTTATGCATTAAAACAAGCTGCAGAGATGTTGGGCGCGCCCACAGTATAGATATTACCACCTCAATACATCGGTATGATGTAATCTTTTTTGGGTTTTTCAAAACAATGTTATTCGTTTTCTTTCTCCTTTCTTATCCTTTAACTTATTAAGTAATGGTTTTAACTTCTACTCTGAAGAGCAGAATTCCTTGCAATGATAATTGCAACGCTATCCTGTAAGTAATACCTGGTAATATTCATATTTCTTTTCTGTTACTGTCATCCGCCTCAAGTTTTCTCATTATGTTTTTCTGAATTTTACATCTATTTAACTAGTGTAAATGAGATAAATGTTGAGTAATTAGGTTTAATCAAAGAAGTTACACAGGAGAGGAGACAGCACCTATACTAACTTCAGGTTTTCCATACACGAGTTTTCATAATAGTATGCAATCATTGCTCAGGAAATTCTCCACTATGAAGGAAAGAAAAAGATAAGGGTGCGTGGGTGGCACTTAAAATTGTGATCTTGAATAAAACTTATAAGTTTGAATGGAAGTTTAATAGGAAAGGGTTCTTCTTTTTTAATCGCCCCTCAATGGATTAATGAATTGCATCTCTTCAACTCAGCTCTTAATTCTCTTGAAGAGAGTGGAAGTCGTGCTTCCTTTCCTTAGCAGACGCGATTCTTGCATATTACAAGTAATGCGTTCCTCCTTTTTCCTTTATTCGTTCAATGGGGTTTTCAAAACCAATTCAACATAGGATCTAGAATCCGCTGTTGTTGTTCACACTTCCTCTAACTTTGTTACTTGTGTTAAGCTCAATTCCCAGAATCAATGGCTTCTATGGAATTATACAGAGAAGAGAGACAGAAAATCTAGCCATATGTATAATACTGTTTATATATACAACATAAAATATTAAAATGCCTAAACTAACCCTATTCCAATTTGACCCATAACAATCCTTCCTGCTTCAAATAATCCTTGTCCTCAAGGATTGCGTTAATAACTCTTTGAACCAGCTGGGACACCATCAAAGAACTTGTTGGAGGAGGTTTCATGTAGTGGAATAGCTAACAAGATTGTTTGATATTGTAACAAGAATGATTCATCAAGGTTTGGATCTTTAGTTTTAATGTTTTGTTGCTAATAGAATTTGCTCCATTGAATGGAAATTCTGAATCTTCATCTTTGCAACTTGAGAACATCCTTTGTCTTCATCTCTCACAGTAACCATCCACCAGTGTGGGAGGGCCTTTTGTCATACCATTCGTTGCTTCCCATATATTCTTTCTGCCCTTCAATTTTACAATTGATTTGCAGCAGTTCTTGTTCAAAAGGAACTTCAAGCTGCACCATCTTCATCCATGTTGCGGTGTTATTCATGTTTGAAGCTACTGTATAATGACAAAGATCTTTCCGTTGCTTGACTTGTTGTCCCACCAAGATTTCAACTTCAACCCATTTCCATTTCTTGGTTTGATGGTGATCATCTTTTCGGCCATCAATTGTTTCTTGCAAGATTGGCCCTTTACCAGAAGGAATTACAGAACTGAAATCGGTTTGGGATTCCCTTTTCATAAGTTAATAATCCTTGTTACATGTAGGTGAGTGCTTCCCAATTTCCATATAACTAGTTGATCTTGTCACACGTGTTTGGGGTTGATGCAGGGGTGTGAAATTAGGATTCAGAAAGATTTGCAGGAGCAGAGTCCAAGGCTTTCAGCATCTTCTCAAACATGACCTGTAACTTCATCTCCATGTTTTGTTGAAGATTAACACTGCTCACTTTTAGTTCTTGTAACGTTGCATTTAATTTCACTAACTTCGCATCAAACCCAGCAATTCTTGTATCAATTCTGTCGCATCTTGATTCCAAGGAGACGAATCTGTATTCAAAAACACTAGTTTCGACTTTCAGTGATTCTGCATCTGCTGGCCAAGAAGGATGCTCTGATACCATTGTTAAGCTCAATTCCCAAAATCAATGGCTTCAAAGGAATTATATAGAGAAGAGAGACATAAAATCTAGCCCATCAGGTGCTAGCCAATTTTATTGGCTTTTCCAGAATGATCCTCTGCATATGTACAATACTACTTATATATACAACAGAAAAAATTAAAATGCCTAAACTAACCCTGTTCCAATTTGATCCATGACACTTTGTTCCCACCAAGCAATTCCTTGTCAGTCTCTTCTAGCATAGAAGAAGAATGTTACCAATCAAACTGATTGGTACTATTTTAGTGGAGTAATTTAATTGTAATTTCAAAGATTTAAGTCAGGTTACTCTTGTCTTTTCGGCAGCTGAGTTTGTTAGCTAACGGTACTTAAGACCCTCGTTGTATTATTTACTCTTGTCCAGAATTTGAATGAATAAGTCTTTCTCTCTGCTTTCTCTCCTGACTCTATGGCTCTCTCTCTTTATTAAATCCTCCCTGAATGTCATATAGATTTCAAAAAGTATTTATCAATAGCCTTCTTCCTGGCCACTAATGAACATTTGCAGTTCTTCAGATATAATTCGAAATTACATTAATGTGGAAAGGCCAGTCGAGCTGGTTCTGATGTAATCAATTCAATATGCAACAAAATCGATGATATGATTTCACAACGAGAAGCTTAATTCATTGTAGATCAGAGAATTTACCGCTGGTGTGATGCAAGGGCTTGTGGTGCACATAAGGTGCTTGATGAAATGTCACCAAAGCTGCAAGTACAATCAATGTACGGGATGTGAATGGAGTTAAATTTGGTGAGCCAAATTGAATTCTCTTTTTACAATTTATCAAGTACTAAATCCTATTGCAGTAGAAGTGTTGAACCAAATCTTATCTCCTTAGGGATTTGTGGAAAAGATCTTGAACATTGAGGAGTCAGTTGGATTTCAAGCTCTCATCCAATTCTAATCACATCGGAGTGCCAGTAAAGTTAGGAATTCACTTCTTGGTTGCCGTATCTATGAGAATTGTTGTGAGCTGAAAGTTCAGTTCTTGAACCTTAATGAGCTGCAAGTCAAATACAGCAACGAGCATGGAAAAGGCCAAGGAAGTGATGCAAGGAGCTGCAAATATCGAAAATGAAAATACTTAGGTAGAAAAGGATGTCCTGAAAGGAAATGAAAAAGAGAACAAAACAAGGAATGAAATGGTGTATGGAGATAGACTAACCAATGAACTAACTATATGTTCAGCTATTTTTGTGAGCTTTACAAACACAAAATCAGGTGCCAAAGGAATGAGAATCTGGTTTAAGTGATCCACAATTCCAAGATTATTTGGACAATCAGATAGAAGATGAGAACAAGGAAAATAAATGGCCAAATATTCTGAATGATGATGGCTCAACAGTTAGAGGATGAGACTCAGGTATTTCACCGCCTATATTATGTAAATTACCTGGAAGAAGTAGATATGCTTGGAGTGTAATTTATGTGTTTACTTTGAACTTGGCCGTTCAAGAGATGCTTACATGATCTTTGCCAAAATGTTGAATGAGAATGTATCGACATGGAACACGCTGAGTAGCAAACTGACTTGAAGTAGATGTGAAGCTTGGTGATATAGAGATGTTCTTAACTCAACAAGCTAAGGTTATTAGTGTGAGGTTGCCTTATTTTTCTGGAAACAATGGGTTCTTCCATAGCTCTGCCTTGATTGAGTTTTGCTTGAAGAGAAATGTAGGAAAAACCTTGAAAGGGAAATGAGTTTATGTAGGATGTGATGCTGGAATGGAAAATGATTGTGATGCTGAAATTTCTAGCCTTGCATATCAGGTGAAAAGTTATAATGTTTTGAAAGGAAATGTGATAAGAGTCATCTAGCCAGCCTATATACTTATTATATATAATGTTAATCTTCACATCTAAGTAATGTGAGAAATTATTACAATGGTATCCTCTCACGAGAAACATGAATTATGTTCAAGCACATGGGTCATAAGGCACTTGGCTAGATGTTGGGGCATAATTAGAGGACTTAGCTCTGATATTATGTTAGAGTCATATTCTTAAAACTAATCAATTAATATCAGGAGTGACTTATATATTTATATATAATATTAATCTCCGCATCTAAGCAACATGAGGAATTATCACATTGACGTGAAAAATGTCACATCCTCGAAAATGATAGATGCTTGCACATAATGTCGAGATGGCTTTGAACTTGGACAATCCTGCTGAAATAGAAATATGGTGCATTGAAATTGTGACATTTGTTCACCCTTCAAAATATTTTGGGAAGTCATGAAACTTTGACGGGTGCTCAAGTGTTTATGAGGAGATGAAAGCTGTTAGTGCTAATTCTTTTGTGGATGGGCAAAACATTGAGGTTATTTTATCTGTGAAAGATCTAGTTCTATTTACTTGTGCTCCTACTTTTATTTCATATTGTTTTCGTTATGATTTGCAAGGGCATGTATGGTTTTATGAACCATATTCCATCAATAGTTTATGCAATCTCCTTCTCACCAAAAAGAATTGTCGATAACGTGGGTATGTATATATATAATAATGTATTATAAGATGGATATGTCAAAAATTTGTTTCACTTGAAAGTTTAAATGATTATAATAATGTCAGGGGTTGACCCAGACAAGTATCTAGTCACCAGGTCAACATTCAGGTTAATTTATTTTTATTTATTTTTATTTGGAATATAAAGATATATATTATGTATTTATAATAGTTTAATGTGAAATAAAACATAAAAAATAATAAAAAAATAAATTATAAATAAAAATCAGCGGGAAAACAAAAATATTTTATTATTAGATTATTTTATCAAATCTTTAAATTTTTATATTTTTTAAAAATTCAAGCTGAGTTTTAAAATTATGTCCAAGTGATCAAGTCAACTTTTATTTAAAATTTTTGATTTAATAGGACTCGAGATAGTACCCATGTCACAATTCATCCAGCTGAACAGTAACCGTCTGAATTTCAAAACATTGATTGTGAAGTTCGCCATTTGTTTAATGATAATTTTTTGTAGATGATTTGTAAGAATGTAAAGAAGGGCCCAACGAATCTTTAATAAATATATTATAATAATGGTGATCTGCACTGTATAAACTCATGGTATTGGGAAACCAAGCAATATAGATAAAAGCAAACAAATCCGAGATATTTTCTTTTTCTCTGTATTTTTCAATTGCTCAAAATTAACAATTAATTATGATATGATTATACAAAAGTTATGTGATATATCAAATTTCAATAATTTTTAATCAATTACTCAAATCTTCTTGAATTATGTTGAATTACACAAACTTTTTTATATTTATGAAACCTACACATATCACCCCTAAAGTTTTTAAAAAAATTATAAATTAATTTAAACTCAAAAATATTACACAAATTTTAAAAATATACTTATTATATTTTTTAGACTTAATTACACTTTTGATCCTTATAATTTAATTTTTAAATGAAACAATTAAATTCTTACTAAGTTTAATTTGTTACAATTAAATTATTTCACTCAAGTACATTTTATTTTAACGTCAATTTATCTGATGTGGATAAATAATAGTAAATTAGCTATATATGTAATAAATAATAACAGTTATGTGGCTTATATAAATTTTATTTTAAAATTAAAATTTGAAAGTCAATTTTTTAAGAAAAAAATATAATTTTAAATTTAGGAAAAAAAAAACATAAAAAAGCAAAACCCAATCCTATGACCATTCCTCTTTCTCACCACTAATGGGTTTCCTACATAACTACCACTAGCATTCCTCCAAATCAATACCCCATTATCCGTTCTCAACCCCAACAATCGAAGCCTCAATGTCAAAACCCACCTTACGACCAAAGCCCCAATTACTCCTTCAAACTCCATGAGCATGTTTCAGCACATAAGAAGCAAGGATTTAAGCTTCCTACAACTCTAAGGACAATAGACAGATAAAACCCATCTCTCAAATTCAAAATTATTTTCCTTGAAATCAATTTAGGGGAAAGAAAGAAATCTGTTACGTGGGCAAAGCAACAAAGATCTTCATCTTCATTATCACTGTCGTTGTTGTTATTGGCCTTAGCTTGGGAATTCGGCCCTAGTGCCATAATATCCAAAAGAACCATAAATGTTCTGGGGATGACTGCTATTCTCCTCCAGATATTTTTCTGACTCCAATTTAAGCCCACCAAATCAAAATCCCAATTCTGAAACCCCAGTCCACCTCCACAACCAAGCACAAATCCAACTCAACCACCACCACTAACGCTATACACTGGATCAGACAAACAAGGATCGTTACAGGATCCTTTGTATAGCTTCCAATTGATGAGAATGATTTGGATTCATAATTCATGATAATGGTAATGTAATTTGTTCATGTATTGAAGGATCTGTGAAGGGTTTTTTTTTTTGTTTTTTAATCAAAAAATGGGCTTTGTAA
Organism: Quillaja saponaria; assembly: GCA_029379385.1. Classification (NCBI taxonomy): domain Eukaryota; kingdom Viridiplantae; phylum Streptophyta; class Magnoliopsida; order Fabales; family Quillajaceae; genus Quillaja; species Quillaja saponaria. The sequence goes on from CM055612.1 coordinate 21,001,792, forward strand.
ATTTTATTTCTTGTGGCCGGTGGTGATGAGAAAGAGAGAGAAAAAAAAATTATTTTGTTTTTACATGTTTAATATTATTTTTTTTCTTTGTTGAAATGGTTTTTAATTAAAATTTTATATATGCTAGGGGGCTATCTTTTATTTTATTGGTTAATTATGCTTAATGGGCACATCATTATTTTCAAGATTAATTTAACCCGCAGTCGATGGCATGAATTTAATTACAACAAATTAAATTTGATAGGGACCTAATTATCTCATTTAAAACTTAAAGTTTAAATTGAATTTAGAATTTAATTATAGACTAAAAATGTAAATAAATTTGTTTTTATTACGAGACATGTATGGTTATAATTTTACTAATTAATTTAGCAATGACATGTAATTAAATTATAAAATAAGATATTAATTAAAAATAAATGAATAATTTTTTTTTTAAAGTAATACTTTTAAATTTGGGGAGAATAACGCAATATTTTTTAAAACTTCAAGAAATATTTGTGCATATTTTAGAAACAGAAAGGTGAATTCTTGTAATATCAAAATAATTCAGGAAAATGTTAACATAATTTACTGAGAATTAAATTTTTAGTACTGTGATATTTTATAATCCCAAAAAGAGATATATATGTTAATTAACATGATTTAATATTAACTATAAATATATTGAGATATATGTTAAAAAAATAATTTTCAAACTCTGCAATTAATATCTCGTGTCGAGTTGCTAAAGGAGCTCAATTTGTGAATATGACAATCATACATCATATTCCTCCTGGTCTTCAAGTCCCATTCATGTATTATTGATGTGATGTGAGGGCAACCATGACCCAACAACCCAGCTGGTGTCGTTTAGCTCCATTAATTCTTGAGAAAAGGTAATAACAAATTATATTTAATTTTTTTTAAACTATTAAATTTTAGATTTCGAAAATTCCTAATTACTTTTTATTTTTTCTGCTCAATGAGTCCTTTTATCAATAATAATGCATATAATTTCAAATTTACCTTTTATTTATCAAATTTCAGTTTCTCACCAAAAAATAATTTTTTTCGCCAAATCTAACTTCTATTTTAAAAAAAAAAATAAAAGTATTAATTATCTTAAATTTTATTTTCTCTCTATTGTCTTTTTTTTTTTTTTATTAGTGTTTTAACTTTAACCATTTTAAATTATTATGAATTTGATTATTAAAATTTTACTTACTATTTTTGTAATTGGACATGATTTTTTATTATAATTTTTTAAATTTAGAATTCATTCATAATTTATTAATTTTTGGAGAGAAAAGAAAATTTAATGGTTTGATAACTAAAACTATATACATTATCATAGGTAAAATGATTTATTTTTTTTACAAAAAATTTAAAGTTGAATTTATTGATAATGTTAAATTGTCTATTCTTTCAAATTGTTTTTGATTGAAAAAATGTCACCAAAAGAAAAAAAAAAGACTTTGTGTAGAGGAACACATTAACTAATCATTAGCTTTTCAAAGCACTGAAAGGATAAGGTTAGTATTGGGTTAAATCTAATCAAAAAAAGGCAATATGGCACTGCCAACTTTTATGTCTTAATCATCACTGAGACAACAAAGTGATAACGGATTGCTAACATTTGTTGGCTTTAACACATTTTGTTTCATTTAATTTATTTATTTAAATATTAGATTCAAAATTTTAAATTATTACCTATTTAAATAATTTTCATATTATGATCCCACCCACCGACCATGTTACTTGTGAAACTTATACAAATTTGTGTTAGAACATATAATTAAATTGGGTAATTTTTTTAGTTTTTATAAATGTTTCATCAAATTAATTAATTAAAAGTAAAAGGAAATCAACTATATATTTAAAGTTTCAGTTTTTTTTTTTTTTTTTTTTTTTGAGATTTTGTTAAGGAGTTGTTTCTAAGAAAATCAACTATATTTTTACCTTGAAATTAAAAAAAATAATAATAATAAAACAATGAGATAATGTGTATTGAAATTGAAGACAAAAATGTCAGCAAAAATAAAAAGATGAGAAAAAAGAAAAATAAAAGAAAGAAACCTGAAAACTTACTGTTGTGGCAAGAAGCAAAAAACCACGAATAAATCCAACAAAAAGTAATTATATTGGCTGTATAGCTTTGATGATAACATGATTTATTATTAATTAGTTAAATAAATTATTTAAATTAATTTCGTATATTTAATAATAAAATTGGTTTTAAATCATCTTTAAAGTAATTTTAAAATTATAAATCTATTTCAATTATGAGTTTTGCACTTTATTTGAAGAAGTATAAGATCGTTACTAAAAGTTTGGGGTTAAATGAGATTTGTCTTCAATTCACGATTAAAGATAAAATTCAAAATTTATTCTTTAGTAATCTAATTTTTTATTTTTTATTAGGGGAGGGGGAGGCCAGAAATCATTCGTAATATTAGTACACATATGAGTATGACCTATTAATAATGATTAATTAGATGTTTACTTCAAATTTAAATATTTATAATTAAAATTATTGATTTTAATTACTCTAATGGAGAATTGTGATTGTTAACACATCACTAAGAGTGCACATATGACCTACCATTAATGATCTAGTGATCATTAATTAGATGCATAGTTCAATTTTTTTTAGTTATCATTAATCTAAATTTATTGTAATATAACATTATGATTGTTCACACATCACTTATATTTCACATATAACCTATCACTAATGATCTAATGATTAATTAGATACTTATTTCATTTTTTTAATTAAAATCATTAATCTTAATTCTTTAATATCATGATTGGTCATGGATTACTAGTAGTACACATATGATCTATCACTAATGATTAATTAGATCCTCACTTCAATTTTTTTAATTAAAATCATTAAATTTTAATTCTTCTAATTAAGTATTATTATTGTTCACAGATCACTAGTAGTGCATATACACTAATGATTAATTAGATGCTTACCTCAAATATATTTTTTTTAATTAAAATCATTAATTCTGATTCTTCTAAGTGAGTATTATGATTGTTCACATTTTACTATTAGTGCACATATGACTCTCACTAATGATTTAGTATCTAGATGCTTAGTTTAAACTTTTTAATTAAAATCATTAATCATATTTCTTATCATTGAGCACTATCATTGCTCACACATCACTATTCATTAGTGGTGCATATGTGACATATGACTAAGGATATAATGATTAATTTGATGTTTAGTTCAAATTTCTTCTAAAAAATAATAATTAAAATCATTAATCCTAATTACTATAATTGAGCATTGTGTGCACATATAACTTACCACTAGTGATCTACCTAGTGATAATTAATTAGATGCATGATTCAAAATTCTAATTTTTCAATTAAAATAATTAATTCTTATTTATTGTAATTGAGCATAATGATTGTTCACATATCAGAAATAATACACATACGACTTATCACTAAAGATCTAATGATTAATTAGATGATTACTTCAAATCATTTTACTAATAGTGTAAATATAACTTTGTCACTATCCAGACGCAAAAAAAAAAATACATGTTTGCTTATCTGCTTTGCGTTTTTGCGTCTCCAAGACATTCATAATATCTAGATGCCAATAATTAGGTACCATGTATAGAGTTTGGCTTTCAGACACTGATATGCACACACAGATACAATTAAGTTTCCAAAACAAACACAGAAAAACATACTCAGATTTTTTTTATTAATTTTTATATTTTATTTGCGTTTGTAATAAGCAGACCCAGATAAAAAAATTGTTGATGCAGATGTTGAAAAAAATTTGATTATTTTATGTTCTCCCTGTAAATACCTGCTTCAAAAGAACTTTTTATATTTACATCCAAATTTTATATAAATAAATAAAATATTAAACAAAAACATCGTAACAATATTATTTACAATACACACTAAAGAAATAGAAAATACATAAATCTAAAAATTGGCCTTATCTCCAAATCCTAAGTCTTCGTCATCTCGAGCTTGTTTATCAGCCTGACTTAAGTGCGAAGGCCCGAATGTAAGCGGTAGAACTTGAAATCATCAAACTAAATATGTTATAAGTTATACTTAAATTAATATACATATAAGTTAAAACTCTAATTAATTAACTGGGATAAATTAAGCAAAATTTTCAAAGTTTTTGCCTTGAAACTCGAAGTTCAGCTTACTATTATAATCATTAATCTAACTGAATTTTTGTTTCTCGTTACAGATCTTATTTATCCTTACAGTCTTGCAGATACTTTCAGAATCCTAAACGGAGTAGTATTTGACCGTTATACCACTCGAACCCAAGTTTTCAAAGTTTTTGCCTTGAAACTTAAAGTTCGACCTACTATCCTAACCATTGATCCAATGGATTTATGTTTTTTCCTAAAGGTCTTATTCGTTCCCCATGGTCATTCTGATGCTACCGAAATTTTAGATGGTCTAGTAATTGACCGTTTTTTTCCTAAACTCGACAAGTTTTGCCTTGAAATTCAAAATTTTGCCTAAAATTCTAATTGTTGATTCAAATGGATTTTCATTTTTTTTTTTCTAAAGATCTTATTCATCTCCATAGTTATGCCAACACTACCAAAATCCTAAAAGGACTAGTATTTAACTGTTTTGTTCCCTGAACCCAAACTTGACAAGTTTTTGCCTTGACACTCAAAGTTTAGTCGAAAATTCTAACCGTTGATCCAAATAGATTTTTATTTTTTTTTAAAGATCTTATTCATTCCCATGGTCATACCAATACTATTGGAATCCTAAACGAATTAGTATTTTACTATTTCTCTTTTTATATAAATTATAACAAACCAAAACTTTTACGTTATTATAATAAATTAAAAGAATAAGTACCGATGGTGGTTGAGGTGGTAGTGTAGGAGGGGGTAGATGTACCCCAGCTCTCTTTTACTTAACTCTTGCACAAGCTCTATCTGCTCTGGAATGAATCCCAAAGGAGATTGAGATGTAGTAAAAGCTGTAGAGGAGCTATGAGCAGCGGTAGCAGAAGCTGTAGATGAGGCCCTTCTTCTTCCCGCCCACTAGCTTACGGTGGCCTCAACAGGTGCACAAGTGTATCAGCACTATCCTACAGACATTGCAACTTCACTCAGTACTTGTTATATGTGTTTTATGCTAGATGCATTTTTCTTTGGTAAGCCAATTGCATAACCATATTTATCATGACAAGGCCTTATATCATAAAATTTGGCATATGACCAAGTATTTGATATCGTCACATGAAGAATATGCAAACATGCATCTCAATAACTAAAAAGACATTTTTCTAAATTAAAACTTAACAATTGTTATTCAATCGAGCCAATACTTGGGGGAGTAACAAGCCAGGCTATAACCAGAGTCCAATTGAAGTATCTCAATACTTTGCTAAATACAGTTGGGTACTGAGAATGGTAACATTCTACTCTAGATTACTTGGTCATAAAAAGTTAAAAACTCTAATACCATGTCAAATAACTAAGTTACTTGTCTACTCCAAAACATTTTCCTATAATCTCATGCATGTCCAAAATAGAATCTCTTTTTGTTTAATAGCTTAAGCATTGTTAATAGAATAACTTGTCAATTACTACTTTAAAAGCCAATCTAGATAAGATAGAAAGAGAAAGATTGTAGCGTTTACTGTTTTGCACATATAATATAATAATGTTTCACAACCCAACATTCTGATATCAAAGTTAAATAATACTATCTATTATATACTATCACTTGCTATAACCTAACTTGCCAAATTCATCATAAACCCTAAAAAAAAGAAAAAGAAAAAAAGACATGGACTTCAATATCATTTTAAAGATTGTGTTTATTATCACCATGCCTTAAAGCCTTGTATAATTTATTCAAACACAAAATAGTGCAAACTCGTTCCATTTTCAAACACAAAATAGGCAAACTCTTCCAATTTCTTCCATTTTCCATTCTATATGTAACAAACGATACCTCGAAAAATGATGCAAGGCCAAGAAAACTGATAATCAAACATCACTAAAATATGATGATCATGACAGAAGGATGCAAGAAAACAAGAAAGTTTGTAACTATTTTACCAAGTAATGCTTAGAGACAAATGATAGTTCTAAGCCAATTTCTGTTGGAAATATTTGAGTAGATATAAATATTCTAGTTTCACATAATTATGAATCACAACAAATTCTTTGATATAAAAATTGTGGTTTATAGGATGGAAAGATAGTACCACAAAATCATGTACTAGACACTATCCTTAAACGTTGATTTCTGTTCTCTCAGATTATATCTTATACATAGAGTCTCAACAGGCTAACCATCCAAGAGTAGATTGTACATCATTCTCTAATCTTTGCACACAAGATTTAGAACTTTAGCGAGTAACCACAACTTTTTCTTTAGTTAGAATTGGAGAAGCATATGAAGTAAGGACATATGATGATTATATTGGAATGGTTATAAAATGATTATATAATGGTTATGTTATATACTCTCATTACATAGGAAAAATCATAACTGCCATAAACAGCTATATTTCTATGGACATATTGCAACGATTATATTCTAACGGCTATATTGGAAATTAAGTTTATAACACCTAAATTAATTTTACAACAATCTCCCACATGTTCCAAACTTTATTGGAATAAGAATTTACAAGAAAACCATGCATAAGTATAATACTCATAGGTTTAAACTACATTTTAGGCTAACAAGTGAGAATCCAAGAGAATAAGGTAGAGATGAACTTTGTGAACCTATTCCCACTGAGTGGATAAAATCAACTTATCAATCACATATTAATATCTGAACCGTGGTTACTCTAAGCAGTTTGGAGCATTTAAAGACCTTTAGCCCATACCTAGATATCATGAGTGTTCTAGAGTTCATGCTTAAAGCTCATAGATGTGACCCACTATCCTACACTCACTTAGGTGGACTTCCATCAAGAATATGATGTACATTATATCCCGCCCCTACAATTTAGGGCTATAGATTCCATTAAGAGCAAAAGCGCATCTCTACATAATCATTGTAGTTGCATTGTCTAACATCATAGGGACAGACTCCTCACTTTAATCATTAAGGATGATTAAGCAGATAAAAATATATACTTAATTGACAGTGCCTCTATGCAAGAATATATGACCTTGTTTAATCACGTTGAACCCCTTTAAGGCGCCTTTTAGCATTGAGATTGGGTATTAATCATCTGTGGTGTAAAATAGGCATTGATCTTACCCCTCTTGATGTTTCGCTTACTAGCATCAGCACCAATGGCTTAATCAGAGAACGAACTAGTTTTTTTTCTCTTGATCATATCAAATTCATGGATACACAGTTTTATTCATCAAATGCTTGCAAATTTTGTTTCTCAATATGATGTGTTGTCTTTTTCCATTGTATATTTTATTCTTTGCTCGAGTTATGGCATCCTGACAATCATAATGCAAAGATACAATCAAAACTGTTCTCACCACAATGATATATCTACCAGTCATTTTTAAGGTAATACATATTATTTTGTACAAATATACCTCATTGTATATCAGTAATGCATAATCATTGTTAATTTATTAATAAGAATTATCTAATCTCGACACCAATATACCTCATTATATATTACGAGTGCATTTTCTTTCTTATTCAGTATCATTATACCTTATCATAAAATGGAAATGCTTAATCACTAAATTTTGACAACATTATATCTCACCATATAATATGAATGCCTGTAATTCTCAATCTCAAACTTATTGTAATCATTAACATATCTTTTTATAAACTTTTTTTTTTCACATTTACAGTGGCACATATTATTGATAATATGTTCATCATATTTATTCTTAAGATGCAACCAACAAAAGATATTTAAACATAACCAAAAGAAAAGTATAAAACTAAAACACAATGCTTTACCTTTTGCTTCTCAACATAATTTATTTCTCATTAAATAAAATGTTTATGTCTTTAATCAACAACCTTTTTTTTTCTCTTCAAGAATATCTCATTCTTGCAATCACCATTTATTTTAATATTACAACTACCATTAAGATATTTTTCGTCACATAGCATATATTCACATATAAATAAATCATAAATTCTTCTTCTCTTTGTCATTTAACAATATTGCTTCTCTTATAGAAAACACAAATTAATATTCATCACAATTTTTTTTCTTTCTATGGCACAACCAAATAAACTAATAAGCGCCACAAGTGATAAAACATTTATACATTTTATTCTCAATTCTACAATTTTTTTTTCTTTTGGAATTCACAATTTCAACTATGTTTCTCCTCACATGGCAAAAATAATATTCATTTTATTTTTCATCTACTGTCCACAACATCTCGTAAAAAGAGATTCTCTAATTTTGTTTTCAACAAAAATATGTTTTAATCATACTCATCAACATGTATACTAACAATTAAAATTATATGAAACACATAGATTTTATAGTCGCCTATAGTTTTTTTAACAATCTCAAAATCTTTAAATAAGTATATAAACTACAAGTAATTAGACATTCCTTCATATCATTATTTCTCTTTTTAGAATGTATAATTCCACACTTCATTGTTTATCACACAACAATCACATATATTTACTATTCATTATTTTTAATATAGTTTTCAAAATCTCTCTTAGAAATGAGTTTCTCAAACACAAAATTAATCTTGTGCATACTAACAATCATCCTTCTTTTTTTAATCTCACAACTTTCAATTAGAATGATGAACTACAAGTCATAAAATTTTCTTATTAGAAATTCTTTAGTCACTTGATTCTTTCATCAATATATCTGTAAACTCAACCAAATTAAATTACAGAAATCACAAATAACCATCTTGCATCCTTTTTTTTTATTATTGAAAAATTCGCATGTATGCCACAATTTTTTTTCCTCATGTATAAAAAATATTCATTACTATATGCACAACAAAACTTCATAACATCATCATAAATGTATGACTAATTTCATTCCAAACAAGTTGAAAACATAATAATCAAAATGTATATATTTTCTAATTTGCAAATATAGTCACAACAATTATGAAAAATATAATTGAAACCATCAAAATATAAGAAATAGATTTGGTTAAAATCTGAAACTTCCTTACTCCGATTTTTCTATCTAGAAAAATTATTCCATCATTGAAAATTTCAATTTGGTAGACATCAAGAATTAGCTTTCTAATATTAGAATACTTGCATCCATGTCAACCTTTAGGATTGTTAGAAATATAGGGGTAGATACAAATATTTTAGTTTCACATAATTATGAATTGCAAGAAATTCAATGATATATAAATTGAGGTTTAAAGAATGGAAAGATAGTACCATAAAATCATGCACCAGGCACTGTCTTAAAGGTTGATTTCTACTTTATCCGAATATTTTTAGTGCACACGAGTTTCAACGGGCCAACCCTCTAGGAGTAAATTGTTGATCGCTCTTTAATCTTTGCATACAAGATGAGAAGCTCAGCGAGCAATCACAACTCTTTCTTTAGTAAGAATTGGAGGAGAATATGGAGTAAGGAAATATGATAAAGATGAGGTTGGAATGGTTATAAAATGATTATATAATGTCCATGAATAATAAATCATAGATCGAATTGCGGAATTGGAAAAATTGGGTGCTACCATATAGTTTTGTATTGGCTAAGTTCATGAGTTGGAGATAAGTGGGCTCGAACCGCTGACATCCGCGGCAAGATAAACCATTGCCTTTCAGGCCCTCGACTGATTCTACCATAAAGGCCAACGATAGACAATAACTCTCCCGAACATAGCTTACAACTTTTATTATACTGTGCTCTCCAAAGTTATGTTACATGCTCTCCTTACATAGGAATAGTCATAACGGTCATAAATGATTATATTTCAACAGACATATTATAACAGTTATATTCCAACACATATATTACAATGGTTATATTTCAACAAGTATATTAGAAATTAAGTTTGGAAGACCCAAATTAATTTTACAACAGTTTGATCTTTAATCAGATGGGAACTAACCGAATTAATCTTTATGTATCCCAAAATAAAGATTATTTGTTACTAGCTAAACTCCCTTGTATTGGTACCGAGTTTATTTCCAATCTCCAGTAATCACATCCTGCACGTACACAATTGTGAGCTCTTGCATCAGTACCAAATTTACTTGTAATAAATCTAAACTCCCTTTCTATCCTAAGCTATTAACAATAAAATAGTTATATATATATATATATATATATATTTTTATAGTTAATTGTGATGCATGTATTAATATTAAATTTGTGAATTGTATGTGGTGCTAAGTTTGAGTGAAAGTAATCAATATTAGGATGTCATATTGTACCTAATTATAAGCCTCCTAACATCAAGATTACAATTTCTACAAGGCGAAATGATATTTACTATCCACAATATATGAAGATTATCAAAAAAAAAATTTTTTTAAATATTTACAATATTTTTCCTAATACCAACACGCTTAAGTGGCTTTAAATAATTTCTTTTCGGTCACATGTTTGCTGGATAGTTTAAAAAAATTTTATATCCTTTCTCGCTATTTCTTCATCATCTCTCTAAACATTAGACATTAAAGTTTATAATGATTCAAACATTTCTAGATAATTGACAAAATTCATCTAATTTTTATTTTCATAGATTAAAAATGTTTTTAAATATTTTAAGAAAATATGTGAATTTATATGAGACTCCTCCTTGTTGTTTGTGATTGTGATTGTGAAAGCAACGCCCAAATTATTTCGAACTAAATTAAAAAAAAAAAAATTATAAACACAATACTTAACATTATATTCTTGATGGAAACTGGAAAGCACAATTTGCTAAATCATCTGGAACAATCACAAATCATACATAAGAACATGCCACATACCCACATTTCCAGTTTACACTGCTACCAAACTATACTCGACCTGATATCCTTTACAACTTGAACAGGCATTCATTCTGTTTTGTTTTCTTACCTACAACCGACTATCTGTCAACGACCCCATGGCTTTACCTGTTAATGGCCCCATGGCTTTTGCCTTCTCCCTAAGCACATGCTTCTGAATTTTTCCAGTTGAAGATTTTGGAAGCTCTTCCATAAATACCACCGTTTTGGGCACCATGTAATGTGGCAATTTAGCTCTGCAATATTCCATTATCTCTCTTTCCTTTGGTTTTCTATCTAACCCATCTTTCAATTTCACAAACCCACACGGCGTTTCCCCCCAATACTCATCAGGTCGAGCCACCACCGCAGCCTCATCCACTGCCGGATTTGTATACAACACCGTCTCTACCTCTACACTGCTTATATTCACTCCGCCGCTAATTATTATATCCTTGGATCTATCTTTTATTTCTATATAACCATCTGGGTGCATCACACCCACATCTCCTGTGTAAAACCAACCATTTTCTTTCAGGCATTTGTTGGTTCCAATCGGGTCTTTGAAATAACCCAACATTACACACCCACCTCGTAAAACGATCTCACCAAGTGACGACCCGTCCCGTTTCACACTGAGTCCTGACTCGGGATCTACCACGTCCACCTCCGTCACCCCTGCTGTTCTCACTCCCTGCCTTGACTTCAACCTAGCTCTCTCCGTTGCCGGCAACAAATTCCACTTCGATTTCCAAGCGCAAGAAATCGTAACCCCACCGGTTTCGGTTAACCCGTACCCGTGACTCACCAAGAAACCCAATGACTCCGTCCGGGAGAGTATGGAAGCGGGTGGTGGAGCTCCTCCCGTTAAAATATGAACCGGGTTCTTCAACGGGTCGGTTCTGTTAAAGTTTGATAACATGTTGAGCACCACAGGTGCAGCGCACATGTGAGTCACGCCGTGTTTGTCAATCAGACCGTAGATTGTTGGCGCGTCGATTTTACGGAAGCAAATGTTGGTACCACCAACTGCTGCCATGGCCCACGGGTAGGTCCATCCATTTGAGTGAAACATGGGTAGAGTCCATAAGTAAACCGGTTCTTTCGGTACAGACCAATCTACAAGAGAATCGAGGGTAGTGATGAAGATACTTCGGTGGCAGTGGACAACTCCTTTGGGAGACGACGTCGTGCCGGAAGTGTAGTTGAGAACCATTGGGTCCCAATCGGATTTAGGCCGGATCCAGTTGAAACCGGGATCTCCCTTACTGACAAACTCTTCATAAGTGTCATGGAAATCACGTGGTTGATTCGGTGTAGCCTCGAACGCATCATCGGTGATAAGGACGAGACGTGGCGGAGGAACATGCGGTGGGAAAAGAGAAAGCGATTCAAGGATAAGAGACGAAGAGAGAGAGTCAACGAAGACAAGCTTTGATTCGCTATGACGCAGGAGTATAGAGACGGTACGGGCGTTGAGTCTGGTGCTGATGTTGTTGAGTACAGCACCGGACATGGGAACAGCGAAGTGAAGCTCGTACATGGCAGGAATATTGGGAGACAAAACGGAGACGACGTGGCCTCTTTTAATGCCGAGAGATGAAAGAGATGAAGCTAGCTGGAGACATCGACGGTGAGTAAGAGACCACGTGTAGGACATGTTGTTGTAGATTATAGAGGTGCAGTCACCGTATACGGTTGCAGCTCTATCCAGGAAACCTAATGGAGTGAGAGGCGATGAGTGAACAGGTTTTGGGTTGAGTTGCTCCATGATTTGATCAAGTTCTCAAGAGTTTGCTGATCTATTAATAACTTAAAATAACACACACACATATATAAATATATGTATAGGCATTAAGGATTTAGTCTACAGAAGACTAGTGGGATTTAAAAGGTGGGCATTATTTTTTTTATTCTTTGTTATGAGATTTATTCGTGACTACAATAAATAATTATTTGTAAGTTTTGAAGTTGGGTTAATTTTTCGAATTTAGTCTAAAGAAGGCTAGTGGGATTTAAAAGGTGAGCATTAATTTTTTAATTCTTTGTCATGAGATTTATTCTTGACTACAATAAATAATTATTTGTTAATTTTGAAGTTGGGTAAATTTTTCGAATTTAGTCTAAAGAAGGCTAGTGGGATTTAAAGGTGAGCATTATTTTTTTTATTCTTTGTCATGAGATTTATTCGTGACTACAATAAGTAATTATTTGTAAGTTTTGAAGTTGGGTTAATTTTTCGAATTTAGTCTAGATAAGTCTAGTAGGATTTAAAGGTGAGCATTATTTTTTTTATTCTTTGTCATGAGATTTATTCTTGACTACAATAAATAATTATTTGTAAGTTTTGAAGTTGGGTTAATTTTTCGAATTTAGTCTAAAGAAGGCTAGTGGGATTTAAAGGTGAGCATTATTTTTTTTATTCTTTGTCATGAGATTTATTCTTGACTATAATAAATAATTATTTGTAAGTTTTGAAGTTGGGTTAATTTTTCCAATTTAGTCTAAAGAAGGCTAGTGGAATTTAAAGGTGAAAATTATTTTTTTTATTCTTTGTCATGAGATTTATTCGTGACTACAATAAATAATTATTTGTAAGTTTTGAAGTTGGGTTAATTTTTCGAATTTAGTCTAAAGAAGGCTAGTAGGATTTAAAAGGTGAGCATTAATTTTTCTAATTCTTTGTCATGAGATTTATTCTTGACAACAATAAATAATTATTTGTAAGTTTTGAAGTTGGGTTAATTTTCCAAATTTAGTCTAAAGAAGGCTAGTGGGATTTAAAGGTGAGCATTATTTTTTTTTTTCTTTGTCATGAAATTTATTCGTGACTACAATAAATAATTATTTGTAAGTTTTGAAGTTGGGTTAATTTTCCGAGCTGTATCGCGATTTATTTCACGTTTCAAAATTGCTTTCTAATGAACTCGCTTGAGAGAGTCACAAATGTCAATGTCAGTGGTCAGTTGGCACAGCAACTTTTGCTAAGTGGAGTGTGTTGTGCCAGACAAGTGCGTAAATGTAACGCAAGGACCTACACGATTGCTCCTTATTTAATATTATATTAGGTGTGTATCTTGTACAACAAATTAATACCCAGAATTTGGTTTCAGTCTATCAATATATGTTGCTCTTACTTACACTAATTTTATTTATAATTAGTTAAATAAAAATTATATATAATTATACGAATTTGCCTATATGAATACTAGTTTGGATTGTTTTAGCTGTTAAATTGACATACCCATGGCCACAACTAGTTGCTATATCTACTCGTAGTTAGCGACTCCCTTAAAGTTATTTCATTAAAAGATAATTGTATATATAATAAATTATAACATATGATGGAAATAAAATAAAACAATTGTAATCATAAAGTTAAACTCTTTTGTTTTTTTTTTTCCTTTCAAACTTTTTAGTCTTCATATATTTTAATAAAACATAAACAAAACCTCACAACCTAGTCTTAAATATGATAATCAAATTAATTGATAACTTTTTATTATAATTAATTGTAATATTGATTTTACATAGGCAAATAATTTCTATATACTTGTAAACAAATAATTTCAACTATCAAGTGTTATTTTAAAACGTCACGCATGGCAAAATGGAGACTGACCTAGTCTTTGGAAGACAAAAAATATTGGGTCTATATTTAAACTTGTTTAAGTGGACTTGGTATGGCCCCGTCAAATAATTCACCAAATGTCTAAACTCAGCTCAAATCTAAATAAAAGTTCTTAAAAAAATATATCTTCTCCTTAAACGTGCATTGCAATCTTAGAAAGAAAGAAAAAGAAAAAAAGAGAGGACACTGTTGTTATTGCGTCTCTGTGCTGACTTTTGCCATCTGTTGAATAAAAATCAGTGGGCACTCTGGGGAAGATGTTAAAATCTTTGTGAAATCCATTCAAAACCCCACCTTTTGTGTCTTTTTTTTTTTTTTTTTTTTTTCTGTCCAAATAAAGAAAAGTTGATTGAACATACAGTTTTACTTATCACCCAAATGAATGAATCCCACAAATTTGTAATACTTGTTAGGCATTGTAATTAATTGGAACCCATTCAATTGGCATTCTCTGCATCCCATAAACCATTGTTTCAGTAACTTTATATATATATATATATATATATTAGGTTAATTATATAGTTAGTATCTCATCTGATCTGACATAGCTAATTATCAGTGGGATGTCTAGGGAATTTATGTGTTTTTTTTTATGATACTAGCTCATAAGTGTAAATTTTGAAGTTGTTTTTGCTTTGGAATATGAACTTTGATAGAAGCCCTCGGATTTTGAAGTTGGGTTTTATCCCCTAAAGTTTCGAAGTACATCCAACAGTTGCAGTCGGAATTATCAAATGCGAAGGAGGTAAGTGCAATTCATTTTTCCCAGAATTTTTTTTTCAGTAAATTTGTGAAAAAGACATGGATTCATTTTTCCCTAGTATTGAACCCTGACATTTGAGAAAGACTTTTATAAAACAATAATAATAGAGGGCAGACCCTCCAGCTCCAAATATGAAGCTGAATATGGTTGTGGGTACTTTTGTTTTTCAGACCATTTTTATGGACTATTCAATGTATGAATCATATGTTTGAGAATTGACGAGGACTTGGAGTTAATTAGGATTCTACCTTTGACTTGTTGAAAACAACATTAGCCATGAAAACTGAAGTTCCTAACAAATATAATAGATCATGAATTTACACATCTTAAATTAGGATAGAATTGTTGGTTTTGGTTACTTGATAGTTTAGGAAAATATTTCAATAAATTTCTTACTTTAGTTACTTATTTGAATTTTTTATTTTTTGTGCTTCAATAAAATATTTTTCTTATAATATATAGGTTACATTATAAAGTCAAAAACTATTGATTCATTTTTCAAGAATAAAGTTGTGAAGGATTTAGAGAGCAATATAGAGTGTTCGACTCTGCCATCTATTATGGCACAATCTTCACCATCTATTATGACTTCAAATTGTGAGGTTCGACCTTCTAAGCTTCCTAGAATTGAGACAAAGAAAGAAGAAACTAATAAGAAACATTTGGAACACGGTCCTAGAATTCATAAGCAAATAAATGATTATGATGACAATGAACGTATGAAATTCGAAGGCACACCTTGGGACATATCAACCAATTCTTGATGAGTATCCGACAACATATTTAGCGGTCGTCTCTAACATTTTCATGTGAATTGGTGTAAGCAACTTTCTTTATTAGAATATCCACCTAAAAAAGATGTTGCTTTTTGTTTGCCACATTTTCTTTTCAACAAACAAAGTGGAGGACAGCATGGATATGATATTGTAAATGGGTTTAGTGATTGGAAAAGACTAGGTGGGAAGGATTGTATATTGTTTGGTCATCAGGGTAAGACCAAGAATTATTTTCACAACATAGCTCAAAGGAAATGCATTGATTTGATGAAAGTAGATCAACATATTGAGATGGCATTTGATAAGGATACTTTTGAACAAATTGTGTAAATTTTATTGAATTGATTAAATATGGTGCAAGTTTTGATAAAACAGTTGAATATGTTATTTTAGCTAATGCTCCAAAAAAATGCAACATATATTCTCCAAAAGTACAAAAAGAGATTCTAGAGATTATTTCAAGTAAAACACAGAAGGCAATCGGGATGAAATATATAACGCTAGATTTTGTATTTTAGTTTATGAAACTCTTGATGAATCATTGAAAGAACAAATGACAATTGTTAAACTCTTGATGAATCATTGAAAGAACACATGACAACTGTTTTTGAGATTTGTCGACAAAACGGGTTTTGATAGAAAACAGTTATATGATCTTGTTCATGAAAGAGAAACTACATCATCAACATTGAAGTCTGAAATATCTTATTTACTTTCTCATCACACTCTCGACATAGCAAGTCTTCGAGGACAAGAATAAGATGGTACTATTAATATGCATGGTGAGTTTAAAGGGTTACAAGCTCTATTTCTCAGTGATTGTCCACAAACTTATTTTATTTATTGCTTTGCTCATAGGTTACAGTTAGCATTAGTTGGAGCTTCCAAAGACGTGATCAATGTTTATAGTTTTTTCTCTATGCTAAGTGTAATTTTGAATATTGCTCGTGCTTCTTCAAAACATCTTGACGAGTTAGAGGCATTTCATACATCACATATATTTAGTATCACTGCTAGAAAGAAGTTCAAATTGGGAGATGAGCTAATTAGCTTCCATCTTTATAACATTTTGGAGGCACCCATTGTAGTTCGCATTTAAATTCTATATGTAGTTTATAGAATTTGTTTTATTCAACAGGATTGTTATCCAAAGAGTAGTTGATGAGGGTACTCAATCTCAATATGTAGAGGCAAATAGAGCACTTGATGCCTTGATGTCTTTTGAGTTTGTATTTATTTTGCATCTAATGAAAGAGATTGTTATGATAACACATCACTTATATCAAGGTTTGTAGCGAAAATCTCAAGACATTCCAAATGATATGACTTTTGTTTCATCAACAAAAAAGTTGCTCCAACAATTTAGGGGAAATAGTTAGGATATTCTTCTTCAAGAGGTGAAATCATTTAGTAACAAGAAACAATATTGCAATTCCTGAAATAGGTTCTGTATACCTAGCTGGTCATAGTCATCGTCACAAAAAAGATCATACTGTTGAGCATCATTATCGAGTTGATATTTTTCTTCTTGTCATAGATTCCTCAATTACAAGGAATGAACACAAGATTTAATGAAAAAATTGTTGAACTACTCATTCTTAGTGCATCCTTGGATCTAGAGATTTCTTAAAATTGTTCAATGCTTAAAAATTTATACACTTAAAGAATAGTACTATCCAGAAGATTTCACATATAAAGATTTGTTTATGCTTTGTTATGAGTTTTGCTATTATGATGATGATGCTTGTCAAAATACAAACATGCAAAGTTCATCACTTTTGAGACTTTTCAAAAAATGATACTGATTGGCAACAGTTCATAATTTTGTTTGGTTAATTAGTTAATTTGTCTAGTTTTAACACTTCTTGTTTCAATAGCAACTATGGAGTGATCATTTTTAGCAATATCTATTATCAAGACTCGGCTTTGTAGATGAATGATAATTTTCCTAAAGATTGCTTACTTTTGTATATTGAGAAGGAAAATGCTGTACAATTTTCTAGTGATGAAATCATAGATGAATTCCCTTCTAGAAAGAGAAGTCAAGCTCAGTTTGTATTTAGATAAAAGGGATTATTGTATTTTTTAGTGGTTACTTTCAAAAATTGTCTTTATTATTATTGTCAAAATTGAATCCCACTATATGCATGCTATGATATTTTTTATTTTATTTGATGTTAAATAATACTTAAATTATTTTTATTTTCTTATTTTTCAAGGGTGACGAAATATATATATTGTTTTTATTTGAATATTTAGATCCCACTTTCATGGTGATAAAAGACATAAATGTTTAGTTTTAAGTAATGATTTAAATCTCACCTTCATGATTGATGAAGGACATAAATTATTTATTTTATTTTACTACAATGTTGGTCAGGGCTACATAAAATTCATGAGTCCGACCATGTATTTAATATATAAATTTGTTAATTCATTTATATTAAAAAAATATAATAAACAATTTGATTTGATAGTAATCTAATAGTTGGTTTTATAATTTATCTTAGATTCAACTTAGAATAATTTTTAGTTCATTGATTTTTTAAAATAAAAATAAAAATATATAAATCATTGTAAATAATTCCAACCTCCCTAAATTAAGTTTTTTTTACGAAAATTTCTTTTATTTCTTTAATTTATATAGACCTTGGTCCCTAAAAATTCGAAATGAAGGTACAACTTAAAAGAAAAAAAAATCTTAAAATACCTTGATTGTCTTATTACAAGATATACATATGATTTATCATTAAATATTTTAATGATAATATAATATTATTAAAATTAAAGTACAATATAATCAAAATTAAATTAACAATCATTAATAGAATTATGTCGATAAAACTAAAAAGTAAAAAAAGATACTTGCAAAATACTATTTTTTTTTAAAAAAAAATGAAGTTGGTTAGCAAATGCAGAAAGAATTAATTTTTTAATTTTAAGAATGTTACTAATTAACTTTTATTCATATTTCATTGTAAATTGAACAATGTTATCATTAATTCAATCAAATAATTTGAATTTTTTTTTTCTCTTCAAAGAATATAATAAGACTATTTTAAAAGATAATAGACTAATACTCTCGTTGAAATAATACAATCAAATCAAACAAAAAGATAATCAATTATGTCACTAATAACCACAAAATTAATCAATTCTTTGTATATTCTTAATTTCCAGCAAAACGTAAATTGTCGGCGCCACGATTAGCCCGTGTTTATACTCTTTTCCATAAACGGTTGGAATTTCTACTTGCCTTCTTTCATTTTGGTTTTATCTTGTTGCATTGATTTTCAACAAATTTGATTTTTTGTATACTTCTTTTCCATAAATGGTTGGAATTTCTACTCCCCTTCTTCATTTTGGCTTTCTCTTGTGGCATTCATTTTCAACAAATTTGATTTGTTGTGATTCTTGTTTTTTTACTTTATTTTTATTTATTTATATATTATGAGTGCTCAAACTCGGTATTAAAGGTAAAACGATTGATATTCATCGCTTAAGCTAACCTTTTAGTGATTTGATGATAGGTCTTGCAAGAACCAAACACAATTTGTTCTAGAAAAACAAAATCTGATAATGAAAATAACTCCATTAAATCAACTTCCCAACCCAATAAATGACTTTAACTTCAACTCCACA
>CM055612.1:25860981-25923765 GCA_029379385.1 Quillaja saponaria
CCAAGTCCTTTATAATTGTCCTTGTCCTAGGTTTTAAGGCTCCTTTGAACAATGCCACGCCTTTAAAATATTAAGGCTCTAATAATGGGCCAGAGTGTTAGAGCCTAATTAGAGCACATACCTCTGATAGGATGTTAGATCCTTATCTTTAAAACCAATCAATTGTCAACCATGATACAAAATTCACCTCTAAAATTATAAAATTCGCGACTTGGGCCAACTCACTAAGGGGAATTATCGAACTCAAGGGAGAAGAAGTGTTAGAATATACAAATGATTAAAGGCTCATTCATTAAGACTTTTAGTTTTTGGATGAAATAGTAATTTATCATAAAAATATAAGAAACAAGATTAAAGCCTTCTTTGCCAAGGTGCAAAACCAAGATGGCTTCAGCTAGAGGGCTCGTTGACATAGTTATAGAGCTTTTGGAAATTGATATCTTCTAAAATAGAATCTAAACTGGGTATTATTTGTGTTAAAGTCATGTCCTTAAAATCAATAAATAGGATGGGAGCTCATATTATTATTCATAATGTTATAGCTTCACATCTAAGTAATACGAGAGATTGCAAATTGATAAGAATTCCTATAGGCCAATAATACAATACGGAAGTAAGGCCTTGCCACCTTTGCCAAGTCCATTAATGGGGTCTGTTGCTGATTGTCCCTCTTAATTCAATATGGCCTTGCCACCTTGCCACCTTGCCACCTTGCCAAGTCTATTATAATTGTCCTTGTCCCTCAACAGGTTGTAAGGCTTCAATATGGTATTGCCACCTTGCCAAGTCCATTATAATTGTCCTTGTCCCTCTATAGGTTTTAAGGCTCCTTTGAACAATACCACATCGTTTGCTGTTGATGTAATTGTCCCTCATAATTCATTACGGCCTTGGCACCTTGCCATGCTCGCCAAGTCCATTAATGGGGTCTACTCCTAAAGTAATTGTCTCTCATAGTTCAATACGGCCTTGCCACGTTGCCAAGTCCATTATATTTTTCCTTGTCCCTCTATGGGTTGTAAAGCTTAATTACAGCCTTGCCACCTTGCCAAGTCCATTATAATTGTCCTTGTCCCTCTTTGGACGGGTTGTAAGGCTCTTTTGAACAATGCCATGCCTTTAAAATCTTGAGGCTCTAATAACAGGCCAGAGTAATGAAGCATAGCACCTGTTAGAGTCACATCTTTATAATTAATTATTGTCATTGAAAAATGTAACCATATATTATTATATTTTATGTTATAATCTAATATTTAAGTAATATGAGAGATTACACAATTTACAAATTTGAATTTCTGCAATCTGTACCAAACTGTTCCAGACCCATTGGTTCCCTAATTTTTGCTGATTCATGGTTTGACAAGCTGTCAATATCATGGCAGACCAACAATTCAATACGGCCTTGCTACCTTGCCAAGTCCATTAATGGGTCTGCTCCTGAAGTAATTGTCCCTCTATTTGGAGGCACTTGGTCCTTTTGATGGGGACCGGACTTTAAGTTTCAGGGCCACCTTTTGACAATAATAACTAGTAGCTGTCCTCTAGTGGAAAAACAGAGTCACGTTATTTACACAAACAAAGAATTTACACGCCAACTGTTTGAAAGTCTACAGAATTGGAATTATTATTATTAGTAAAATGACTAATTTAATAACAAGAACTATGGATGCAAATAGAAACAAGACTGAAGCTACAGTGTCCAAGGATGCCCTGACCCTTTTGGTATTTAGAATAAACATCAGCCATTGGATTGGTGAAAGGTCCTAAACTGCTGGATTCGAATAACCAATTAGAGACAAACTAAAGCTACATTGACAATAATTCTCTTTTGAAATTCAAATGAAGTGGTATTACAGAATTGGAATTATTATTATTAGTAAAATGACTACATTGTGAACAAATTAAAACATGACTACACGTCTTAAACAATCATTTTAAATATTCAGCCTGCTAGCTCCCTGCAGTCTTCAGTTATCTGAACAATCAAGTAAAACATTTTTATTAACACAAATAAAAACTAGGAAATTGACCCATATGAGTGCTCAGATAAAGAAAACTCTTTAGGGCAGAGAGGGTCTACAGGTAAACAATTTCAGGATGGTAATCATACTAAAAAGGGACTGAAAGATCACTGCACAGTTGCGATGTTAAACTAATACTCTAACAAACTCCATTTGAGGTTCTGTTGTTTCAAAACAAGGTACTCTCCTTCTGCTTGGTGGAAGAATAAAGTGAAGAAATTGAAGGTTTTCTGCGACTCTATATAAGATGGACCTGCTGCCAGTGTGCCATTTTTACATTTAAGTTTTACCCTTTTGATTTGTATTGTCTTGTGTGTATGGAACAAAATAAACAAATGAATTTATTTTATTTAAATAAATTCTACAATTCAATTCATTTAAAATCGGGTTAAGCCAGGTATAGGTGATGATGTACTTATCTTTAACCATTTAGGGTTACCTATGACTCACATCATCCACTAACCATTTCACAAAATTTACTTTCCTTACATTCTACTTGATCTTCATGTTGGATTGGGTCCGGTCACCTAAAAAAAAAAAATAATTCCATTTATTTTAAATAAATTCTACACTTTTTATGTTTGAAACAAATAAAATAATGTAGAGTTTAAATTAAATTTATTTAATATTCATATTTTATTCATTATGAATTTCACACCAAATAGATTAATTTATTACTTTATCCATCTCTAATGACCTTTTTATCCTTTATATTACACGTGTTTTTATTTAAATAAATTGATAAATAGTCATCACCACTCCATCTCAATATTCATCTAATCAATTACAAGTTTTTTTTATCTCAAAATATTTTTTATTCATTGAACAACAATTAATCTCTCTGTCTTTATATTACAAAATTTTATCTTTATTTGAGTACTCATATAGGTCAGTTTCCAACTTTTATTTGTATTATTAAAAATGTTGTGCTTGCATATTCAAATAATTGAAGACTACAGGTGTGTAGCTGGCACCAGGTTGAAAGTGTTTCGGGACTTTGAAGGGCGTGTTCTTTCTGAAATAAATAAGTAAGTAATTTCTACATTCACTATTTATCTTTTATAATTTAGGATTTGTCAACATATCTTTCGCATTTGATGTGTAACTATTTCAAATATAATGGTGTATTGTGATTTGTGAATATAGTAAATTAAATTTTAATACTATGATGCTTTTCTCTGTATTTAATAACTATGCAATTTGTGAGGACATTTACATAGACGCTATTGTGATCTCTCCCATTGTAGTTGGGGTTAGAATGTTTAGGCTGCGGATTGTTGGGATGGAACTGAAATGACATTAAGGGTATGCAGAATATGATGTAATTTTTAAAGTGAGTGGTACCGCTGTACTATCAATTTAGAGCAACAGAGTCAAGATATGTTATGGATGGCAGCCTTGTCCATAAATTATGTAGTTTCTGCATTTGAGAGCACTACACCACTATTTTCACAACTGAAACAGTCAAAATCCCTATGGTCAGGCAATCAACATTACTTGAAATGAAGATGTTGGTGCATATGTAGGTCTTTGGGGTTGCCATTTGTCATTACACGGCAGTAACTTGTGCGAAAACTAATAATCCTATGATCAAGTACTGGAGTTCCATGCCAGCAATGACGTACAAGAAACATAATAATCCTGTGATCAAGTACTGGAGGTCCATACCAGCAATGACATACAAGAAACAAATTTTTTTTGTTTTTCTTTTTGTACAGTCTTGATATTAGCATTTTCTTTGTGATTTTTTTTGTTGGTAATAACTTTCTTGCGAGTATCTTACATGCTGAAGATGTAGGTTAACAATCCTGAGAGTTTAAAAGGGGCCAGGGACGGCTGTTCTTCTTTAGTTTTCTTGGAAAAAGAACCTGAAGGTACCCCTGTTCTCTTGGTTTCATTTTTGAATTCACTAGGAAGTTTCTTACAAGATATAGTAGGATCCTGGATATTGCAAAGACTCATATGAAGGAAAACATAGAAAAATATGCATAAACAGATACATGAATTATTGAAACACTCCTGAAATTTTTTACAATTCCTTATTAAGTGGTATTTAAAAAAATAAAATAAAAAATCCATATATGATTTGAATTGAGAGTTTTGAACCTATATTGCTGACTTGACAGAATATATTGTTTGTACAGCAGTCAGAAGGAGGAGAAAAATTGCAGCAACAGTAGCAACTTTCTTCCAAGGAGTGTTGCAATAATCACGGTTCAAGGTTGCCATGCCCTTGTTAATAGGACTGTTGTAGAATGCATTCAAATCGTCATAGAGACGAAGGTACTTCTCATGGTAATTCGGCTGTATAATATTCTTCAATAAATTATTGAACAGATTTGCTGCTGCATCATTATCACCTAGCCAATTCACCAGAATACCTTTCCGCACAAGTATTTCTACATCTTGGGCAGTGTTAATAAGGAAATCCATCATGCCAATATAGGCTATAATATAAGATTGATAAGGATAATAACATTGCTCCAACGCCACGAGATTACGAAATAAAGTCTCAGTGCTGTTATACACTTCAAACTGTGGAATTTCCAATACTTTGTTGGAAAATTTCAAGTCAAGTAAGCATTTGCTTGAAGCTACCTTAAACTTCAGCCCTGCTCCAGCCAACTCTGTTGCAGTATGTTGATGAATCTTTTTAACCCTATCCGCTCTATCTGGCAGCTTATCCATCGGCGGTAAATGAAATTTTCTAAGCAGATCAGTAAAGTGTTTTATTTCCATTCTACCATTAACTATAGAGTCTAAATCGATTTTGTTATAGTGGGCAAAGTAGTGAAATGTGAGCTGTAGAAGTGAAGGCAAATTCTTATTTTCGTGAGAGACAAAGGCTCGTCCGAATATCTCTTCAAGAACAAAGAATGGAAGTTGATTTTCAAGCAACAACAAGTCTATCCTTATGGTAGTTGACAACCACGGTTTTAACAAGACAGAATCCTCATCTGTCCAGTAATTACCAAAATGGTATCTCCAGAAAAGCTCAAGTATGAAACCAGCATCCACTAAGATTACCTTGACAAGTTGATCATGATTAAGCTCTATGGTATTTGTATAACATGTCCGAACTCTGGGTTCTAATTCTTTATGTAGGCAACCCAACCCTTCAAGTCAATCTGATTAGCACGTTCAAGAAAACTTCCGAAATATCT
Source organism: Quillaja saponaria (assembly GCA_029379385.1). Lineage (NCBI taxonomy): Eukaryota > Viridiplantae > Streptophyta > Magnoliopsida > Fabales > Quillajaceae > Quillaja > Quillaja saponaria. The sequence goes on from CM055612.1 coordinate 25,866,167, forward strand.
CAATTTAAACCTTTCCATTTCTTGAAATCTCTCGTTGCCAAAGTGAAAAGGGCCAATTGATATAACCTTGGGAGTGTATGCTTCTTCATTTAGTCTGCGTATATTAACTGGTACCTTAAATATACAACACTCAGTACTAGTCAGGGGAGATTCTGCCATCTTTAACATTGCCTGTACATCAAGTACCAACTGACTTTCAGTGTCAACATGAGTAGTAATTTCTCCTACTGGATTCAGAATTTCTGCCATCTGTCAGGTTTGTTTTCCTATTAACAAGTGCAAGATCACCTCAGTCAAGATAATAATGTAGACTGGTTTCATGTCTCTTATGGTGCAGCCCAATATAGAGATCAATTTTTGAGCATTTCAAACAAATAGGAAGCACTTCAAATTAAGCGGCAGAAATAGGCATTGGTGATCAAGAAGAATAGCCATATGCAAGTATGCTCACTTGTCAAACAAATTTGACTCCCAGTGCAAATGCAAAGACAAAATTGAGTCTTTTTTGACTCACACATGCTCATGTGAATTATTTGTAGATTTCTATCTAATAGTTTATACTTAAAATTGATGAAGGGCAGCAATCCAAGTTATCTGGACAGAGATCAGAGCTGACAGAAGGGGGTGATTTACAGAAAGAGTAGTAAGTAGTTCATACTTCATATGGGGTAAATCCCAAAGACCATGAAATCATATGGATATTGACTATGGATGAGGGGTGAAGATGTGTTTCAGCGTAAAATTAAAGAATTCAATTAAAATAGGCACTGATGAAAATTGAAAAGGATGGCGAGCCAAGGACGAACCTGATCTCCTTCTGCTTGGGGAAGTATGAAGTGAAGAAATTGCAGGATTTCTGCGACTCTGTATAAAATGGACTGGCTACCCGGATGCCATTTTTCCATTTAAGTTTTACCTTTTCAGGGGATGTTTGTTTTAGGTAATAGCAAATACGCCTATGTCATATGTTTTTTTGGAAAATTTATTTCTAGACAAATATTTTTTTCGAATAAATTTTTTGTCTCAATTCTGTTGTTTGGTTTAAAAAACTTATTTTCAGGAAACGTGACAAATTTGATATAAATGTTATTATTTACAGAAAATTGAATATTTCAATAAAGACTCATATTTGCAGTAACATAATTCACTGCAAATAGACATGTAATAATCAGTTCAAACAATTATTCATCACAAGCTTGACCATGGAGCCTACATGAATTAATTCAAATACATTTTTCATTTGCAAGTTTACAAAATTCATACTAAACTTAAACAAATGGAAAATTATTTTACAAAATTATGATATGATCATTCATACTAAACTTAAACATCATTACTAAAATTATGATTTTCATAAAAAAAAGTCAAGTACGTACATTTCTTCATATCATGGGATATCATGGGAAAGTGAAAGAAAATAATTAACCTTGTCAACAACTAGCAATTCACCAAGCTTGAACTTTATATCTTTAGCTCTTAATTCTTCAAACACACTTGGCTTATTATTCCCACTCATACTAGCTTTATTTTCTTTATTCTTTTCTTTCATTCACATTCACATATTCTTTCTTACTATTCCCACTCATACTAGCTTCATTTTCTTTATTCTTTTCTTTCATTCACATATTCTTTCTTATTATTCCCACTCGTACTAGCTTTATTTTCTTTATTCTTTTCTTTCATTCACATTCACATATTCTTTCTTATTATTCCCACTCATACTAGCTTCATTTTCTTTATTCTTTGCCTTCATCTCACATTCATTTATTCCACCATTGTAAGTCTCAACTTGTTCTATACCTTTCATACTATTAACTCCACCCATCTCATTATTACAAAGGTATTCCTCCTTAATGAAGAAAATATTATTGTCTTCCTCCATTGTCATGAGTATTTGATACTTCACTATCACAATCTATCATATAATTACCACCTTTTTCTAGACTAATTATTCCACCATTATTGTACAACTTATTCAAAGATGGTTGAGAATTCCAGAACGAGTAAAAAGAATGCCACCAAACTTTCGTTTTATAAACCTCTAGATGTCATCTTTTGTAGATGCACTTTTTAATTCACAATTAGCTCATAATCATCTAAGGGTTTTTCTAACGAGTGCTCATAGAGTACTTGTTAAGATACAAATAATATAATCTTTGAAATTTGAAACATTCCACGAATAGTAAATTATTTATTACACAATACTGAAATCATAGTCAACTACTACAACAAATAATACAAAATTTCTATATTTATCATCTTAACAAGTGCTCTATGACACCAGTTAGAAAAATTCATCATCTAATTCAAAGAAAACAATACACATTAATAAGGTCAAGTATGCAATCTATATAAAAACTATCATGGAATCATAGGAAAAAAGACTTACAAATACAGAAGGATGAAGTGTTGGGTTTTGAAAAGATTTTATAACTCTCATATAGATATAGTTTTTCAACTTTGTACGAATTTCATTTGGAATGTTCAAATGAGAGTTGGTTTTTTTTTTTTTTTTTTAGAGATCCAAATGTTTGCAAACTTATTCATCAATTGCCTCTCAGCTTATGAATTGCTTTGGTCATCCTTCCTAATATCCACCATATATGACTTTTGTTATACAAAATAAATAAAAAGTAACTGAACATACATTATTAAAATGCTGTCAATTAAATTTGTACATAAAACATAACTTCAATAATAGGCAGCTCACTAATCCATTACTTTTGATTTGACTCATCTTCAAGGCTAAAAATGCTTCATGACAATATTGTTTTCAGAATCATATGCTCTTTTTATGTTATGTCATGGATCAAAATTCAAAATGCTTCTTAGAATCTTATTCTGCACAGAAACCTCCATTTCCATCCCATCTATGGCGAACTTACTTTCTTCTGGTAATGCCAGAATATAATCTGTAATATAAGGCATCCCAGATGAGGTAGCAAAGAAAACTTTTCACTGATCAATTTATGCTTATCTTATCTCAATCTGATTCCAGCAATTGGTTCTACTGCTTAAGATACCACAAGTTCTGGCTTTTCACTCTTCTTTTTCAAATGCTTGGTGAAACTAATCCATATACGTCGTTCTCCGCATCATCGCGACCAAAATTAATGCTATCTGAATCCTTGAGATTATTATCAAATCTCTTTAACTATCAAATCAACCCTGTTGTGATAATAATTATGATTCCCTCCGAAGCTCGAACGTCACTAATAAGTTTATTAAAGCTCACTATAAAATGAGTTCCATTTTGATAGCCAGGTGGCGTCCAACGTCGAACAAGAGAAACATAATCAGTGATAAAGGAGCGAAATGAATAACCGCGGCGGCTACTGTTACAAATACGATGAAATCAACTACAAAGTGTTTGAGAATGATCAAATAGAGAGGCTAGCTCGTTCAGCTGCTACGGTAATAACAACTATGGTACCAAAAATTCTGTCATATTCTTCAAATGACAAATAAGTCATATTTTCATTTTACCTTTTCAAATGTTGTTCTAAATATAATTTACTTTATTATTATTATTTTTTAATTTTAACATAGTCTTTCTAATAAAATAGAAACATTAATAATTTATTAAGAATATGAAAATATCTTACAAAATTTTATAGGCATTATATATCCACTAATTAATAATTATGTCATACCTTTATTTCTTTTCTAAATTTTTAAGTTTTGACTTCTTAATTAATATTGTAAACCCAAAAATTTTAAAATAAAGGTGAAAGTAGTATAAAATGTTTCAATCTAAAGTTAAAACTTATTTGGAAAGAAAAATTGGTAATTAAGATTTGTTAGTCTTGTGCATAACAATTTACTAATCCTGGACATGATGTAGAGTTAGGGGTTACTTTGTGGGATGTTCCTCCACTTTCTTTTCATATACTCTTTTATTAGCGGGTGTGGTTGGAGTGAGTTTTAATTATGTAATTTTCTTATTTATATTCCGTTGTAGTAAAAAAAAAAAAAAAAAAAAAAACTTATACATACCAATAAGAATCAATAAGTCATTTCATAATTCTACAAGTGCTTAATTTAAATTCGTATATTTATATTTTAGAGTTCATATCATAAAGAAAGTAAAAATAAAAATAAAAATTATTTTAATTTAGTCTTATTTACTGTGAAATTATTTTTTCTAAAAATAGATTAAGATTAAAGAATAAGATTAACATAATATGTTGCAATTAAGATAATAAGAAATAAAAAAATATAGAAAAATTACTAAGTACTTCAGACTCATTTGAAAAGATAAAATATAAAATATGATTTTTTTTTTTCTTTTTTTATTAGGGCTTTACCTCAAAGGGAACCTTTCCAAAAATTCTTAAAGGCTTGGTTTGAACCAGGCCTAAGAGGGGATTTGAAAAGTATGACTTATTTGTTATATGAAGAATATGTTGGGGCTCTTTGGTAGTTTGGAAATAAAATTGAGACTTTTTATAAAATTTTTGAAAAAAAATAATATTTATGAACACTTTTCATCAAATTCAAGAAAGGTTGTCATTTTTCTTAAATTTTGGACTTGAGTTTCAGTAAATCTCAAAAGAGGAGATTGTAATTTACTTTATAAGTTAATATCCAATTTAGTTATGATAACTATAGAAATCTTTGTAGGAATTAATATATAAATGGAAATATATTTCTTCTCAACGAAATTGAATTGTGGATATGGTGTAAATCCTTGAAAAGTGTTTCCATTTATAAACAATTAAATACCTTTACATTCTAAGAGGGTGTGACAATTTATCATTTCTTTAGTATATATGAGATTTTGAATTTCAGCCTTCACTTATTTCATTTAAATTAGCTCCCAATAAAGATTATAAAATTCACCTTTTGAGTAAAGAAATTATAATTTAATTAAACAATAAAAAATTTAATTCAAACAAAACAACTTTTTAGTTAAATGAAACTTTCAAAAAGTGAGACCAAATAATAAATTTCAAATAGTAAAAATTAATAAATCAAATTCCATAAAACATAAATTTTAATTTTAAATTGTTTTTTAGGTGAATTTCAATTGTACATTGAGATTTTCATTTTTCTTTTTAATATTTTTTATTGAATTCAAATGGGGTGTATCTCTATTAATTCATATGAAATTACTTAATGGGCCAATAATAATTCAGCCAAAGGGTACAATATGAAAATAATATTTGAACACACTAGTCAATTTGTACCTAAGAAATCAAGAAATCAATATGAAATATATAAGTTGGTTAATATCAACTCAACAAATTTATGTAAATTTGTCGATTTGTTAAGATTAAATCAGATTGCACATATTAACTGAATTTGCAGATTAAAACATCTAAACACCAAAGGTACAAAGCCACAAATAGGCCCTTGACTTTTATTATTATAGATTATAAATATAGATTTAGCCACGTTGAATAATTAAACTTTATCCCTTAGAAGGAGTATACGTGGTCCAATAATTAAACTGTACCTTATAAAATATAAATGATTAAATACTTTTCCTCCCTAAAACTTGAGCTAGCTTAAGTTAAATATTATATGATGAGAAAATTTATTAATCTTCCAACCCTCTTTTCCTTCTTATTTGGGTTTGGCTTTAGGATTTGATCTTAACAAGAATTATTGATCCTTGTATCTGACATCCTTTTAATATCAAAATCTGAAATTAACTGCTTTATTTATGCAGGAAAATGGCATGGTTTTTAAGAAGGTAGTTAGTTCAACGCAGAAGGAAATTCCACCTGCTATGGAAATCACCCTGAAGGCCAGTAAAGATGGGAAGACCTGGGGTTTATCGGGCCACATTTCTGAAAGAAGGGGGAGCATTCAAGCTTCAGGAATTCGTAGTTAAGGAAGGTACTTGATTCTACCACTAAGTACACAGTCCTGTTAATCACGCATTTTAATGAGTTTTTGTAACCTCTTAATTTTTCAGTGATTCAATACATCATATTGGCAATTCACATTAATTCAATACATCATTTTTCAGTAGTGCTTAGCATAATTATGTCATTTTCAATGAATGCTTCTGATGTAATTCTCAGTCTCAACCTTGTCTAACATATTTCACCTTGCACCAAGTCACCTCCTTTAACTATGGCGTCCATTGGTTTATGTAGGATATGTCCAAGCCGTCATAAATGGTTCTCTCTCATTTTCTCTTTAATGAGTGCTAACTCAACAGTCTTACATATCTTTTGATTACGTATTTTATTTATTTATTTATGTCTGGCCATCTATTTCAATATTATTATTTTAGTCACTCTCATTTTATGCAAGTGTTATTTCTTAACTGAACAACATAGCAAGTCTCATTGACATACTGTAAAATTTTCCATTCAACTTATTTCAAATTTTAGCATCATATAAAACTCTCGAGACACTTTCATCACTTCATTCATTGTGCTTAATTTTATGATTTATATCATGCTCAATTGCACAATCTGTTGTAGCGGACTATAATTTATATATTAATTGATATTTAAAAATAATAATTATTTTCACTATAAAGAGAAAGATCAGAGCAGCCAATATTAAATGTCTTCTGCTAAGATCTTATTTGTTTATGAGGAAATGAAGGAAATACGGAAGGTGGAAGGTGCCCAATTCTGTGACAAGAGCTCATCAAAGGAAACCTTAATTTCTCCTATCCACAAAATTCCTTATGTAAATTGTAATGAGTATGTTGATTTCTTTACAGATTCAGTTATCAGAAATGCACCACCATAAAGATAAGTATCGTGTGAGTGTAATGAGACCAATCAGGTCACAAAAACTTGCCACCGCAGGTTACTGCTTTGCTGTAAGTCAGTTAAAAAGAGCAAAGTAAATTTGATCCAATCTCTTTGGATTCAACAAAGGGAATAACCCGATGCTGTGAGACTAGTTGTGGTTGTTTATTTAACTTTTTGTATGTTCATAAAATCAGCAATAACCATTTTAAATTACAACTAATAGCTATAACTATATTATTGAAAAGAGCGAGTCGTAGGAACAATATTCAAGAAATTTGGGGTGCCAAATTTGTTAGATGGATCAAAGCTTATGTCAACTGGTAAGAGCAATCCTTATATCAGAGAATTGATGATTTCTCCAAATAATCTAATTTGTCAAAGAATGGTAATGATCGTCTGGATGTCAGGAACTTCGTCTAAGAGTCTCGAATCTGAAATAGAATGTAAAACCAGTTTGTTCTGGAAATTCATAATGGGTTTGGATTGGAATGGATTCCCTGCTTTGCCATTCTTTCCTCTTCTTCTCTCATCTTTGTTCACTCTACCCACTGTCATCCCGTACAAAGGTGTAGTGGCGGTTCAATTGCAGTTGAATTCGAGGGAGGTGCAGCTGAATTTCAGGGAGTACAGAATGATATCCTACCGTTGAATGTACAGTGAGGCTGTTATGAGCCATTGGTTGTGAGGGCTATTAGTTGTATGGGTAACAGTCTCATATTAATTTTATGGGTAGCTTAATGTGGGTTATAAGGAGAGGAGTGGGGCTGTAACTTAGTAGGGTAGTTTGAGGCTCGACTCTTAATTACTCGACTTGTACTCGGTTCGAAACAAAACGAGCCAAACTCGAGTTCTCATTAAAATTTTCGAGTCGAGTATCAAACTTCAAATACTTGGCTCGAAAGCTTGTCGAACTACTCGTTTTATTTATTTAATTTTTAATTCTTAAATATTAATTATATTAAATATATACTTTATTATTTATTTAATTTAAATATATAAATTATGTTAAATATATATTTTATTTATATTAAAAATATATTAATTATATAAATATATAAGTTTTGAATTTTTTTAATTTAATTTACAATATAATAATAATGTTTTAAAATATGTTGAATATAAATAATTTTTTAATCGAGTATTCAAGCCGAGCTCGAGTACTAGAGTAATGAGCTTGAACTGAGCTCAATTTAGAATGAGGCTCGATTTTGGGCTCGAACTTGAACTCGATTTTGAATTTTTTTAGTTCTAGCCGAGCTTGAGTATCTCAATACCTTTTTCGACTCTGCTCATTTCCAACCCTAGAGAGGAGCACTCTACTCCCAATAACTAATTTTTTACAGTAAATTCTATTTTAATTCTTAACAAATACTTCTCGTATTCCAAAAAGTTAATCCTACTATATATGAGAAGACAAATTAGCCTAGCCTAAAAAAGATAAAGGAAGAAAAAATAAAAGGATAATGTACCTTTAGTGTTTGGAAAAAAAAAAGAAAAAAGAATTGGTCTATTTTAGAGTTTGAAAGAAAAAAAAAAAATACAAAAACATGACAATTATGATTCAACTTATTTGGGAGCTTAAAAAAAATAAAGTAAGAAGGAATAAAAGGATAATGTACTTTTAGTAAAGAGTTATGTGTCTAATTTAATAGTTTATAAAAATTAATGAAAAATGGGTAGTAGTCATGAAGATAAAATGTAATTGGCCCAAAAATATATTTTACACTCTCCTCTCTTACCATTCCAGTACTCCATCTAAATAAATCGAAAAAAAAAAAAAAAACTCCAAAAAATTAATAACAAATAAAAATGACATGTAACATCTGCTCTTGCTTTAGCTCTTCCGAATAAAGATTGTTTTTATAATTTTGTTCACTATGATCTTCATTCTTTTTCGAAACCAGAAAAGTTTTGGTTTGTTAACATTGTTTCTTCTAATTCTCCCTTTCCAATTAATCAGAGAAGATAAAAATTTCTTGTTAAAAACGTAACATTTATCATATTGCTTAAAGGGAGAGACTGGATAAATAAAACTACACTAGCAACTTAGGGAACATATAGTATGGGACCATTGCTACTCCCCAACAGGCATCAGAAGTTTCCGGTTCAAATTGACACTCACTTAACATTGAACATCAGACGGTGGCCATATAGACCACTTAAACCATGAAAGAGTTTTCGCTTAGCCACAGTTCAATTCTCACTATTAGCATCAAACCACCTAAATCAGGAACCTTGCTCACAATATCTCTCAGAAAATCGAAGACATTAAACTTCTGTACACATTGCTAATTATGACTCAAATAAGAGATTATGTGCCTAATTCAATAATATACAAGAGCTATTGCAAAAGAAATGATAGTTAATGAAAATAAAATGCAATTGACTCAATAATTATAGAGACAATTAGTTATAATTAAACCTTAATTCTAAGACCCGTGATTATTTTGTAGGCCTATAAATTGAAGGTTTTACCATTGTAAAAGAGTGAGTTTCGTGAGATTCATCATATCCAAGAAATAAGCGTATCACCCTCCTCCCATGGAGTAGGTCGATAACCAAACCACATATATCTTATGTCTTTTACTGATCTGATTATATACACATCATCAAAATTTAAAATTAATTCAAATTGTAATTGAATAATTTTCCATTCTAGCTAAATGATGGGAGATTCTAATATAAAAATTATCCAAAAGGTAAAATTATATTTTTGATTCCTAATATAATTTATCAATTTCAATATAGCATTATTGGGATTAATTTCATCAATTCCTTAAATTTGAATTGATCGATATTAATCGGATTCTGAAATTTTGTACGCATTTCTACTTGCAGCTATTGGTGGAGCTACAGTACTGTCTTAATAAGATAATCGATGATAGTATGTCAAAAGAATAGTTAGTCGTTTTAATTTACTATATAGTAATCCTGGCAGATATTGCCAGTTGGGGGAGCTAGAGCCTATTAGACGTACAAGACAAATCGTGAATATAATAACATACTGTGTTAATGACAATTAGCTGGAAATAGAGTTTAATAGACCAAAAGATAAGTCCTGATAAAAATAGCTAGTCTTTTTGTTTGTAATGAAAGTAACGATCTTTGATGAAAACTTGTTCATATAAATTGCCTGAGCTAAGTTCTCGTTGTTATTTAATTTATTATTTATATTACATAAATAAATATATGTAAATATAATATTTAAATTATTGATATTATAAATAACTCATAATAAGATAAATAATTTACTATTTAATACGACAAACATTAATGTCATATAAAAAATATTAATGTAATGATCTAGAGTTATACTTTATAGATATTGTTTTTCACCCAATTGACGACAAAATAGTGTTCGAGATACTGATAATAAAATAATTATTAATTTAAAGGAAGCTGATGATTAAGAATGTAAGTTCTTATTGATTTTCTAGATTCAACTTTTTATTTTGTTTGTTTTTTATGAGATCAAGCTAACTCTCAATTAAAAATAAATAATTACACATTGGTGTAAAAATATTAATCCGATTAATAATAAACTAATCATACATTGGTGTTCGGATAGAGATTTTTTTGAACCTCTACTTGAACCGACCTGCCCGGTTGTACACTCTTGTAAAGGATTCCAAAATTTTGGATCTACCAGGTTTTTCTTCTTATTTTTTTTATTTATGTTAGATTCTTTCCCGTCCCCCATCCCCCTCCCAAGTGTAAGAGTTTGAGGAGTTTCTTCTTGGTGCCAACAAGGAACGGCCTAATGAAGATAGAATAAACGAGCTAGCTCGTTTTGCTGCTGAGGTAACAACAACAAAAAAACCTTTTGTTTCTTATATTCCGTCCTTTTTGATCAAAATTAGGAATGTTTATATTCAATTCGTTTTATTTTCTGATACTCTAAAATTCGTTTATGATATTTATCAACCACAGGTATTCTATCTCTAAAAGTCTCATCATTTTTAGAGACAAAATTTTCAACATGAATACCCTTTATGATATTTGCCTTTTGGATTTGATCTTAACAATGAATTATTGATTCTTGAATCTGACATCCTTTTAATATCAAAATCTGTAATTAATTAACTGCTTTATTTATGCAGGATAAAGGTTTGGGTTTTAAGAAGGTAGTTAGTTCCACGCAGGAGAAATTCCACCTACTATCAAAATCACCCTGCAGGCCAGTAAAGATGGGAGGAGTGAGATTTCTGTGGCCAAATTTCTGAAACGAAATGGAGAATTCAAGCTTCAGGAATTCAATCCAAGATAAAAAGAAACTCAAAGCTCTCAGCAACAACAACATGCCTAAAACAATCATATCATTCTCAATAAATGCTTCTCGTATAATTCTCTGTCTCACTCTACCCTGTCTAATGCTTTTCATCTGTACCAAATCACCTCTTTTAGCTATGACGTCCATGGTGTATATTGGATATGTCTAAACTATCATAAACGGTTCTCTCTTATTTTCTCGTCTATTGGTGCTATCTCAACTTTTTTACGTATCTTCTTATTTTGTATTTTATATAACTTTTCTTGTATGTCCGGTCATTCATTTAATTCAATATTCTCATTTTAGCCATTTGTGTCTTATGTTAGTGTTGTTTCTTAAATGCCTAACGTTTGAAACCATACAACATTATCGATTTCACTGTCATTTTATAAAATTTTCCTTTTAATCTCTTCAAGATTTTAGGATAACATTAAATTCTCAAGATACTCCACCATTTCATTCATTCAATTCTGTCTAATTCTATAGTTTGCATCGATAATGTTCAATTATGTCATCTTTTTGTAATGGGCTATAATTAATATATTAGTTGATACTTAAAATATATACATATTCCTGATTATAGAGTGAAGGTTTGTTACATCTTCTTTATTTGTAGTCATTATCAATATTAATTTTTTTTATTGAAACTATTAAAGTTAATCATATATGTGTGTGAATTTCACTAAATTATTATTATAGTCTGATAATAATAAATAAAGAAAGAGTTGATAGGGGTTAATTTCCCATCATTTTGGTATAGCTAGAAAGGTAACCTTAATTTCTCCTATCCAGAAGATTTCTCATGTAAATTGCAATGTGTTGATTTCTTTACAGATTCAGTTAGTAGAAATTCACCACCATTAAAAATAAGTATCATGTGAGTGTAAGAAGACCAATCAGGTCCCAAAAGGTTGCCACCGTAGGTAACTGCTTTGGTGTATGTCAATTAAAAAGAGCGTCACAACTTCACAAGATATTGAAGCGTTTCATTAGTAAATTAAATTTGATCATCCATTTGGATTCGACAAGGGACTATTGTTGGTTGTTTAATTAACTTTTGGTATGTTCACATAATCAGTAATAACCATTTTTATAAACACAAACAATCAAATGGTGACTCAATCTGAATATAAAAGCACATTGGACGAACACATGAATACATCAGAACAAAGCATAGTTTTGTAAATAGTAATATGATTTTTCTAACGAGTGTCCTAAAGATACTTGATAAGGTACAATAAATATGATATTTGGAATTTGAAACATTCCAAATTTAGTAAATTATTTATTATACAGTACTGAAATCATAACCAACCATTACATTAAATGATAAATTTTTTTATATTTATTACCTTAACAAGTGTATAAAAGAACTCGTTAGAAAAATCCATAGTAATAACCATTTTGGCCGGCACATATATTGCTTACACAAATTTATAAAGTCTTCAAATAGAGATGAGAGGTACCTAGAAAACATTTCAGTTCTGATGATATTACTCGTTCAAACAAATTCATCAAGAAATTAACATCCACATGAATCAATATCAAAAGCTCATATTAGAATAAAAAAACCTCCTACACATAAATAAAATAAAAATAAAAATGAATGTATATTTCAAGAATTTTCAATGATATCTTTATAGCAATGTTAAAGAGTACTATCCACCATCCAAGTTGGCAAACAAATTTAGAACACATTTTCAAAATGGAAAGTTTCCACATAGACCTGTTATTCAATTCTCCCAACAAAAAATAATCGCAATGGCAAGATTGATAAAGAAAGTGAGGGAATACAGTTATAGAAGAGAAAAAAGACAAATGAATGGAAACGAAAGCATAGTTTGATTCACCTATACATCCTGCAAATTAGTTATAAAAGTTTGAAGAGTTGGCTTTGCAACACCTATCATATAGTTGTTGTCTCACATTCTTAATATTTCCGGCCATTAGTTTTATCTGCACCTTCCATTCAATGAAGAGTTAGGTCGCCAACAACATTGCCAACAATCCTAGCACAAAATTAAGTTAGAATAATGAGCAAAATAATGTTGGACAATAAAACCAACATAAAGTTACAAAATCAGACGGATTGAACTCTTATAATGTTTCTATAAGAAAGTCTGTCTTCATTGAGCTATATAATTATATCTAACATTTTCAGTGTGTCCATTTAGTTGAACCTTAAATAACACATATAATTGGTAAGAATACAGATTTACTTCCATTGAACCAAATTATATAACATGGATGAATTCGTCAAAGACTGAAATGTTGGAATGGTCCAAATTTATCTTCCAAGTAGAGGGATGGAAGGGGCCAAGAAGAGAGTTGAGATTAGAATTAGTGCAAGTTGTAAAGTAATTAATATCAATCTCTTGATGGAAGAGAAAAATAAATCAAGCACAAAAAGAAACTCACCTTATGAATAAAGCTTTATTTCCTATTCATGTTTATTTTACTATCAATTTCATACTTAGCATGTACAATGAACTGACTTCAACATCAAGCCAGATATATTAGCCAGGTGAAGGAAAAAAAAAGCATTACACCACAATGCATTTGATCAATAGATTATAATGATGGGTATTATTTGTCATTTCATTAGAAATCTTAGGAAAAAAGAAAAGAAGTGTTGCAGAGATAGTTTTTCTAAACAAAAGACGTATGAAAAATATTCACAATGACTAAAGAGAAATGTTTTTACATATCAGAAACCAATTGAGGAGATAATATAATTGTGTTAAGGTTGAAAATATGTGTTCTTGACACTCACCAACCATTTGGCACTCTTATAGGTTGCAATTGGCACTCCTGATATCTTCTAACTATCATATAAATACAGACCTTTTAATAGTGCTATGTTTGGCTTCCCATAACCAGAGAGTCCATCAGATCTTCAACAACATCCATCAGCTTCTCCTTGTATCCTTTCGTGTAATTTTGCAACAATGTTGATCTATTATTTGATTCACAAGAGCACAATTTACACAAACACAAAATACTAAATCAAATAAAAGAAATGGAAATGGAAATTAACAAACCTCTTTCTGTCTGGAAGTGATGTTAAGAAAATCAAGAACTTCAATATCAGCATGAATATCATACCTCATGATATCTGGCTCGAACACTATCCACAGAAATAGAGCAACAATAAAAAAAAAAATATTATCAAATCATATTAGCAGAATTGGTCATCTCAAGGTTGTGCATAAATATCATATATCACATTTTCATTACAATCACCTATACTGGCGCTTAAGAAGAAGGAACGTAGGTTTTCTTCTCATTGTATGCATTCAGAATAAAAACCTCAAACAAATAAAGATAAAAAAGAGAAGTTTCCATATTTAACATCAAGATCAGACAATTTGACATGCATCCATAAAAATTTGCAAATCTTGCACCTGAAATTCTACAACCTTTTACAGGTAAAAGAAGAACACCATGTGAAAAAAAAAAAACAAATAGAAAGCAGCAAGGAAAGGGCCATTCTTTCTCAAATTTCATAAACATACAATACACATAATTAAGTCTATAGAGCAAATACAATTACAGACGCTTTTAGACAATGGACCTGTGATGGAAACTGCCAATAATGCCTCAAACTCCCACTATTTGGTGAGGCATATCTTTGAATAGGATTGATGTCGTACAAAGAAAACTAACTGCAACTAACGAAATGTTATAACTTGGCATATCTTGCAGTCATTTTTTGAGTATGACGACCTTCCTGAAATTGCCTAATAGACCCTGTCTGCTATACATGTACAAAATTTTATCTATATTTGAGTACTCATATGGATCAATTTCTGAATTTTATTTGTGTAGACACCAAAATTTTGGCATTTTTGTCTATTAAAATAATTGGCCAATTTAAGTGTGTTAAATTATAAATTGAAAAATTAGACACTAATTAGTCAAAATACAAATTGACAAAATAGACACTAATTGGTCAATTGACAAAATAGACCCAAATTGGCAATCAATACCTATCCCAGCCAAATCATCTCAAATCCATCTCAATTACAATCAAATCACTTTCAATTACCCACCATTCCATCCAATCACCTCCAATTACCTAATTGGACAATTTCTTCAATCACCTCAAATTCTACAACTTTTCCACCCTAGCCTTCTCCTATAAATAAGTTCACATAGGCAATGGAAGGGAGGCAGAAAACTCAAGGCACAAAAGCTCTTGAAACTCCCTTGCTTTTCCCTCTCAAACAATAGAGATTTAACCAAGTCACAAATCCTTGCGATCAAGCCTAGTGCCCACAAAGATCACAAGACCTTTCCCAACTATTACCCACAGCGTTATTTTGAAAGAGTCTCATCAATTCATCCAAGATCAAGCTACATAGTCATTGGATCAAGTAAAGCTTTCAATGAGATCGAATTAGAGGATTACATTATTTTCTTTAAAGAATATTAATTCAGAGGTTGTATCCATCTATTTATAAATATTATACAATTGTTATTTTTATACACGCTTTCTTGTCCATTATTTTCAGGCACAAATTTATTGTTCACAATTTGTATTATTAAATATGTTGTGCTTGCTTATTCAGATAACTGAAGACTACATGTGTGTAGTTGCTCCAGGTTGAAAGTGTATCAGGACTTGGAAGGGCGTGTTCTGTCCAAAATAAATAACTAAATAATTTCTACATTCACTATTTATCTTTTATAATATAGGATTTGTCAACGTATCTTTCGCATTTGATGTGTAACTATTTCAAAAATAATGTTGTATTGTGATGTGTGAATATGGTAAATTATGTTTTTTACGATGTTGCTTTTCTCTCTATTTAATAACTAAGCAATTTGGAAGGACATTTACGTAGACGCTGTTGTGATCTCTCCCATTTTAGTTGGGGTTAGAATGTTTAGGCTACGGATTGTTGGGATAGAACTGAAATGTCATCAAGTGTATGCAGAATATGATGTAATTTTTGAAAGTGAGTGGTACAGATGTATTATCAATTTAGAGTTACAGAGTCAAGATATGTTTTGGATGGCAGCCTTGTCCATATATAAAATATGTAGTTTCTGCATCTGAGCGACACCACTGTTTTCACAACTGAAATAGCCAAATTTCTTATGGTCGGGCAATCAACATACTGAAGGTGTAGATTAAAATCCTGAGAGTTAAAAAGGGGCCAGGGAGGGCTGTTCTTTTTTGGTTTTCTTGGACAAAGAACCTGAAGGTACTCCTGTTCTCTTTGTTTCCTTTTTGTATTCACTAGGCAGTAACTGTTTATTAGCTCTCCCTAATTTATATAGAGAAGGCTAGGATGATTCTACTAAGTACTCTTCGGAATTTAAACTAGTTTTATCTGCAGATGGGTAATAATACCATGATGTACTCTTTATAAATTATAAGACACAACTTGAAAAGTTTAGATAAGAGATTGAAAACATAAGTAACTGCAAATGTATTTTGAAGGTAGGTCAATTCTCTTTTACATCTATTTACACTCTAGTTATCTGATTATTGTCCATTTTCCACTGCTGACAGTAATCTAATATACTCAATTCAAGTCAATCTGATTAGCACGTTCAAGAAAACTTCTGAAATATCTCAATTTAAACCTTTCCATGTACTGAAATCTCTTGTTGCCAAAGTAAAAAGGGCCAATTGATATAACCTTGGGAGTGTATGCTTCTTCATTTAGTCTGCGTATAGTAGCTGGTACCTTACATATACAACACTCGGGACTAGTCAAGGGAGATTCTGCCATCTTTAACATTTCCTACACATCAAGTACCAACTGACTTTCCCTGTCAAAATGATTAGTAACTTCTCTTGGATTAAGAATTTCTGCCATCTGTCAGGTTTGTTTTCCTATTAGCAAGTAGAGGATCACCTCAGTCAAGATAATAATGTAGACTGGTTTCACGTCTCTTATGGTGCAGCCAATACTTAAAGCTTGAGAGTAACAAAGAGATCAACTTTTGAGCATTTCAAACAAATAGGAAGCACTTCACTTCACAAATGGGCAAGGTGATCAAGAATAATAGTCATATGCAAGCATGCTCAACGTCTGTCAAACAAGTTTGACTCCCAGTGCAAATGCAAAACCTGAATTGCCCCTCTAAGACAAAATTGAGCCTTTTTTGACTCACACATGCTCATGTGAGTTATTTGTAGAGTTCGATCTACCAGTTCATATTTAAATTGATAAAGGGCAGCAATCCAAGTGATCTGGACAGAGATCAGAGCTGACAGAAGGGGGTGTTTTACACAAATAGAGGAGAAAGTAGTTTATACTTCATATGGGGTATATAATTCCCAGAGATCATGAAATCATATGGATATTGACTATGGATGAGGGTTGAAGATGTAATTCAGCCTAAAATTAAAGAATTTAATTAAAATAGGCACTGATGAAAATTGAAAAAGATATCGAACCAAGGACAAACTTGATCTCCTTCTGCTTGGTGGAAGAATAAAGTGAAGAAACTGCAGGATTTCCGCGACTCTATATTAGATGGACTTGCTGCCAGTATGCCATTTTCCATTTAAGTTTTACCCTTTAGTTAGTATTATCTCGTGTTTGGAATAAAATGAAAAATAAAATTTATTTTATTTAAATGAATTCTATAATTCAGTTCATTTAACATAATTATCTTATTTGGAATCAAAACTACACTTATAAAATTCAGTCTAATTATCTTATTTGGAACAAATAAAGAATCTATTTTAGTTTAAGTATTTTTCTTATACTATCATCGAATTTTCTAATTAAAATTAACGTTGATCAACTAAAAATATAAAGAATGAGAGATTAATTATTGTTTAATGAACAAAACACAATTCAAGATAAAAAAAAAAAAAAAAAAAAAAACTTGTATTTGATTAGATAAACATTTGAGATGAAGTGATGGTAGCTTTTTATTTATTTATCTAAATGAAATGCATTATACTATTAAGGATAAAACTATCATTAGAGGTGGATAAAATAATAAATTATCTCAAATGTATTGCACAAAATGAAATCCAACCTATTTGGTACGAAATTCATAATTGAATAAAATGTGAATTTTAAATAAATTTCATTTAAACTCTATCATTTCATTTGCTCCAAATATAAAAAATGTGGAATTCATTTGAAATAAACTGAAATCTACATTATTTAGGTGACCCGACCCAATCCAAAATGATGTAGTAGAATGTAAGGAAAGTAATTTTGTGAAATGGTTAGTGGATGATGTGAGTCCTAGGTAACCCTTAATGGTTAAAGATAAGTATATCTCACCTTTACTGGCTATACCCGACATCCATTCGTCTTAGTTTGAAAGTACCTTGTTTTGAAACAACAGAACCTCAAATGGAGTTTGTTAAGAGTTTTAGTGTAACATTGCAACTGTGAAGTGATCTTTCAGTCACCTTTTAGTATGATTACCATCCTGAAATTTTACCTATAGACCCTCTCTGCCCTAAAATTACAGATGAAATCTTTAGTTTCCGTGACCCGACCCAATCCAAAATGAAGATCAAGTAGAATGTAAGGAGAGTAATTTTGTGAAATGGTTAGTCGATGATGTTAGTCCTAGGTAAACCTAAATGGTTAAAGACAAGCAGATCTCACCTATACTGGCTAAACCCGACATCCATTCCTCTTAATCTGAAATTACCTTGTTTGAATCAACAGAACCTCAAATGGAGTTTGTTAGAGTATTAGTGTAACATTGCAACCGTGCAGTGATCCTTCAGTCACTTTTTAGTATGATTACCATTCTGAAATTGTTTACCTCTCTGCCATAAAAAGTTTTCTTTATTTGAGCACTCATATGGGTCAATTTCCCAGCTTTTATTTGTGTTAATAAAAATGTTTACTTGATTGTTCAGATAACTGAGACTGCAGGGAGCTAGCAGACTAAATATTTAAAATGGTTGTTTGAGACGTGTAGTCATGTTTTAATTTGTCACAATGTAGTCATGTTTCACAAATTTTAATGTTTCCTTTTAAGACGTGCAGTATCTTCCATGTCATACCACTATGTAGTCACTTTACTAATAATAATAATAATTTCAATTATGTAATACTACTTCATTTGAATCTCAATAGAAAATTCTAAGAATAAGAGAGATAAGAAAATCTTGAGCAGAAGCAAATGTGTAAAACTAAAAGAACATTAGTGAGCTAGACTTAAATAGGTTCCTTTGAGGTGTGTTACTTACTTCACTTAATCCGGCTCTCTCCTTTTAGTATTAGAACATATAACTATATATGACATGTCAGTGTTCCATGGGTTAATTTTGTGTGTCTCTCCCAATATCTTTCTCTGAGGTATCTCATTAAAATATCTCCTTAGAGATGTTTGAGCCTCACTCTTGAAAACCAATCAATTGGTGATAATAGGAAATACTCATTTACTTGTAAGGCTTATGAAACTCTCTAGCTTTATGAATGTGGGAGTTCCTATCCACGTGCGATCTAGAATTGTGAGGTGGAGCCCATCAATCATGGACTGATCAATTATCGAGTGTGGACATAATAATATAAGTTCCCTTTATTGATTTTCTAGATTCAAATAATTTTAATTTTTGTGTGTATTTTTTGTCTAGATGACATCAATCTAACTCATAATTAAAATAAAATCTATCACACAACGGTGTAAAAACTTTAATCCAATAATAAAATAATCATATATTGGTGTCCAGATTGAGATTTTTTTAACTTCTACCTGAATCGATATGTCTAGTTGGATGATACCCTCATAAAGAATTCCAAAATTATTAATCCATTAATTTATTAACTATAAATAAAAATTTATATAGATAATTTTTTAATTAATAATTAAAGTGGTCTCTGAGTTTAATTAGTTATGTGGAATTTGTTTAATTTAAGTTTCTCATCCAATTAAAGATAAAAAAAATGTTAAAAATTTAAAACATAAAAAAATTTCTTTAATTATGAAGCCAAACCTATAATGATTCCCTCCGAATCTCGATCGTCACTAAAGGTGTCCAAAGCTCACTACAAAATGAGTTCCATTTTGATAGCCACGTGGCGTCGAACACGAGAAACATATAGTGATGATATAGGAACAAAATGAGTGCGGAAAAAGACTTTTTTCTTCTTTTTCTTATTATTTTTAATTTATGTTAGATTCTTTCCCCGTCCGTGTCTCCCATCCACCCCCAAATGTGTCTCGGTGTGCAAACTAGCAAAATAGTTCTGTCTTATTTTCTCGTCAATTGATGCTCTCTCGACTTTTTTGCATATTTTATTCTTTTATATTGTATTAAAATTTTCTTGTATGTCAAATCATCCCTCTAATTTTACATTGGCATTTTAGTCACTTGTGTCCTATATTAATATTGTTTCTTAAATACCTAAAGTTTGAAACCATACAACATTGGTGATTTCACTTTTGTTCTATAATATTTTTTCTTTAATCTATTTGAGATTTTATGATCACATAAAATTCTTAAGATATTCCACCATTTCATTTATTCAATTATGTCTTAATTCTATAGTTTACATCCTGTACATCATCTTTTTGTAATGGGCTATAATTAATATATTAGTTGATACTTAAATATATACACATTCTCCATTATAAAGGGAAGGTTTATTATATCTTCTTTATTTGTAGTCATTATCAATATTATTTTTATCGAAACAATTAAAGCTAATCATATATGTGTGTGAATTTCACCAAATTATGATTATAGATTGATAATAATAATAAAAAAGTTGATAGGGATTAATTTCCCATCATTTTGGTATAGCTAGAAAAGTAACCTTAATTTCTCCTATCCAGAAAATTTCTCATGTAAATTGTAATGTGTTGATTTCTTTACAGATTCAGTTAGCAGAAATTCACCACCATAAAAATAAGTATCATATGAATGTAAGAAGATCAATCAGGTCCCAAAAACTTGCTGCAGCATGTAACTTCTTTGCTGTATGTCAATTGTCAATTTAAAAAAGCCTCACAACAATTCACAAGATATTGAAGCGTTTCATTAGTAAAATAAATTTGATCCAATCTTTTTGGATTCAACAAGGGAATAACCCGATGATGTGAGAGTATTGGTGGTTCTCTATTTAACTCTTTGAATGTTCATATAATCAGTATAACCAGTTTTTGAAACACAAACAATCAAATGGTGGCTCAGTACTGTTACGTTAATCACGCATTTTAATGAGTTTTTGGAACCTCTTAATTTTCTCGATTGCACTTGAAAAAGAAAAAAAAAATTTATTAGCCATTATAGGTATTATTAGCATACTCAACTCAATTAAACTTTAAATTTCAAACTTTTTAAAGTCAATTACATAAATCTTTTTGGCAATTCACATTAATTCAATATATCATTTTTCAGTGATGACTAGAGTAATAATGTCATTTTCAATGAATGCTTCCCATGTAATTCTTGCTCTCACTCTACCCGTCTAACATCTTCCACCTGTACCAAGTCACCTTCCTTAATTATAATGTCCATTGGTTTATGTAGGATATGTTCAAGCCATCGTAAATAGTTCTCTCTCATTTGCTCTTTATGGGTGCTAACTCAACATTCTTACGTACATTTTCATTTCATATTCAATTTGTTTTTGCATGTTTGACAATCTATTTCAACATTATTATTTCAGTTACTCATATCTTATGTGAATGTTGTTTCTTAACCATACAACATAACAGATCTCATTGACATCATACAAAAATTCATTCAACCTATTCAGAATTTTAGCATCATATAAAACTCTCGAGACATTTCATCACTTCATTCATTATGCCTTAGTTTTATGATTTATATCATGCTCAATTGCACAATCTGTTGTAATGGACTATAATTAATATATTGATTGATATTTAGAAATGATAATTATTTTCACAATAACAGAGCAGCCAATTTGAAATATTTTCTACTAAGATCTTATATGTTTCTCAGGAAATGGAGGAAATACGAAAAGTGAATGGTGCTCGATTTTGTGACAAGAGCTAATCAAAGGTAACCTTAATAAAGATAAGTCTCTTGTGAGCTAATAAGACCAATCAGGTCCCAAAAAATTGCCATCGCAGGTAATTGCTTTGTTGTACGTCAGTTAAAAAGAGCATCACTACTACACAAGAGTAAAATAAATTTGATCCAATAGCAAAGGGAATAACCCGATGCTGTGGGACTATTTGTGGTTGTTTATTTAACTTTTTGTCTGCTATGTACAAAATTTTATCTTTATTTAAGTACTCATACGGTTCAATATCCTACTTTTATTTGTATTATTAAAAATGTTGTGCTTGCATATTCAGGTAACTGAAGATGATAGGTGTGTAGCTGGCTCCAGGTTGGAAGTGTATCATGACTTTGAAGGGCATGTTCTTTTTGAAATAAATAACTAAATAATTTCTACATTCACTATTTATCTTTCATAATTTAGGATGTGTCAACTTATCTTTCGCATTTGATGTGTAACTATTTCAAATATAATGGTGTATTGTGATATGTGAATATATTAAATTATGTTTTATACGACATTGCTTTTCTCTGTATTAAATAACTATGCAATTTGTGAGGACATTTACATAGACATTGTTGTGATCTCTCCCATTTTGGTGGGGTTAGAATGTTTAGGCTACGGACTGTTGGGATGGAACTAAAATGTCATAAGTGTATGCAGGATATGATGTAATATTTAAAGTCAGTGGTAAAGATGTATTATCAATTTAGGCTTGGTTTGATAATGCTATTAGGGACGGTGCTTATGCTTATGAATAACATAAGTCAATTTTTTTATGTTTATTAAAAAAAAAATAATGGATGATTTTGCTATTAACTTTTAAAAAACAAGAGTGCTTTTAAAAGCACATCAATGAGTACTTTTAAAAGCTGTCTTATACTCATAAAATTTTAAAAGACTAATATAACCTCAACTTTTAATGAAAATTCGTATTTATCTTTCTATTAATTAATGCAATAGGTTAATTTTCTCTCTTTTTATTATCAATATCTATTATAGTTAATTTAAATCTTTGGAGCAGTTTTACAATGAATTTACCAAACACTAATTTGTGGTTTCTACTTATTGATAGTAGTTTTTGTATTATTTTATCAAACACTACTGTTATAACTTTTTAAAAATAACTCTAAAAAAGTTATAAGAGCACAACAATTATCAAAAAGTCACAGCATTACCAAACCAAGCCGTAAAGCTATAGAGTCAAGATATGTTAAGGATGGCAGTGTCTATAAAATATGTAGTTTCTGCATCTGAGCGGCACTACACCACTGTTTTCACAATTGAAATAGCCAAAATCCATATGGTCTGGCAATCAACCTTACTTGAAATGAAGATGTTGGTGCATATGTAGGTCTTTAGGCTTGTCATTTGTCATTACACGACAGTAACTTGTGTGAAAACTAATAATCCTGTGATCAAGTACTGGAGGTCATACCAGCAATGACTTACAAGAAACAAATTTTTGTTTGTTTTTCTTTTTCTATGGTCTTGATATTGGCATTTTCTTTTTGATTGTTTTGTTGGTAATAACTTTCTTGCAAATATCTTACATAGTGAAGATGTAGGTTAACAATCCTAAGAGTTAAAAAGTCGCCAGGGTGGGCTGTTCTTTTTTGGTTTTCTTGGACAAAGAACCTGGAGGTACACCTGATCTCTTGGTTTCCTTTATGAATTCACTAGGCAGTAACTGTTTATTAGTTCTTCCTATTTTATACAGAGAAAGCTAGGATGATTCTACTAATTACTCTTCAGAATTTAAACTGGTTTATCTGCAAATTGGGAATAATACATCCTTATAGCATAATACCATGATGTTATAAAGACACAACTTAAAAAACTAAGAGATTGAAAACAGAGGTAACTGCAAAAGTACTTTGAAGGTAGGTCAATTCTCTTTTATATCCATTTGCACTCCAGATATCTGATTTTCGTCCAATTTCTACTGCAGATCAGTAATATAATATGCTTAAGTCAAGAATTCTCATTGATAATACACCCAAATCAAAGCCTAAGCTGATATGGAAGATAACAGACTACATCATGCTTACAACACTATTATATACATGAGGATATGAGTTAAATTGGAAGAATATGCAAAAGTAAGTCTAAGCAAACCTTAAAAGAGTAAATTATTAGAACATCTCCTTTATTATGTTGATATTACACAGGTCTCTTATTTATTTCTAAAATATATACATATCTCCCCTAAACTTTGAAAACAAACTGCAACTTAACTCAAACTCTAAATATTTATGATCCTATTGTTAGGAAATGCAAATTTAGTATTATTAAACTAATAATTACAATACAAAAATAAATTTAAATTAATTTAATAATAACTAAAAATATTAATTATTTAAAAGGAATTGATAAATTATAAAAATTAGATTAATAATTATTTTTTTATAATAATAATACAAATAAAAAATAAAAACTAAAAAAAAAATATTTTTAGAATATATAAAATTGAAGAAACCGTACATGATTTGAATTGTACAAAAGTTTTGAACCTAGATTCCTGATTTGACAGTAAATATTGTTTGTACAGCAGTCAGAAGCAAGAGAAAAACTGCAGCAACTGAAGCAAGTTTCTTCCAGGGAGTGTTGCAATAATCACGATTCAAGGTTGCAATGCACTTGTTAATAGGACTGTTGTAGAATGCATTCAAATCGTCATAGAGACAAAGGTAATTCTTGCTGTAATTCACTTCTGTAATATTCTCCATGAGATTATTGAACAGATTAGCTACTGCATCATGATCACCTAGCCAATTCACCATAATATTTTTTCGCACAAGTATTTCTACATCTTGGGCAGTGTTAATGAGGAAATCCATCATGCCAATGTAGTCTAAAATGTAAGATTCATAAGGATAATGACATTGCTCCAATGCCAGGAGATTACGAAATAAAGTCTCAGTGTCGTCCTCCACTACAAACTTTGGAATTTCCAGTACTTTGTTGGAAAATTTCAATTCAAGTAAGCATTTGCTTGAAGCTACCTTAAACTTCACCCCTGCTCCAGCCAACTCAGTTGCTGTATGTAGGTGAATCTCTATATCACTAGGCTTTCTATCTGGCGGCTTATCCATCTGCGGTAAATGAAATTTTCTAAGCAGATCGGTGAAGTGTTTTATTTCCATTCCACTATTAGCTACAGGGTCTAAACCAATTTTGTTAAAGTGGGCAAAGAAGCAAAATGTGAACTTTAGAAGTGAAGGAAAATCCCTATTTTGGTTAGAGACAGAGGATCGTTCAAATATCTTTTCAAGAACAAAGAATGGAAGTTGATTTTCAAGCAGCAACAAATCGATCATTATGATATTTGACAACCACGGTTTTAACAAGACAGACTCCTCATCTGTCCGGCAATCATCAAAATAGCTTCTCCAGAAAAGCTCAAGTATGAAACCAGCATCCACTAAGATTACCATGACAAATTGATCATGATTAAGCTCAATGTTATTTGCATAACATGTACGAACACTGGGTTCTAATTCTTTTATGTAGGCAACCCAACTCCTCAAGTCAATCTGATTAGCACGTTCAAGAAAACTTCTGAAATATTTCAATTTAAACCTTTTCATGTATTGAAGTCTCACGTTGCCAGAGTGAAAAGGGCCAATTGATATAACCTTGGGAGTGTATGCTTCTTCATTTAGTCTGCGTATATTAGATGGTACCTTATATATACAACACTCAGTACTAACCAAGGAAGATTCTGCCATCGTTAACATTTCCTGCACTTCAAGTACCAATTGACTTTCACTATCAACATGAGTAGTAACTTCTCCTACGGGATTCCGAATTTCTGCCATCTGTCAGGTCTGTTTTCCTATTAACAAGTACAAGATCACCTCAGTCAAGATAATAATGTAGACTAGTTTTAATTAATTTATGTCTCTTACGGGACAGCCCAATACTTAAAGCTTGAGAGTAACAAAGAGATCAACTTTTGAGCATTTGAAACAAATAGGAAGCACTTCAAATTGAGCTGCACAAATTGGGCATGGTGATCAAGAAGAATAGTCATATTGAAGCATGCTCAACTGTCAAACAAATTTGACTCCCAGTGCAAATGCAAAACCTGAATTGTCCCGCTAAGACAAAATTGAGTCTTTTTTGACTCACGCACGCTCATGTGAGTTATTTATAGAGTTCTATCTAATCGTTCATACTTAAATTGTTAAAGGGCAGCAATCCAAGTGATCTGGACATAGATCAGAGCTGACAGAAGGGGGCGATTTTCACAAATGGAGTTGTAAATAGTTCATACCTCATATGGGTAAATCATTCCCAGAGATCATGATATTATTTGGCTATTGACTATGGAGGAAGGGTGAGGATGTATTTCAGCGCAAAATTAAAGAATTCAATTAAAATAAGCACATGATGAAAATTGAAAAGGATAGAGAGCCAAGGACGAACCTGTTCTCCTTCTGCTTCGTGGAAGAATAAAGTGTGAAGAAACTGCAGGATTTCTGCGACTATATATAAGATGGACTTGGTACTGGTATGCCATTCTTTCCATTCAAGTTGTATCTTTTCATTTGTGTTTGGAAAAAAATAAAAAAATAAAATTCATTTGATTTTAAATTAATTTTACAATTCAGTTCATTTAAAATGAACTTTCTAAGTTGGAATGAAAAGTACACTAAGAATTCAATCTAATTCTCGATCTATCGTTTGGAATAAAAGAAGAATTCATTTTAATTTAAGTATTTTTCTCATACTATCATTAATTTTTTTAATTAAAACTAATATTGATTAACTAAAAATATAAAGAAATGAAGATTAATGGTTGCTTAATGGACAAAAAACAAGTTAAGAGGAAAAAACTTGTAGTTGGTTAGATGAATATTTGAGATGAAATTGTGGTGGCTGTTTTTGACTTATTGAAGTGAAAAGTATATATAATATTAAGGATAAAATATTATTTGAGATAGACAAAATAATAACTTATCTTAAATGAATTTTACAAAATGAAATTCAACTTATTTGGTATGGAATTTATATATAATTGAATAAAATGTGAATTTCAAATGAATTTTATTTAAATTCTACATCATTTTATTTGTTCCAAACATAAAAAAGTGTAAAATTAATTTAAAATGAATTATTACATTTTTTAGGTGTTCCAATTAACCATTAAGACTTGACAATCCATTTACCCAAAAAAAACAACATTAAAAAATAAAATAAAAAATACTTGAAGCCGACTTGCATTTTAGTTATAGCAGAGGATACACTTGAGGTCATATTACAAAAATTTCTGATGGAAATATGATAACGATAGCTGAGATAATTTAAAATAAATTATATTTGGAATGGGAATGGGAATAACTTATAGAATTATTTGTACCCCATCATAAAAATGGAATATTAAGTATCTCTATCTCAACGTGGAGACATTTACCATTCGATTACTTCTTAAGTTTCATTCTGAATCATTTATTACATATTACTTGTTACCCGTTCTGCTGTTCTGCTGTTCTGCGATGAATTGGAGAATTAAGTTCTAACCTTACAGATGAAATCTTTAGTTTCCGTGACCCGACCCAATCCAAAATGAAGATCAAGTAGAATGTAAGGAGAGTAATTTTGTGAAATGGTTAGTCGATGATGTTAGTCCTAGGTAAACCTAAATGGTTAAAGACAAGCAGATCTCACCTATACTGGCTAAACCCGACATCCATTCCTCTTAATCTGAAAGTACCTTGTTTGAATCAACAGAACCTCAAATGGAGTTTGTTAGAGTATTAGTGTAACATTGCAACCGTGCAGTGATCCTTCAGTCACTTTTTAGTATGATTACCATTCTGAAATTGTTTACCTCTCTGCCATAAAAAGTTTTCTTTATTTGAGCACTCATATGGGTCAATTTCCCAGCTTTTATTTGTGTTAATAAAAATGTTTTACTTGATTGTTCAGATAACTGAAGACTGCAGGGAGCTAGCAGACTAAATATTTAAAATGATTGTTTGAAACGTGTAGTCATGTTTTAATTTGTCACAATGTAGTAATGTTTAACAAATTTTAATGTTTCCTTTTAAGACGTGTAGTATCTTCCATGTCATACCAGTATGTAGTCATTTTACTGCTAATAATAATTTCAATAGAGAATTCTAAGAATAGGAGAGATAAGAAAATCTTAATGAGCAGAAGCAAATGTGTAAAACTAAAAGAACATTAATGAGCTAGAGTTAAATAGGTTCCTTTGAGGTGTGTTGCTTATTTCACTTAATCAGGCTCTCTCCTTTTTAGTATTAGAACATATAACAATATATATATATATATATGATGTCAGTGTTCCATGGGTTAATTTTGTGTGCCTCTCCCAGTATCTGACTGAAATATCTCCTAAGAGGTTTTGTTTAGTATAAGCTGCAGAAGCTCCAGCTTCTTCCGTTCAGGGACAACATTCAAAGGGCAATTCCCTGGTAAAGGAAGAATACAATAAGGAAAATTAAATACATGTACGTGTATATTGTTTACTTGGAATTGATTTTCAGCTATTGCATGTTGTGAAAGATGGCTGAGGACAGTTGAAAAGCAAACTATACAGTAAACTAATTGGCTGAAAATGACTGTGTTTAGCAGTAAGTGTATTGTGCATTATTTGCTCTGCCATTTTTCATATGCCAATTGAAGAAGTGGTGTTGGTGGGGTTAATGGTCAAGAAGAACAAATGAAATCGACCACATCACAAAAATCACGTAGAAGCAATAAATTTTTTAGTGAACGCCATGTACAAAATGGAAGATAATGGATTAAATGAAAGATTAATTGTTATTCAATGAACAAAAGACATTTTGAGGTAAAAAAGTTTGTATTTGATTAGATGAACATTTGAGATGAAGTGGTGGTGACTCTTTATTGATTTATTTAAATGAAAAATTTGTGTAATATTAAGGATAAAAATGCTATTAGAGGTGGATAAAATAATAAATTATCTCAAATGAATTTTACAAAATAAAATCTAACCTATTTGGTATGAAATTCATAATTAAATAAAATTTGAATTTCAAATGAATTTAATTTAAACTCTATACTATTTCATTTGTTCCAAACATTAAAAGTGTAGAGTTTATTTGAAATGAATTGAATTCTACATTTTTTAGGTGACTGGACCTGATCTGAAATGAAGATTAAGTGGAATGTAAGGAAAGTAATTTTGTGAAATGATTAGTGGATGATGTGAGTCCTAGGTAACCCTAAATGGTTAAAGATAAGTCCATCTCACCTATACTGGCTTAACCCGACATCCATTCGTCTTAGTCTGAAAGTACCTTGTTTTGAAACAACAGAACCTCAAATGGAGTTTGTTAAGAGTATTAGTGTAACATTGCAACTGTGCAGTGATCTTTCAGTCACTTTTTAGTATGATTATCATCCTGAATTTGTTTACTTGTAGACCATCTCTGCCCTAAAGATTTTTCTTTATTTGAGCACTCATATGGGTCAATTTCCTAGTTTTTATTTGTGTTAATAAAAATGTCTTACTTGATTGTTCAGATAACTGAAGACTGCAGGGAGCTAGCAGGCTAAATATTTAAAATGATTGTTTGAGACGTGTAGTCATGTTTTAATTTGTTCACAATGTAGTCATTTTACTACTAATAATAATTCCAATTCTGTAATACCACTTCATTTGAATTTCAAAAGAGAATTCAAAGAATAGGAGAGATAAGAAAATCTTGAGCAGAAGCAAATGTGTAAAACTAAAAGAACATTAATGAGCTAGAGTTCAATAGGTTCCTTTGAGGTGTGTTACTTATTTCACTTAATCTGCTCCTTTTAGTCTTAGAACATATAACTATATATGACATGTCAGTGTTTCATGGGTTAATTTTGTGTGCCTCTCCCAATATCTTACTATAAAGTATCTCACTGAAATATCTCCCTAAGAGGTTTTGTTTAGTAAAAGCTGCAGAAGCTCCAGCTTCTTCCGTTCAGGGATAACATTCAAAGGACAATTCCATAGTAAAGGAAGAATACAATAAGGAAAATTAAATGCATGTACGTGTATATTGTTTACCTGGAATTGATTTTCTGCTATCGCACATTGAAAGATGGCTGAGGACAGTTGAAAAGCAAACTATACGGTAAACTAATTGGCTGAAAATGACTGTGTGTTTGGCACTATGTGTTTTGTGCATTATTTGCATTGCCATTTTTCATACGCCAATTGAAGAACTGGTGTCGGTGGGTTTAATGGTGAAGAAGAGCAATTGAAATCAACCACATCACAAAAATCACGTAGAAGCAATAAATTTTTTAGTGAACGCCATGTACAAAATGGAAGATAATGGATTAAATTATTCACGCACCATACAAGTCTAGTGAACGGTGAATTGTCACTGGACAACAATTAATAAAACAAAAAAGTGTCAAAATCTGAAACATTAATTTTTAAAATATTGGTAATTTTTATTAAGCTGTTTTAAATTTTAATAACAGAAATTGTAGACTCTCAAACTGTCGGTGTGTAAATCCTTTGCTTGTGTAAATAACATGACTCTGTTTTTCCACTAGAGGACAGTTACTAGTTATTACTGTCAAAATGTGGCCCTGAAACTTAAAGTCAGGTCCCCATCAAAAGGATCAAGCACCTCCAAATAGAGGGACAATTACTTCACGAGCAGACCCCCATTAATGGATATGGCAAGGTGGCAAGGCCATATTGAAGCCTTACAACGCGCAAAGGGACAAGGATTAGCAAGGTGACAAGGCCGTATTGAAGCCTAACGACCCACTGAAGGACAAGGGCAATTATAATGGACTTGACAATTATACTTAGTTTACTATTTATATTATAAAAATAAATAAATAAATAAATAAATATATGTATATATATATATATAATAATTTAATTATTAATATTATAAATAATTTATTTATACGATAAATAATTCAAAAAATAATAATTTTAACCATTGAGATTTAAACATGAGATCACTTGTAGTAATTGGTGTTAACAAACATATGTAGGTACTAATTTGTTTAAGACTATAGGTAATATTTGGTGTTAATAATATATGATATATTTTCTTATTAAGATTGTGTAAAATTTATTCAAATATAATTCATCAAATTAATTATTTTTTGTTTTATATTTATTACTTAATATAACAAACCCTAATCATATATAAAACATTAATGTAATGATCTAGTATTAGACTTTATAGATACTGTCTTCCACCCAATTAATGACAAAACAGTGTTTGAGATGGTGATTATAAGATAATTTTTAATATAAGGAAGTTGACCAGATAATTAAGAATTTATATTCTCTTTATTGAATTTCTAGATTCAACTCTCTCTCACTCACACACACATATATACATATTTATTTATCTACATGAGATCAAGCTAACTCAAAATCAAAAATAAAATAATCACACATCGGTATAAAAATATTAATCTGATTAATAATAAACTAATCATATATTGGTGTTCATATTAGAATTTTTTTTAATTGAGCTGACCAATTGGACGCCCTCCTAAAGGATTCCAAAATTACTGGTCCACTAGTTTATTAACTGTTGATAAAAATATTATATAGATAATTTTTTAAAAAAAATAATTAAAGTGGTTTCCGACCTCACTTATGTAGAAATCAATTAATTTGAATTTCTTATCCAATTAAAGATAAAAAAAAAAAATTAAAATAGAACAAATTTCTGTAATTATGAAGCCAAACACGTGATGATTCCCTCCTAATCTCGAACGTCACTAAAGGTTAAGCTCACTATAAAATGAGTTCCATTTTGATAGCCTGGCGTCGAACATCGGACAAGAGGAACATATAGTGAGTAATGTGAGAGCAAATTAAGTGCCAAAAAGTCTTTTTTCTTATTATTTTTTATTATATTAGATTATTTCCAGGTCCCCGGTCCCCGTCCCCGATCCCCATCCCCATCCCCAGTCCTTGTCCCCGGTCCCCATACCCGGTCCCCGTCCCCGATCCCCGGTCCCTATCCCCATCCCCATCTCCGTCCCCATCTCCGTCCCCATCCCCTGTCCTGGTCCCCGTCCCCGGTCCTCGGTCCCCGGTCACCGGTCGGTGATGTTTGGGGCCCAAACTTTATAATTTGTACAATAGAACTTGTAAGTCATCAGAGTAATTACTATGTGATGTTTGTACAATAGAACTTGAAAGTTATCAAAGTAATTGCTATGTGATGTTTGGGGCCCCAATTTTATAAATTTTTTTAATAGATGGAAAGGAAATATAGGAAACATATATATCTTCAAATCTTCAAATTTTATTTTTTTAAATTAGAAAGATTTGAAAAAAAAATAAGTATTTATAATTTTTTATTACAGTACCAAATATATCTTATCATTTTTATATTAAATATTTACTAATATTTAAGTAAAACATTTTAAATAAAAAATTTTAACAATATAAAAATTTTATTATATTCTCTCTTTGCCCCTCTAACTTTTAATGGGGAAATACATATTGAAGCCTTACAACGGGGAGAGGGACATGGATTGGCAAGGTGGCAAGGCCGTATTGAAGCGTTACAACCCGCAGAAGGACAAGGACTATTATAATGGACTTGACAATTATATTTAGTTCATTATTTATAATAATAATGATAATAATAATAAATCATTAATATTATAAATAACTCCAAAAATAATAATTTTGACAGCGCATACAATTATTGAGATTTAAACATCAGATCACATTTTATCTTAGCCAATTAATAATTGGTGTAAATAAACATTTGTAAGTACCAATTTATTCAAGACTATTGGTAATATTTGGTGTTACTAATATATGATATATTTTCTTATTAACATTGTATAAAATTTATTCAAAGATAATTCAGTAAGTTAATTATTTTTTTGTTTTATATTTATTACTTAATATAACAAATCTTAATCATATATAAAACATTAATGTAATGATCTAATATTAGACTTTGTAGATACCGTCCTCCACCCAATTGACGGCATTTGAGATAGTGATAATAAAATAATTATTAACTTAAAAGAAGTTGACTAGATAATTAAGAATGCATGTTTTCTTTACTGATTTTCTAGATTCAACTCTCATATATATATTTTCTATAGATGAGATCAAGGTAACTCACAATTAAAAATAAAGTAATTACACGTAAAAATATTAATCCGATTAATAATAAACTAATCATACATTGATGTTTAAATTGAGATTTTTTGAACTAACCTGCCTAGTTGGACACCCTTGTAAAGGATTGCAAAATTACTAATCTACCAGTTTATTAACTATTGATAAAATATTATATGGATAATTTTTTTGGTAATAATTAAAGTGGTTTGTGAGCTCAGTTACATAGAATTTGATTAATTTAAATTGTTTTTCCAATTAAACAGAAAAAAATTTTAAAAATAGAAAAAATTCCTGTAATTATGAAGCCAAACATGTTATTATTCCCTCCTAATTCGGAACGTCACTAAAAAGGTTAAGCTCACTATCAAATGAGTTCCATTTTGATAGCCTGGCGTCGAACATAGAACAAGAGAAACATATGGTGAGTAATATGGGAGCAAAATAAGTGCGGAAAAAGTCTTTTTTCTTTTTCTCTTATAATTTTTTATTTTATTTTAGATTCTTTCACGTCCCGGTCCCGGTCCCGGTCCCCCTCCCAAGTGTATGAGACGGTTAAGTGCGAACTAGCCAACTCCGAATAGCTTAATGAAGATAGAATAAATGAGCTAGATCGTTTAGCTCGTTTAGCAGCAGAGGTAACAACAACAACAACCAAAAAAAAAACTTTTGTTTCTTATATTCCGTCCTTTTGATCAAAATTAGGAATGTTTAAATTCAATTAGTTTTATTTTGTAGTTCTTTTTAAAAAGAAAAGGCTTTTATTTTCTGATACTCTAAAATTCGTTTATGATAAATTTCAACCACATGTGTCTTATCTCTAAAAGTCTCATCATCAAGGGAGAAGTCTTTAAAAGACCAAAAGTGTGGCCATGGCCCTTCTAATTTTTAAAAAAAATATTAATATTATAACTCAATTAATTTTTAATAATTTATTATTCCCTTGTTTAATATTGTGGCTCTTTCAAAAATAAAATTTTTATAATATTTTCATTTTTATGATTACAAGACTATTTGTTAGAACTTAAACCTAACCCAAACTAATGAGTTAAAAATTTTATTAGTTTATAAATTTTTATTATATTCTATGAGTTATTGAGTTTTTTATTATTATTATAGTGAAATACATTTATATAAAATTTTAATCAGTTCCCTCGAAAATAAATGTCTAGCTCCACTACTGCTCGTCATTTTTAGTGACAAAATTTTCAACATGAATAGCGTTTATGATATTTGCCTTGTGGATTTGATCTTATAAATGAATTATTGATTCTTGTATTTGACATCCTTTTAATATCAAAATCTGTAATTAACTGCTTTATTTATCAGGAAAAGGGTTTGGGTTTGGGTTTGGGTTTTAAGAATGTAGTTAGCTCCACGCACGACGAGATTCCTCCTATTATCAAAATCACCCTGCAAGCCAGTAAAGATGGGAGGAGTGGGGTTTATGTGCCAAATTTCTGAAACGAATGCACAATTCAAGCTTTAGGAATTCAATCCAAGATAAAAGAAATTCAAAGCTCTCGGTAACAATAATATGTTTAAAACAATTATATCATTCTCAATGAACGCTTTCCGTGTAATTCTCGGTCTTACTCTATCAGTCTAATGCCTTTCATCTACACCAAATCATATCTCTTAACTATAACGTCCATGGTCTATGTTAGATATGTTCAAACTATCGTAAATAGTTCTCTCTTATTTTCTCGTCTAGTGCCATCCCAACATTTTTGCGTATCTTCTCATTTTGTATTTTATATTACTTTTCTCGTAAGTCCGGTCATCTATTTAATTCAACATTTGTATTTTAACCACTTGTGTCATGTTAGTATTGTTTTTTAAATGTCTAATGTTTGAAACTATATAACATTTTTTATTTCACTGCCGTTCTATGGAATTTTCTCTTTAATCTCTTCGAGATTGTAGAATAACATAAAGTTCTCAAAATACTCAACCATTATATCTTGTTCAATTATGTCATCTTTTTGTAATGGGCTATAATTAATATATTAATTGATACTTAAAATATATATATACATCTTCTTTATTTTGTAGTCATTATTAAGATTATTTTTTATCGAAACAATTAAAGTTAATCATATACGTGTGGGAATTTCACCAAATTATGATTACAGACTAATAATAATTAAAAAAAAAAAGATGATAGGGATTAATTTCCCATTATTTGGTATAGCTAGAAAGGTAACCTTAATTTCTCCTATCCAGAAAATTTCTCATGTAAATTGTAATGTCTTAATTTCTTTACAGATTCAGTTAGCAGAAATTTCACCACCATAAAGATAAGTATCGTGTAAGTGTAATAAGACCAATCAGGTCCCAAAAACTTGCCACGGCAGGTAACTGCTTTACTGTATGTCAATTGAAAGAGCCTCACAACTTCACAAGATATTGAAGTGTTTCATTAGCAAAATAAATTTGATCCAATCTTTTTGGATTCAACAAGGGAATAACCCGATGATGTGAGACTATTGGTGGTTCTTTATTTAATTCTTTGTATGTTCATATAATCAGTATAACCATTTTTTGAAACACAAACAATGAAATGGTGGCTCAATCTGTATTTAAAAGCACATTAGTCGAACACATGAATACATCAAGAATAAAGCATTGTCTAGTAAACTGTAATAACCGTTTTGGCCGACACGTATATTGCTTACACAAATTTATGAAGTATTCCAATAGAGATGAGATGTTACCTAGAAAACATTTTCAGTTCTGATGAAATTACTCGTTCAAACAAATTCATCAAGAAATGAACATCCACATGAATCAATATCAAAAGTTCATATTAGAATAAAAAATCCACTTATAGTTACACATAAAAATAAATTAAAGAATGTATATTCCAAGAGTTTTCAGTGATAATGAGTACAATGATCTTGCAGTCATTTTTTGAGAATGATGACTTTGCAATTTGTGAGGACATTTACATAGACGCTATTGTGATCTCTCCCATTTTAGTTGGGGTTAGAATGTTTAGGCTGCGGATTGTTGGGATGGAACTGAAATGGTGTCAAGGGTATGCAGAATATGATGTAATTTTTAAAGTGAGTGGTACCTCTGTATTATCAATTTAGAACTACAGAGTCAAGATATGTTATGGATGACAGCCCTGTCCTTAAAATATGTAGTTTCTGCATCTGAGCGGCACTACACCACTATTTTCACAACTGAAATAGCCAAAATCCTTATGGTCGGGCAATCAACCTTACTTGAAAAGAAGATATTGATGCATATGTAAGTCTTTGGGGTTGACATTAGTCATTACACGACAGTAACTTGTGGCGAAAACTAATAATCCTGTGATCAAGTACTGGAGGTCTGTACTAGCAATGGCATACTAGAAGCAAATTTTTGTTTGCTTTTCTTTTTGTATGGTCTTGATAGTGGCATTTTCTTTTTGATTTTTTTGTTGGTAATAACGTTCTTGCAAATATCTTACATAGTGAAGATGTAGGTTAACAATCCTGAGAGTGAAAAAGGAGCCAGGAAGGGCTGTTCTTTTTTGGTTTTCTTGGACAAGGATCCTGATGGTAACCCTGTTCTCTTGCTTTCCTTTTTGAATTCACTAGGACGTAACTGTTTATTAGCTCTTCCTAATTTGTATAGAGAAGGCTAGGATGATTCTACTAATTACTCTTCGGAATTTAAACTGGTTTATCTGCAGATGGGTAATAATATACCCTTATAGCATAATACAATGATGTACTCTTTATAAATTATAAGACACAACTTGAAAAGCTTAGGTAAGAGATTGTAAACAAAAGTAACTGCAAATGTATTTTGAAGGTAGGTCAATTCTCTTTTACATCCATTTACACTCTAGTTATCTGATTATTGTGCATTTTCTACAGCAGACAGTAATCTAATATACTCAATTCAAGAATTCTCACTGATAATACACCCAAATCAAAGCCTACGCTGAAAGGAAGAATATGCAAAAGTAATTCTAACCAAAACTTAAAAACTAAATTACTCCAACCTCTCCTGTGTTAAATTGATATTACACGAATCTCTTATTTATTTCTAAAACATACACATATCTCTTCTGGAACTTAAAAACAAATTACAACTTAACTAAAACTCTAAATATTTTAAAAAAAAATACTTATAAAACCCTTATGATCCTGTTGTTAGGAAATACAATTTTAATATTATTAAACTAATAATTATATTTTTTATAATTAATAA
This sequence comes from Quillaja saponaria, assembly GCA_029379385.1. Classification (NCBI taxonomy): domain Eukaryota; kingdom Viridiplantae; phylum Streptophyta; class Magnoliopsida; order Fabales; family Quillajaceae; genus Quillaja; species Quillaja saponaria. The sequence goes on from CM055612.1 coordinate 25,903,454, forward strand.
TAAAAATAAAAAACTAAATTAATTTAATAATACTAAAAGTATAAAAAAATTAAAGGAATGATAAAAATTATAAAAAAACTAAATTATATAAAAATTAATTTAAAAAGTATATTTTTTATAATTATAATTCAAATAAAAAAAATTTAGAATATAAAAAGTTGAAGGAATGATAAATTATATAAAATATTTTAATAATAATACAAATAAAAAATAAAAACTATAAAAATAATTATATTTAGAATTTACATGAACAACTTCAGATTTTTTAAAAATTATTGTATTTTGAAAACATATTTTTTCTTATCATAATTTAAGCAATGATAATTAATTTATATCTTATTTTTAGTTTAATAATATTAAAATTATATGTATCTCCAAACAATAAGGAGATAAGAGGTTTTTAGGCATTTGTTCTTAAATATCTAGAGTTTAGATTAAGTTATAATTTGTTTTTGTTTTAGGAGAAGTATGTGTATGTTTCAAAAATGAATGTTTTTTTGGGTGTAATATCAACATTATACTGGGAAGTAATTTAATCAAATATAAATATAAGTATCTTACAAGATATAAAGTAAGATTCTGGGTATCGGAAAGACTTATATGAACCAAAACATTAAAAAATGTGCATAAACAGATACTTGAAGTATTTAAACACTCTTAAAATTTTGTAGAGTTCCTTCTTAATTGGTATTTAAAAATAAAATAAAAAAAATACATGATTTAAATTGAGAATTTTGAACCTATATTGCTGATTTGACAGAAAATATTGTTTGTACAACAGTCAGAAGGAGGAGAAAAATTGCAGCAACGGTAGCAACTTTCTTCCAGGGAGTGTTGCAATAATCACGATTCAAGGTTGCAATGCACTTGTTAATAGGACTGTTGTAGAATGCATTCAAATCGTCATAGAGACAAAGGTAATTCTTGCTGTAATTCACTTCTGTAATATTCTCCATGAGATTATTGAACAGATTAGCTACTGCATCATGATCACCTAGCCAATTCACCATAATATTTTTTCGCACAAGTATTTCTACATCTTGGGCAGTGTTAATGAGGAAATCCATCATGCCAATGTAGTCTAAAATGTAAGATTCATCAGGATAATGACATTGCTCCAATGCCAGGAGATTACGAAATAAAGTATCAGTGTCGTCCTCCACTACAAACTTTGGAATTTCCAGTACATTGTTGGAAAATTTCAATTCAAGTAAGCATTTGCTTGAAGCTACCTTAAACTTCACCCCTGCTCCAGCCAACTCAGTTGCTGTATGTAGATGAATCTCTATATCACTAGGCTTTCTATCTGGCGGCTTTTCCATCTGCGGTAAATGAAATTTCCTAAGCAGATCGGTGATGTGTTTTATTTCCATTCCACCATTAGCTACAGGGTCTAAACCAATTTTGTTAAAGTGGGCAAAGAAGCAAAATGTGAACTTTAGAAGTGAAGGAAAATCCCTATTTTGGTTAGAGACAGAGGCTCGTTCAAATATCTTTTCAAGAACAAAGAATGGAAGTTGATTTTCAAGCAGCAACAAATCGATCATTATGATATTTGACAACCACGGTTTTAACAAGACAGACTCCTCATCTGTCCGGCAATCATCAAAATAGCTTCTCCAGAAAAGCTCAAGTATGAAACCAGCATCCACTAAGATTACCATGACAAATTGATCATGATTAAGCTCAATGTTATTTGCATAACATGTACGAACACTGGGTTCTAATTCTTTTATGTAGGCAACCCAACTCCTCAAGTCAATCTGATTAGCACGTTCAAGAAAACTTCTGAAATATTTCAATTTAAACCTTTTCATGTATTGAAGTCTCTCGTTGCCAGAGTGAAAAGGGCCAATTGATATAACCTTGGGAGTGTATGCTTCTTCATTTAGTCTGCGTATATTAGATGGTACCTTATATATACAACACTCAGTACTAACCAAGGAAGATTCTGCCATCGTTAACATTTCCTGCACTTCAAGTAACCAATTGACTTTCACTATCAACATGAGTAGTAACTTCTCCTACGGGATTCCGAATTTCTGCCATCTGTCAGGTCTGTTTTCCTATTAACAAGTACAAGATCACCTCAGTCAAGATAATAATGTAGACTAGTTTTAATAAATTTATGTCTCTTACGGGACAGCCCAATACTTAAAGCTTGAGAGTAACAAAGAGATCAACTTTTGAGCATTTGAAACAAATAGGAAGCACTTCAAATTGAGCTGCACAAATTGGGCATGGTGATCAAGAAGAATAGTCATATGCAAGCATGCTCAACTGTCAAACAAATTTGACTCCCAGTGCAAATGCAAAACCTGAATTGTCCCGCTAAGACAAAATTGAGTCTTTTTTGACTCACGCACGCTCATGTGAATTATTTATAGAGTTCTATCTAATAATTGGTACTTAAATTGTTAAAGGGCAGCAATCCAAGTGATCTGGACAGAGATCAGAGCTGACAGAAGGGGGCGATTTTCACAAATAGAGTAGTAAATAGTTTATACTTCATATGGGTAAATTATTCCTAGAGATCATGATATTATATGGATATTGACTACGGAGGAAGGGTGAGGATGTATTTCAGCGCAAAATTAAAGAATTCAATTAAAATAAGATGGACTTGCTACTGGTATGCCATTCTTTCCATTCAAGTTTTACCTTTTCATTTGTGTTTGGGAAAAAATAAAAAAATAGAATTCATTTTATTTTAAATTTATTCTACAATTCAGTTCATTTAAAATGATCTTTATAAGTTGGAATGAAAACTACACTTGGAATTCAATCTAATTCTCGATCTATCGTTTGGAATAAAAAAAAAATTTATTTTAATTTAAGTATTTTTCTCATACTATCATTAATTTTTTAATTAAAACTAATATTGATTAACTAAAAATATAAAGAAATGAAGATTAATGGTTGCTTAATGGATAAAAGACAAGTTAAGAAGAAAAAACTTGTAGTTGGTTAGATCAATATTTGAGATGATATTGTGGTGGCTCTTTTCGACTTATTTAAGTGAAAAGTATGTGTAATAGTAAGGATAAAATGTTATTTAAGGTAGACAAAATAATAACTTATCTTAAATGAATTTCACAAAATGAAATTCAACTTATTTGGTATGGAATTTATATATAATTGAATAAAATGTGAATTTCAAATGAATTTTATTTAAATTTTACATCATTTTATTTGTTCCAAACATAAAAAAGTGTAAAATTCATTTAAAATGAATTATTACAGTTTTTAGGTGTTCCAATTAACCATTAAGACTTGACAATCCATTTACCCAAAAAAAAACATCATCAAATTTTTTTTTGTCGTATGTGTTTTGGAAAACTTATTTCTAGATCAATGTTTTTTTTGAATAAAATTTTTGTCTCAAATCCATTGTTTGGTTTAAAAAACTTACTCTCAGGAAACATGACAAATTTTACATAAATGCTATTATTTACACAAAATTGATATATTTCAATAAAGATTCATATTTGCAGTAACATAATTCATTACAAATAGACATGTAATAATCAGTTCAAACAATCATTCATCACAAGCTTGACCATGGAGCCTAAATGAATTAATTCAAATACATTTTTCATTCACAAGTTTACAAAATTCATACTAAACTTAAACAAATGGAAAACTATTTTACAAAATTATGATATTGATCATTCATACTAAACTTAAACATCATTACTAAAATTATGATTTTGATAAAAAAATCAAGTGTGTACATTTCTTCATATCATGAGAAAGTGAAAGAAAATAATTAACCTTGTCAACAACTAGCAATTCACCAAGCTTGAACTTTATATCTTTAGCTCTTAATTCTTCAAACACACTAGGCTTATTATTCTCACTCATACTAGCTTTATTTATTTTTTTTCTTTTCTTTCATTCACATTCACATATTCTTTCTTATTATTCCCACTCATACTAGATTCATTTTCTTTATTTTTTGCCTTCATCTCACATTCATTTATTACTCCATTATAAGTCTCAATTTTTTTTATACATTTCATACTATTGACTCCACCCATCTCATTATTACAAAGGTATTCCTCCTTATTGAAAAAAACATTATTGTTTTCCTCCATGTTGTCTTGAGTGTTTGATGCTTCACTATCAAAATTTATTATATAATTACCACCATTTTTTAGACTAATTATTCTACTATTATTATACAACTTATTCAAAGATGGTTGAGAATTCCAGAACGAATAAAAAGAATCCAACAAACTTTCTTTTAATAAACTCCGAGATGTCATCTTTTGTAGATACACTTTTTAATTCACGAATAGCTCATAATCATCTAATTCAAACAAAACAATACACATTAGTAAAGTATGCAATCTATATAAAAACTATCATAGAATCATAGGAAAAAAGACTTACAAATACAAAAGGATGATGTGTTGGGTTTTGAAAAGATTTTATAACACTCAAATAGATAGTTTTCCAAATTTGCACAAATTTCATTTGTAATGTTTAAACGAGAGTTATTTTTTTTATAGAGATCCAAATGTTTGTAAACTTATTTATCAATTGCCTCTCAGCTTATGAATTGCTTTGATTATCCATCCTAATATCCATCATATATGACTTTTGTCATACAAAATAAATAAAAAGTAACTGAACATACGTGATTAAAATGCTGTCAATTAAATTTGTACATAAAACATAACTTCAATAATTGGCAGCTCACTAATCCATTAGTTTTGATTTGACTCATCTTCTAGGATAAAAATGCTTCATGACAATATTGTTTTCAGAATCATGTGCTCTTTTTATGTTATGTCATGGATCAAAAATCAAAATGATTCTTAGAATCTTATTTTGCAGAAACCTCCATGTCCTTCCCACCTATGACCGAACTTACTTTCTTCTGGTAATGCCAGAATATCTTCTTACTATACATTGTAAGCATTTTCTTCATCACGTTTTTCCGAATTTGATAGTGCAAAATTGCAGGAATACATAGCCCATAACACACGCAAGTGGTGGTATACATATTCTTTCATCTATATCTCTAATCAATATCTAAAATTTATAAATCAAAATTCTATGCTCTTCTATTTGGATTTTGATACCTAAGTTGTTTTGTAAATCATACAAGACAAATAAGATTTATGATCCCTACAATAAGATTTTAGGAATGAATATATAGAAAACCCACTGTGAGGGTATAAGCCTTACATTATTAGGCTTCAATTTTTTTTTAATTATTTACTTTTATATGCAAAATATTTATTTTTAATACAAAATTTAATTATAAAGTTATTTTTTATATACATATATAAATCAGTGCATTTGCACAGATAATATTCTAGTAAACATTATATTGACTCACTGCTAATAATTAAGTAACTCACTTATTACTAAATTGAGTCAGCTTAATAATTATTAGAGTCTACCCAATAAAATTTAAGCTAAAATTCTTATTTTGAACACGATCAATAAGTTTAGATTCTCAAATAAAGAATTATTTTATTAAAATCTTTGGTTTATGATAATGTAGGATAACTTATTCTTCTGGTAAAGAAATGTTTAAAACTTACTTTACGTGGTTTTTTCTTGATTCCAAATTTGTGACGCACCTAATCTCCCCCACAAACCAAAGCTTGCACAGTATCAATGGACAAAGAAGCGCTATAAGTATCAATAACTCTACCACCAGTACTAAAGGGGGATTCCAAAGCCACTGTAATGATGGGAATTGCTAAAATATCACAAGCCATTAGAGACAAAACCAGATACTTTAGGTTGTTTGCCTTCCACCAATTCAAGGCATCAAAATAATTATATGGATCATCAGCACATCTAAAAACACCTTCTTCCAAATACACATCCTAGTCAGATTTTTCTAGCTGGACTGTTTCAACCCTTTGCACAAATTGATCAAATTGTGACCAAGCTGAATTTTTTTTCAACAAACTACTAGAACCAACCAAAGAACCACTTGAAGTTCGAGTGCTTTGAGAAACCACTCCCTTACTATGTTCATCAACATTTGAAGCAAGTAAAGTGGCGTACTCATTATAAAGCTCATATAAAGACCCACGAATTGAAGCAATATTAGTTATAACTTCATCTTTAGGGTAAATCAATGGAAAGCAAAACTCTATAAACCTCATTTTACATCTTGGATCCAATATAGCTCCAAAAGCCATAAGCAAGTTACATTCACCCCAATACTTGTCAAACTTAGCCCTTATTTTCATTATCATATCTTTCATGAAAATGTTTTGATTATTTGTTTTCTTTTCCAAAACTTCTTTCACTCTGTAAATCTCAGAAAGAAACAAATTTGATGTTGGATACTCACTCCCAGATATCATCTTAGTAGAAACACTGAAAACTTCTAAAACTTCACAAACAAGCTCCACCCTATTCCAATCTTCAACACTAAATAGATGTTTATAATGTGGTTCCCTTTTTTGAAACAAGGGAAATGCATCTTTGAATTGTAATGCAAGTGTTAACATTTCATAAGTTGAATTCCAATGAGTTGGACAATCTAAAATCAACTTCCTAGATGGCAATTTCAATTTCTGAATTATCTCACTAAACTTCAAAAGTCTAGTTTCAGAATTTTTTAAAAACTTCACACTTGCCCTTACATTCTCAATAACATCACCTATTGCACTCAAGCCAGCTTGCACTAAAAGATTTAGAATATGTGTTGTGCAACAAACATGAAATAACTTTCCCCCCAACAACAAATGTTTACTTCTTGAGAATGTATCTTTTAAAACATTAATAGCAACATCATTATAAGATGCATTATCCACTGAAACAGAAAAAACTTTATATTCAATACTCCATTCAGTCATGCACTTAAACAAAGCATCAGCTATATCAACTCCACCACGTGGAGGAGGTACATCCACAAAGCTAAGGACTCTATTTTGCAAATTCCAATTTGAATCAATAAAGTGTCCTGTAACTACCATATACTCTATTTCTTGACCAGATCTCCAAAGATAAGTTGTTAAACTAATTTTGTTGACATTTTTCAATTGTGTCTTTAACTTTTTTTTCTCCCTTTCATAAATAGTCATATAATCAGCTTTTGCAGTATTTCGTTTAATCTTTTGATACAAAGGAGAGCATGTTTTCATCATCATAGTAAAAAATTCTTCATCCACAATAGAAAATGAATGCTCATGCACAAAAATAAAATTTGCTATACTATATCTCACTTTTGCATTTTCATACTGAAAAGTGGAAAGGTCACTTGACTCACCTTTAGAGATACCAGGTGCCACTGGTACCACATTTAACATCCTTCGCGATCTTAATGCAATCTTCCTTCTTGTGCAAGTGTTATCCAAATGCCTCTTTAATTGACTAGTAGTTCCAGCATACTTAAGCCTTTGCTTGCAGTGCATACATTCAGCTTTCTTAGTGCCATCACCGACTTCTATCTCCTTGAACTCTAGCCACACTTGAGATTTTTTCTTCCTTTTTTTATCAGGTATACCCTCATCTGTATCCTCCTCATCATCATCAATTTCTATCGGATCTTCTTGTGTACTATCCATTTCATGATCAAGTAAAAGTGGGCCTGTAATAGACTCTTCTACATAAGGTAAAGGTGCATCTACTAAATTGTTTGAAATAACAGAACCTGCATTAATTAAATTACACAAGGATTATTTTTTAAAAGAAAAACACAAAGGAAGTTGGATATGGTTGCATGATACAAAGTAATAATGCTTGCTATGAAGGATGTTTTAGCAAATGTTTAAACAGATTCTATCTCAGTCTCATATTTGCAGCCTTGCAGGTACCTAGCAGGAGATTACTAAAAGTTCATAAACACTAAGTCACTAACCAATGACCAACAAAAAGAGATTACTAACCTTGCTTGTGATGCTTGAGTCTTGAAAGTTGAGAGGCGTTGAAGAAACTGTAAGGCTTGAGAGTTTAGCGTTAAAGAAACTGTGAGGCGTGAGGCTTGAGTTCAGAGAGGCAAGAGGTAGCTGGCTGGCTGCTTGAGGCTGAGTTCAGAGGCAAAAGGCGAGAAGGCCGAGGGGTGATTGACTGACGGTGTGAGGCTTGAGCAGAAAGGCAAGAGGTGGCTGGCTGGAATAGAGAGGTGTAAGGCTTGAACAGAGAGGCGAGAGGAGAGAGGGCCGATGGGTGACAAACTGACGGTGTGAGAACAGAACGGCAAGAGGTGGCTGGCTGGAACAGAGAGGCGTGAGGCTTGAACAAAGAAGCTAGAGGAGAGAGGGCCGATGGACGTTGACTGACGGTGTGAGGCTTGAACAGAAAGGCAAGAGATGGCTGGAGGCTGTGTAAGGCTTGAGTTAAGAAAGGCAAGACCGCAAAAGGCAAGAGGCAAGGTTTGAGTGCTGGGCTACTGGCAGCGTTGAAGAAATAGAGATGTAAGAAGAGATGAAACCCTATCTTCCTAAATCGCAATTTCAATTTTTTTTTTTTCCTTTTTTGATTGTATTTCTAATTATTATTTGCCTGTTTTACTATTTGGCTATTTCAATTCTATTTAAGATACTACACTATACTATAATTATTAATTTTTAAATTAAAAATAGTATAAGTCTATTAGATTTTTAATATTATATATTAATGTAAATAATATAATTAATATAAATAATATAATTATTTATTTATTACAAATAAAAAATAAATATTTATTTTATATTATATATTATATTAAAAAATTATATATTTAATTATTTTTAACGAGCTGGCTCGTGAGCTTACTAGCCGAGCTTTGTAAAGATTGAGCTCAACTCGTTTACTAAACGAGCTCAAAATCGGCTCGTTTAGTAAACGAGTTAAGCTCGACCCGAGCTCTTGACGAGTAGCTCACGAGCTAATCGCGAGCTAGCTCGGCTCATTGCCAGTCCTAATTGTAATTAACATTGTTGTATATAAATATAGTTCACGATTTGTCTTGTTTCTCTAACAGGCTCTAGCTCTCCCAATAGGCAATAGCTGCCAGAATTAATATATAGTAAATTAAAACAACTAACTATTTGCATAGGTAGTCATGACCTATATTTTTTGGCACACTTTCACGAATTATCTTGTTGCAGGTTTATATAAATTTCTCTCACTATTTTTTGTATATATACTACTAGTTCTTTCAAATGATTGAGACCATTAGACCATATGTGTAACTAATTGGTTATGTTTTTTTTTTTCTTTGAGAATTTTTCAAGGCCCAGAATAATGAGATTTGTGCTGATCAGAAAACCCAAATTATATGAATTTCTATGGACTGTGTAAATGTTAAAATCAGATTTGGCCAGCTAAAGTGTCCTTCACGTGACTAGCTTGTAAAGGGGGCAGTCCTTTAGACCTGCTTTGATGCCAAAGTCAGTAATTAATCAAATAATATATGTTGAAAAACTAAAAAAAGAAGAAGTAATATTTGAGAGGATAATCTATCTTGTATTGAGGTTTTGAGTCCTTTATATAGGAAGTATGTCTATTACAATCACAATGACGTCACGTTATTTAATAATGGACGATAATAGTATCCGTTATAATATTAATAGGAATTAATAATGATAGCTAAGTTTTAAATTAGTTCGTTATACCATGATCATGTCATGTTTAATTATATCATTAGATTAGATTGATACAATCTTGTATTATTAACCATATACAAAATTCACGACTTGGGTCAACTAAGTAAAGGGAATTATCAAACTCAAGGGAGAAGAAGTGTTAGAATATACAAATGATTAAAGGCTCATTCAACTGAAGGGCTCGTTGACATAGTTAGAGCTTTTGGAAATTAATATCTTCTAAAATAGAATCTAGACTAGGTATTATTTGTGATAGAGCCATATCCTTACAATCTATAAATAAGATGTGGGCCTATATTATTATACACAATATTATAACTCCACATCTAATTAATATGAGAGATTACATACAGGCCAATATTACAATACGGAAATAAGGCCTTGCCACCTTTGCCAAGTCCATTAATGAGGGTCTGCTACTGATTATCCCTCTCAATTCAATACGGCCTTGCCACCTTGCCACCTTGCCAAGTCTATTATAATTGTCCTTGTCCCTCAACAGGTTGTAAGGCTTCAATACAGTATTGCCACCTTGCCAAGTCCATTATAATTGTCCTTGTCCCTCTACAAGTTGTAAGGCTCCTTTGAACAATGCCACATCGTTTGCTATTGATGTAATTGTCCCTCATAATTCAATACGGCCTTGGCACATTGCCATGCTCGCCAAGTCCATTAATGGAGTCTACTCCTGAAGTAATTGTCTCTCATAATTGAATACGGCCTTGCCACCTCACCACCTTGCCATCTTCCCAAATCCATTATATTTGTCCTTGTCCCTCTGTGGGTTGTACAGCTTCAATACGACCTTGCCACCTCTCCAAGTCCATTATAATTGTCCTTGTCCCTCTGTGGGCGAGTTGTGAGGCTCCTTTGTTAAAATCTTAAAGGCTCTAATAATGGGCCGAAGTGTTGGAGCTTAATTAGAGCACATACCTCGGATGTTAGATCCTCATCTTTAAAATTAATTAATTGTCATTAAAAGATGTAAGTTCATATTATTAAATATTATATTATAGTTTCATATCTAAGTAATGTTAGAGATTACATAATTTGCAACTTTGAATTCTTGCAATCTGAGCCAAACTGTTCTAGACCCATTTTCCCCTAATTTTGAGATTCATGGTTTGACAAGCCGTCAACACCTTAGCAAACCCATAATTCAATAATGCCTTGCCACCTTGCCAAGTCCATTACAATTGTCCTTGTCCAATGTAGGATGTAAGGCTCCTTTGAGCCATGCCACACCATCTGTTGCTGAAGTAATTGTCCTTCATAATTCAATATGGCCTTGGCATCTTGCCGTGCTCACCAAGTCCATTAATGGGGTCTACTCCTGAAATAATTGTCTCTCATAGTTCAATACGGCCTTACCACCTTGCCAAGTCCATTATATTTGTCTTTGTCCCTCTACAGGTTGTAAAGCTTCAATACGGCCTTGCCACCTTGCCAAGTCCTTTATAATTGTCCTTGTCCTAGGTTTTAAGGCTCCTTTGAACAATGCCACGCCTTTAAAATATTAAGGCTCTAATAATGGGCCAGAGTGTTAGAGCCTAATTAGAGCACATACCTCTGATAGGATGTTAGATCCTTATCTTTAAAACCAATCAATTGTCAACCATGATACAAAATTCACCTCTAAAATTATAAAATTCGCGACTTGGGCCAACTCACTAAGGGGAATTATCGAACTCAAGGGAGAAGAAGTGTTAGAATATACAAATGATTAAAGGCTCATTCATTAAGACTTTTAGTTTTTGGATGAAATAGTAATTTATCATAAAAATATAAGAAACAAGATTAAAGCCTTCTTTGCCAAGGTGCAAAACCAAGATGGCTTCAGCTAGAGGGCTCGTTGACATAGTTATAGAGCTTTTGGAAATTGATATCTTCTAAAATAGAATCTAAACTGGGTATTATTTGTGTTAAAGTCATGTCCTTAAAATCAATAAATAGGATGGGAGCTCATATTATTATTCATAATGTTATAGCTTCACATCTAAGTAATACGAGAGATTGCAAATTGATAAGAATTCCTATAGGCCAATAATACAATACGGAAGTAAGGCCTTGCCACCTTTGCCAAGTCCATTAATGGGGTCTGTTGCTGATTGTCCCTCTTAATTCAATATGGCCTTGCCACCTTGCCACCTTGCCACCTTGCCAAGTCTATTATAATTGTCCTTGTCCCTCAACAGGTTGTAAGGCTTCAATATGGTATTGCCACCTTGCCAAGTCCATTATAATTGTCCTTGTCCCTCTATAGGTTTTAAGGCTCCTTTGAACAATACCACATCGTTTGCTGTTGATGTAATTGTCCCTCATAATTCATTACGGCCTTGGCACCTTGCCATGCTCGCCAAGTCCATTAATGGGGTCTACTCCTAAAGTAATTGTCTCTCATAGTTCAATACGGCCTTGCCACGTTGCCAAGTCCATTATATTTTTCCTTGTCCCTCTATGGGTTGTAAAGCTTAATTACAGCCTTGCCACCTTGCCAAGTCCATTATAATTGTCCTTGTCCCTCTTTGGACGGGTTGTAAGGCTCTTTTGAACAATGCCATGCCTTTAAAATCTTGAGGCTCTAATAACAGGCCAGAGTAATGAAGCATAGCACCTGTTAGAGTCACATCTTTATAATTAATTATTGTCATTGAAAAATGTAACCATATATTATTATATATTTTATGTTATAATCTAATATTTAAGTAATATGAGAGATTACACAATTTACAAATTTGAATTTCTGCAATCTGTACCAAACTGTTCCAGACCCATTGGTTCCCTAATTTTTGCTGATTCATGGTTTGACAAGCTGTCAATATCATGGCAGACCAACAATTCAATACGGCCTTGCTACCTTGCCAAGTCCATTAATGGGTCTGCTCCTGAAGTAATTGTCCCTCTATTTGGAGGCACTTGGTCCTTTTGATGGGGACCGGACTTTAAGTTTCAGGGCCACCTTTTGACAATAATAACTAGTAGCTGTCCTCTAGTGGAAAAACAGAGTCACGTTATTTACACAAACAAAGAATTTACACGCCAACTGTTTGAAAGTCTACAGAATTGGAATTATTATTATTAGTAAAATGACTAATTTAATAACAAGAACTATGGATGCAAATAGAAACAAGACTGAAGCTACAGTGTCCAAGGATGCCCTGACCCTTTTGGTATTTAGAATAAACATCAGCCATTGGATTGGTGAAAGGTCCTAAACTGCTGGATTCGAATAACCAATTAGAGACAAACTAAAGCTACATTGACAATAATTCTCTTTTGAAATTCAAATGAAGTGGTATTACAGAATTGGAATTATTATTATTAGTAAAATGACTACATTGTGAACAAATTAAAACATGACTACACGTCTTAAACAATCATTTTAAATATTCAGCCTGCTAGCTCCCTGCAGTCTTCAGTTATCTGAACAATCAAGTAAAACATTTTATTAACACAAATAAAAACTAGGAAATTGACCCATATGAGTGCTCAGATAAAGAAAACTCTTTAGGGCAGAGAGGGTCTACAGGTAAACAATTTCAGGATGGTAATCATACTAAAAAGGGACTGAAAGATCACTGCACAGTTGCGATGTTAAACTAATACTCTAACAAACTCCATTTGAGGTTCTGTTGTTTCAAAACAAGGTACTCTCCTTCTGCTTGGTGGAAGAATAAAGTGAAGAAATTGAAGGTTTTCTGCGACTCTATATAAGATGGACCTGCTGCCAGTGTGCCATTTTTACATTTAAGTTTTACCCTTTTGATTTGTATTGTCTTGTGTGTATGGAACAAAATAAACAAATGAATTTATTTTATTTAAATAAATTCTACAATTCAATTCATTTAAAATCGGGTTAAGCCAGTATAGGTGAGATGTACTTATCTTTAACCATTTAGGGTTACCTATGACTCACATCATCCACTAACCATTTCACAAAATTACTTTCCTTACATTCTACTTGATCTTCATTTTGGATTGGGTCCGGTCACCTAAAAAAAAAAAAATAATTCAATTTATTTTAAATAAATTCTACACTTTTTATGTTTGAAACAAATAAAATAATGTAGAGTTTAAATTAAATTTATTTAATATTCATATTTTATTCAATTATGAATTTCACACCAAATAGATTAATTTATTACTTTATCCATCTCTAATGACCTTTTTATCCTTTATATTACACGTGTTTTTATTTAAATAAATTGATAAATAGTCATCACCACTCCATCTCAATATTCATCTAATCAATTACAAGTTTTTTTTATCTCAAAATATTTTTTATTCATTGAACAACAATTAATCTCTCTGTCTTTATATTACAAAATTTTATCTTTATTTGAGTACTCATATAGGTCAGTTTCCAACTTTTATTTGTATTATTAAAAATGTTGTGCTTGCATATTCAAATAATTGAAGACTACAGGTGTGTAGCTGGCACCAGGTTGAAAGTGTTTCGGGACTTTGAAGGGCGTGTTCTTTCTGAAATAAATAAGTAAGTAATTTCTACATTCACTATTTATCTTTTATAATTTAGGATTTGTCAACATATCTTTCGCATTTGATGTGTAACTATTTCAAATATAATGGTGTATTGTGATTTGTGAATATAGTAAATTAAATTTTAATACTATGATGCTTTTCTCTGTATTTAATAACTATGCAATTTGTGAGGACATTTACATAGACGCTATTGTGATCTCTCCCATTGTAGTTGGGGGTTAGAATGTTTAGGCTGCGGATTGTTGGGATGGAACTGAAATGACATTAAGGGTATGCAGAATATGATGTAATTTTTAAAGTGAGTGGTACCGCTGTACTATCAATTTAGAGCAACAGAGTCAAGATATGTTATGGATGGCAGCCTTGTCCATAAATTATGTAGTTTCTGCATTTGAGAGCACTACACCACTATTTTCACAACTGAAACAGTCAAAATCCCTATGGTCAGGCAATCAACATTACTTGAAATGAAGATGTTGGTGCATATGTAGGTCTTTGGGGTTGCCATTTGTCATTACACGGCAGTAACTTGTGCGAAAACTAATAATCCTATGATCAAGTACTGGAGTTCCATGCCAGCAATGACGTACAAGAAACATAATAATCCTGTGATCAAGTACTGGAGGTCCATACCAGCAATGACATACAAGAAACAAATTTTTTTTGTTTTTCTTTTTGTACAGTCTTGATATTAGCATTTTCTTTGTGATTTTTTTTGTTGGTAATAACTTTCTTGCGAGTATCTTACATGCTGAAGATGTAGGTTAACAATCCTGAGAGTTTAAAAGGGGCCAGGGACGGCTGTTCTTCTTTAGTTTTCTTGGAAAAAGAACCTGAAGGTACCCCTGTTCTCTTGGTTTCATTTTTGAATTCACTAGGAAGTTTCTTACAAGATATAGTAGGATCCTGGATATTGCAAAGACTCATATGAAGGAAAACATAGAAAAATATGCATAAACAGATACATGAATTATTGAAACACTCCTGAAATTTTTTACAATTCCTTATTAAGTGGTATTTAAAAAATAAAAATAAAAAATCCATATATGATTTGAATTGAGAGTTTTGAACCTATATTGCTGACTTGACAGAATATATTGTTTGTACAGCAGTCAGAAGGAGGAGAAAAATTGCAGCAACAGTAGCAACTTTCTTCCAAGGAGTGTTGCAATAATCACGGTTCAAGGTTGCCATGCCCTTGTTAATAGGACTGTTGTAGAATGCATTCAAATCGTCATAGAGACGAAGGTACTTCTCATGGTAATTCGGCTGTATAATATTCTTCAATAAATTATTGAACAGATTTGCTGCTGCATCATTATCACCTAGCCAATTCACCAGAATACCTTTCCGCACAAGTATTTCTACATCTTGGGCAGTGTTAATAAGGAAATCCATCATGCCAATATAGGCTATAATATAAGATTGATAAGGATAATAACATTGCTCCAACGCCACGAGATTACGAAATAAAGTCTCAGTGCTGTTATACACTTCAAACTGTGGAATTTCCAATACTTTGTTGGAAAATTTCAAGTCAAGTAAGCATTTGCTTGAAGCTACCTTAAACTTCAGCCCTGCTCCAGCCAACTCTGTTGCAGTATGTTGATGAATCTTTTTAACCCTATCCGCTCTATCTGGCAGCTTATCCATCGGCGGTAAATGAAATTTTCTAAGCAGATCAGTAAAGTGTTTTATTTCCATTCTACCATTAACTATAGAGTCTAAATCGATTTTGTTATAGTGGGCAAAGTAGTGAAATGTGAGCTGTAGAAGTGAAGGCAAATTCTTATTTTCGTGAGAGACAAAGGCTCGTCCGAATATCTCTTCAAGAACAAAGAATGGAAGTTGATTTTCAAGCAACAACAAGTCTATCCTTATGGTAGTTGACAACCACGGTTTTAACAAGACAGAATCCTCATCTGTCCAGTAATTACCAAAATGGTATCTCCAGAAAAGCTCAAGTATGAAACCAGCATCCACTAAGATTACCTTGACAAGTTGATCATGATTAAGCTCTATGGTATTTGTATAACATGTCCGAACTCTGGGTTCTAATTCTTTTATGTAGGCAACCCAACCCTTCAAGTCAATCTGATTAGCACGTTCAAGAAAACTTCCGAAATATCTCAATTTAAACCTTTCCATTTCTTGAAATCTCTCGTTGCCAAAGTGAAAAGGGCCAATTGATATAACCTTGGGAGTGTATGCTTCTTCATTTAGTCTGCGTATATTAACTGGTACCTTAAATATACAACACTCAGTACTAGTCAGGGGAGATTCTGCCATCTTTAACATTGCCTGTACATCAAGTACCAACTGACTTTCAGTGTCAACATGAGTAGTAATTTCTCCTACTGGATTCAGAATTTCTGCCATCTGTCAGGTTTGTTTTCCTATTAACAAGTGCAAGATCACCTCAGTCAAGATAATAATGTAGACTGGTTTCATGTCTCTTATGGTGCAGCCCAATATAGAGATCAATTTTTGAGCATTTCAAACAAATAGGAAGCACTTCAAATTAAGCGGCAGAAATAGGCATTGGTGATCAAGAAGAATAGCCATATGCAAGTATGCTCACTTGTCAAACAAATTTGACTCCCAGTGCAAATGCAAAGACAAAATTGAGTCTTTTTTGACTCACACATGCTCATGTGAATTATTTGTAGATTTCTATCTAATAGTTTATACTTAAAATTGATGAAGGGCAGCAATCCAAGTTATCTGGACAGAGATCAGAGCTGACAGAAGGGGGTGATTTACAGAAAGAGTAGTAAGTAGTTCATACTTCATATGGGGTAAATCCCAAAGACCATGAAATCATATGGATATTGACTATGGATGAGGGGTGAAGATGTGTTTCAGCGTAAAATTAAAGAATTCAATTAAAATAGGCACTGATGAAAATTGAAAAGGATGGCGAGCCAAGGACGAACCTGATCTCCTTCTGCTTGGGGAAGTATGAAGTGAAGAAATTGCAGGATTTCTGCGACTCTGTATAAAATGGACTGGCTACCCGGATGCCATTTTTCCATTTAAGTTTTACCTTTTCAGGGGATGTTTGTTTTAGGTAATAGCAAATACGCCTATGTCATATGTTTTTTTGGAAAATTTATTTCTAGACAAATATTTATTTCGAATAAATTTTTTGTCTCAATTCTGTTGTTTGGTTTAAAAAACTTATTTTCAGGAAACGTGACAAATTTGATATAAATGTTATTATTTACAGAAAATTGAATATTTCAATAAAGACTCATATTTGCAGTAACATAATTCACTGCAAATAGACATGTAATAATCAGTTCAAACAATTATTCATCACAAGCTTGACCATGGAGCCTACATGAATTAATTCAAATACATTTTTCATTTGCAAGTTTACAAAATTCATACTAAACTTAAACAAATGGAAAATTATTTTACAAAATTATGATATGATCATTCATACTAAACTTAAACATCATTACTAAAATTATGATTTTCATAAAAAAAAGTCAAGTACGTACATTTCTTCATATCATGGGATATCATGGGAAAGTGAAAGAAAATAATTAACCTTGTCAACAACTAGCAATTCACCAAGCTTGAACTTTATATCTTTAGCTCTTAATTCTTCAAACACACTTGGCTTATTATTCCCACTCATACTAGCTTTATTTTCTTTATTCTTTTCTTTCATTCACATTCACATATTCTTTCTTACTATTCCCACTCATACTAGCTTCATTTTCTTTATTCTTTTCTTTCATTCACATATTCTTTCTTATTATTCCCACTCGTACTAGCTTTATTTTCTTTATTCTTTTCTTTCATTCACATTCACATATTCTTTCTTATTATTCCCACTCATACTAGCTTCATTTTCTTTATTCTTTGCCTTCATCTCACATTCATTTATTCCACCATTGTAAGTCTCAACTTGTTCTATACCTTTCATACTATTAACTCCACCCATCTCATTATTACAAAGGTATTCCTCCTTAATGAAGAAAATATTATTGTCTTCCTCCATTGTCATGAGTATTTGATACTTCACTATCACAATCTATCATATAATTACCACCTTTTTCTAGACTAATTATTCCACCATTATTGTACAACTTATTCAAAGATGGTTGAGAATTCCAGAACGAGTAAAAAGAATGCCACCAAACTTTCGTTTTATAAACCTCTAGATGTCATCTTTTGTAGATGCACTTTTTAATTCACAATTAGCTCATAATCATCTAAGGGTTTTTCTAACGAGTGCTCATAGAGTACTTGTTAAGATACAAATAATATAATCTTTGAAATTTGAAACATTCCACGAATAGTAAATTATTTATTACACAATACTGAAATCATAGTCAACTACTACAACAAATAATACAAAATTTCTATATTTATCATCTTAACAAGTGCTCTATGGACACCAGTTAGAAAAATTCATCATCTAATTCAAAGAAAACAATACACATTAATAAGGTCAAGTATGCAATCTATATAAAAACTATAATGGAATCATAGGAAAAAAGACTTACAAATACAGAAGGATGAAGTGTTGGGTTTTGAAAAGATTTTATAACTCTCATATAGATATAGTTTTTCAACTTTGTACGAATTTCATTTGGAATGTTCAAATGAGAGTTGGTTTTTTTTTTTTTTTTTTTAGAGATCCAAATGTTTGCAAACTTATTCATCAATTGCCTCTCAGCTTATGAATTGCTTTGGTCATCCTTCCTAATATCCACCATATATGACTTTTGTTATACAAAATAAATAAAAAGTAACTGAACATACATTATTAAAATGCTGTCAATTAAATTTGTACATAAAACATAACTTCAATAATAGGCAGCTCACTAATCCATTACTTTTGATTTGACTCATCTTCAAGGCTAAAAATGCTTCATGACAATATTGTTTTCAGAATCATATGCTCTTTTTATGTTATGTCATGGATCAAAATTCAAAATGCTTCTTAGAATCTTATTCTGCACAGAAACCTCCATTTCCATCCCATCTATGGCGAACTTACTTTCTTCTGGTAATGCCAGAATATAATCTGTAATATGTAGGCATCCCAGATGAGGTAGCAAAGAAAACTTTTCACTGATCAATTTATGCTTATCTTATCTCAATCTGATTCCAGCAATTGGTTCTACTGCTTAAGATACCACAAGTCCTGTCATATTCTTCAAATGACAAATAAGTCATATTTTCATTTTATCTTTTCAAATAAGTTCTAAATAGTTAATTTTCTTTATTTTTTAATTTTAACATTGTCTTTCTAATAAAATAGATACATTAATAATTTATTAAGAATATGAAAATATCTTACAAAATTTTATAGGCATTATATATCCACTAATTAATAATTATGTCATACCTTTATTTGTTTTCTAAATTCATGTTTCTAAGTTTTTAAGTTTTGACTTCTTAATTAATATTGTAAACCCAGAAATTTTAAAATAAAGGTGAAAGTAGTATAACATATTTCAATCTAAAGTCAACACTTATTTGGAAAGAAACATTTGTAATTAAGATTTGTTAGTCTTGGCATAACAATTTACTAATCTTGGACATTGATGAAAGTTAGGGGTTACTTTGTGAGTTGTTCTTCTACTTTCTTTTGATATACTATTTTATTAGCGGATTTGGTTGGAATATGTTTTTGTTATGTAATTTTCTAGTTTATAGTCTCTTTTGTACTAAAAATAAAAAAAACTTATACATACCATTAAGAATCAATAAGTGATGTCATAGTTTTACAAGTGCTTAATTTAAATTCGTGTACATTTATATTTTTATAGTTCATATCATGAAGAAAAAAAAAAAAAAATTATTGTATTAGGCTTATTTCTGTGAAAATAATTTTTTGTAATAATATATTAAGATTAAAAAAAATAAATTTAACATAACGTGTTACTATTAAGAAAAGAAAATATAGAAAAATTATTGAGTATTTAAAGACTCATTTGAAAAGATAAAATGTAAAGTATGATTTTATTTTTTCTTTTATTTTTTAGGGATTTACCTCGAAGGGAGTCTTTTCAGAAATTCTCAAAGGCCTGAGTTGAACCAGGCCTAAAACTTGAGCTAGCTTAAGTTAAATATTAAATGATGAGAATATTTATGAATATTCCAACCCCCTTTTCCTTCTTATTTGGGTTTGGCTTTAGGATTTGATCTTAATAAGAATTATTGATCCTTGTATCTGACATCCTTTTAATATCAAAATCTGTAATTAACTGCTTTATTTAT